>JARFXV010000220.1:0-600000 GCA_031761425.1 Cosmopolites sordidus | reverse complement strand
CTTGTTTTGTTTTCTTTGACTTGATGTTGCTGTGTGAGAGACGTAAGTATTGTGGGTTGATTTATTCTTGAGGTTCTTCTGAATCCAGTACTCTCGAGGTAATAACTGCATCCCTTGTAGCTGGCGGGGTGTTCACCGTTACAGTTTAAACAAGTTGGCGGATCTGCTATTTTGTTAACACAGTCGATATAATAGTGATCACCTGCACATTTAACACATTTTGGATCAAGTTTACACTAATTTTTAGTATGCCCTGTTTTTGTTGTTTAACTGTATGTTTTTGACTAACCTTCTTGATTCAACTAAGATTACAGAGTTTTCCAGTCTGTTTACTTTATAAATCTCTTCAGCTATCTCATTTGCTGTTAATTCGATAATAATTACCGGCATTGGAGTTCTATATTTGTAGTAGAGTCTATTAATTTCAATATAGGCTGATCATATTGTTTTAAAAGTTCGTTAATATCTTCTGTAGTTAGAGAGAGAGAGGAACATTTTTAATGCTAATGCTGCATTGTAATACAAACCCTTAGAAGCAAAACAAAATAAGAAGTCACAGATGATGAGGGTAGAAAAAAAAATTAGTCAAATATACATGGAAAAACGATCTCCTAAGGTTATATCACGGGAATAGATAATTCATTAATTGTTTCGCAAAATGTTTATTCCCCTGAATATCTGATAACAGTGGTCTTAAACAGATTTTATTTATTTACCGGAATACCTTATACAAAATTCAAAACGAAATGTCTTCACAGCTTTTGAGAAAACTTTACAAGGCCATTAACTTAATGGCCCCATTTAAAATACTCCTTGAATTACACGGGCAATTTTGGTGTTTTGAAAGATTTAATTCTAGTTCGGAACGTATCTTCTTGTTCCTTAAATTTAAATTTAATGGTGCCATAACGTTGACTTTCCCTTAAACCAATTTAATGTATAAATAAGTGAACGTTAAAAGTCAAATTAAAAATGGAGCTTTTTTCCAGGTTTAATGTATCGTGGCGAACATTGATAGACGATTATTAGTTAGCCAATAGAGTGCTTGTGATTATGGAGAGGGATGAGTTTTTTAATAATACGGTCATGGGACACATAGTCAGAAACACTATGAAAAATATATTACTCCATCTGCTGCTATACTCCATCTGCTACGATGGAGTTATTTTGGCATTCTTTCTTAGTTCAGATTCAAAATAATGTAGGGCTGATCACATGATGTTTCACGTCACATGATGGTTCACGTGCTGTTTCTTTTTGTTATTAACGATAAAACTGTGTATATAACTTTAAAAAAAAACGGACTATTTATAAAAATTGAAAAAACCAATAAACGTATGTTGTAGTTTTAAGAAAATTAGTGATTGCGTCATAATTATTACCAATTTGTCGTGCTGGTTATCCACAGTTACACGTTCTGCGGGTTACGGTATTAAATAAAGGCTCTGTATATCACGTAAACACGCACATTTTATTTATTTATATATATATATATATATATATATATATATATATATATATATATATATATATATATATATATATATATATATATATACATATATATATATATATATATATATATATATATATATATTTATATTTATATTTATATATATATATATATATATATATATATATATATATATATATGTATATATATATATATATGTAATGTACAAAGTTTTCACTAAGATAATTTCTAAAAGGATATTAAAAAAAACTGAATGATGCACAACCAAGAGAACAAGCTGGATTCAGAAGTGGATTCAGTACAATGGAACACGTTCAGGTTGTATAGCAGGCCATAGAAAGGCTTGATGATCTTGAAGTGGAAATGTAGAACGAGGTATACGGCAGAGTGACACAATATCGCCTGTTCTTTTTTCGGCTGACCTTAAAGAAGTATTCCGTAAACTGGATTGGGAACAGGATGGTGTAAAGATCAATGGTGCAAACTTAAACCATATTAGATTGGCAGATGATATAGTTCTCCTTTCACAAGTCCTAGAGGAGCTGCAAAGGCGCATACAAGAACTGCAAAGAGCTGGCGAACCATTTGGCTTGGAAATAAACCTGAAAAAGAGTCAGGTTATGTTCAATAACTTCGCTCTGGACAGAAGAATTTCAGTTTTAGTAAGGGATTTGGAGATTGTGGACAGCTTTATATAACTTGGGCAGAGAGAATGGCGTGTTAAATGTGGCTGGCAGGCTCAACATTGTATTTAAGAGCAGACTCGCACTTCCTGAAAAAAAAGTCTTCGATCAGTGCGTTCTACCCGTTATGAAATACGGAAGTGAAACCTGGACGGTCACATCGCAATCAATCAAAATCAAAAACTTCGGGTAGCACAGAGGGAAATGGAAAGATGTATGTTTGGGATTACAAGACGAGACAGAAAGTCCTGCACATGGATCAGGGAACAAACGAAAGTCTGTGACATCATCGGAAAAGTAAAGCAATTGAAATGGAGATGGGCAGGCCATATAGCGAGGCAATGGGATGACAGATGGACCAAGGCAATCTTGTAGTGGATACCGCTTGATCGCAAACGTCCGCGAAGAAGACCGCAAGCACGATGGAGTGATGACATCGTTAAGTATATTGGACCAGAGTGGCAAAGGAAAGCCCAGGACCGTTAAAGTTGGAAGCATGCTGAAGAGGCCTTCATTCTGCGGCTGATGATGACGATGATGGTGATATATATAAAAAGTGTTTCGGACAAAAATTCTAAAAGAAAACAAAATATTGTTCGAGTGATCACCTCGACTCTTCCTGCACTGGTTGATCCGATTGGTCCAATTTTTGATGACTGGGTGGAGCATATCGGGTGGTATGGCGACTATGGTTGCTCGAATTTTGGCTTTAAGTTCATCAAGAGTTTTGGGTTTGTTGGTGAAAACCTGTTATTTAACATAGCCCCAAACAAAATAGTCTAAAGATGTTAAATCACAAGATCTTGGTGGCCAGTTGCATGAGCCATTCCGTGAAATTACCGATTCTCCGAATTAATTGCTCAATATGTCCATCCTAATGCGTGCCATGTGGCAAGTTGTCTTGATAAAAATATAGTTCGTCCGCATCAATTTCATCAATTTTCGGAAAGACAAAATCGGATAACATGGCACGATAGCGTTCGCGATTCACAGGGACCGTCAGTCTTTCGGCATTCTTGAAAAAATTCGCCCCGATAATGTAACCGTACCATAATCCACACCAAACAGTGATTCTTTCCGGATGTACTGAGGACTGATGAATCACTTGTGGATTTGGCTCACATCAATAACGACAAGCCGTTGACGTAGCCGTTTAACCAAAAATGAGCCTTATCGGAGAAGATGATTTTGCGATGAAAATCCGGATAGTTTTCCATTGCTTCCAACGCCCAATCTGCGAACTCCCGACCTAATCGATGGTTAATAAACATTTGGTTTACGTTCTTCTGTCAATACAACCTTGTATGGGTATAAAACGAGATTCAAACGCAAAATACGTCAGGTAGTCATCCTGGATAAACCCAACTCTTGAGAACGGCGCGAAACAGACACATTTTTGTTCTCGGCAACACGTTCAGGAACAGACGCGATATTTTCTTCACTACGGCCACTATAAAGTCGCGACGGTGGCTTTTGATCATGAAGACTAAACTCACGTTCAAAGTTATCAATTATACGGTGGATGGCTTGATAAGAAGAAGCAGATATCATCATTTCATCATTCTGCTTCATATCATCATCAATAAGGTTTACTATTTCACCATATATATATATATATATATATATATATATATATATATATATATATATATATATATATATATATATATATATATATATATATATATATATATATGATCAGTTCTGACTTGTGCTATCCATGGTACTGTTGACTTGACCCCTTGCATGTAGGTAAGAAAATTCTGTTGGTGATTTTTGTCGGTGGGAGTCTGCTGATATTTTCATAGAATTTCAACCTTCTTTTTCTTATGTCCGCGGGTACATTGGACATTCTCTCTGTGGTCTTCCTGGAATGTAGTCTGTATCCATCCTCTGTTAGTTTTGGACCCAAAATTTTCCTCATAAGTTTGCGTTCTTTTTTAGTATTATTGTGTATATTATTATTTATTGTACATATTGTGTGTCTTGCAGTATGCCCTCTTCATCTTCTCTAATCGAGTCTTCTGTGTTCTAAGTTATGTTTATATATTCTTTGTTCTGTGTTTGTGTGTGAAAAAATTGAATATCGAGCAGTGATAAAATACTTATTTTTGAAAAAGAAAACCAGTGATGGGATTAAAAGGGAGCTCAGCGAAGTTTATAAAGTCTCTGCACCTTCGTTGCCAATCGAAACATATTGGACAGCTGAATTCAAACGTGGTCGTACAAACAATTTTGATGAATATTATCCTGATCGTCCAAATGAGGTTACCATTTCAGAAATGATTGAAAAAATCCACAACATCATGACAAACGAGCGGAGAGTGAAAGTGCGTGAGAGGGCGGACTATGGGCATCTCAACTGAATGAGTGCAGAATATTTTAACAACTCATTTGGATATGAAAAAGTTTTCCGCAAGATGGGTGCGGCCATTGCTCACCAATGACAATAAACCCACACGTGTATCAATCTCAAAAAATGTGTAGCGATGTTAAAACGCAATCGGAATGATTTTTGGCGTCGATTCATAACTGTTGACGAAACATCGATTCATCACAGTACAACAGAGATCAAAAAACAGTCCAAACAGTGAAGCGAACACTTATTTTGAACGGTTGGAGCAATCAGAGAGGATACTGAAGATAGGTTTTTCTATCTAATTTTGGAATTAGTTGGAATAAGTATATCGAACTAAAATGTAATTAAAGCAAAATACATTTTACACATAAACATGTTTTTTCTTGTCAAGGCCAGGTACTTATTCTACAACCATCGGGTACGTTTAATATATTTATTATTGTTTTTGTTAATATCTTATAATACGCATTTAACAAACCAATACTATATTTTCATATAGTAATGTATGATTTTTTTTTTTCGTATAGGACATATTAATGCTTTTAACCATTATTCAGGTTCATTTTTCTGTTTCTCCTTATCCCCTTTATGTATATTTTCATTGGGACTGTATATTTTCGCTATGTTCCATCTCTTCTCCAATTACCTTATTAAAATATTAATATAATCATAATATGCCAATTTAAGTTTAATATTATAATTTTACTGTTATTGTACATTTGCATAGAACAAAAGCTTTTACATCATAAAAACAGCAAAAAAGCAAAATTTCCATTATTCACTTTAGTTATTCTGTTAAAAAAATGCTCTCGCTACTCAATTTTGGTTTTTCTCAAAGCCCACCCGACTTTTTTCTCATTCGACGTCCTAAGCTTGGAGAATTAAGTTCTCTGTATAAACGCCGTCCGCATACTAAAAAACCAAGCAATTTTCGCACTTCGGAACACTCTCGCTCGGTGTCTTATCTGACCGTCTAACGATTTACGTTCCTGGAATTTTCTTCGAAACATTTTTGATTCAAGCTTTTCTAGATTGAAATAAAATCTTCTAAGTCAATATCTAATTATTGACTAGAATAGGAGAAGATAATCTGCAGCTATCCATATTTTCCATTAAATTCTTGTGCCGAAAATTCATTTGAACAATTAATGTAACGAAAAGACGAGGACAGAGAGAAAAGTCAGATACGTTTTCGATAGATGGCAGTACGATTGCAAAGGTGATTTTTGTATAGCTTCCTTACTGTAACATTCTAAGGGGACTTTCACACTGGGCGGTTTTTTTAATTCTTGAATAAAACACAGAGTTTGCATTGATTTCAAAAAAAACTTTTTGATAATTGAAGCATAGTGTATGACATTTAAACACGAAAGAGAATATCTGTCAAATGACCACTTCTTGCAACTCCACAGACGTCCACTGTTTTGTCAAAATTTTGAATGATAGTTTGGCATAACCGTGGCTCTATCTCACCACTGACTCGAATAATTTCATCCTTTAGTTCAAGATTCGATTGTGGATTGTTCTTAAATACCTGGCTTTTCCCGTAACCCCAAAGAAAACAGTTCAGCGGTGTTAAATCACATGCTCTTGGTGGCCATTTAACATCACCGTTTCTTGCAATAACTCGCCCAGGAAAGCTTTCTCTGAACAAATCAATTGTTTCATTAGCACAGTAAGGTAGCGCCATCCTGTTGCAACCACATATCCTCCAGATCAATATTGTTCAATTCAGCCCACAAAAATC
Source organism: Cosmopolites sordidus (assembly GCA_031761425.1). Classification (NCBI taxonomy): domain Eukaryota; kingdom Metazoa; phylum Arthropoda; class Insecta; order Coleoptera; family Curculionidae; genus Cosmopolites; species Cosmopolites sordidus. The sequence goes on along the minus strand of JARFXV010000220.1, from coordinate 593,737 downwards.
TAGTTATTATCTCACGATATCGAACACCATTCACAGTTACAGCTTCACCATTTAGTGATGTTAAGGTTTCTCATGAATCAATGGTGGATTTTCTTCACCCCAAATATGGCAATTTTGTTTACCTCCAATTTCAAACCTCCAATTTCAAAATGTGCTTAATCTGAAAAGGTGATTTTTTTGAAAAAAATTATTTGTCTGTTCTTTGATCCATTTGACACAACGTTTTGAATGATCTAGTGGCTTTAGTTTTTGTGTTATTTCAACATTATATGACTTCAGAGGTAAATCCTTTCGTAAAATCCACAATTTGGACATAAGAAGATGGAATCAAATGATCAATTCACATATATGTTAGACCTGTACAAGCGCAATCTGAAGAAATTTCTGCGGAGATACGTAATATGTAAGTATCCACAAGTTGATAAAAAATGCTCTTATCAAGAACACAATTGCAACAGCAAAATTAAGCTAATTTGTGTCACGATTAACATGCCATGAAGAGATCAAGGCCGAAATAGAGGACTATTTTACAAGTCGTACTTTTCGAAATATATAACAAGTTGGAAAATCGTCGAGTGAAGTGTACTGTGGTAAAAGAAGCCGACTGCGTTGAAAAATAAATCGATTTTCGATTAAAAAAAACAATATTTCATTTCGATGAATATGACTTTTCACTCTATCCTCGTATGTATTGCAGGTCGCCAGAAAAGAAAAGCTAGTAGATAAATATAGAAAAGTTTTTCAAGCAACCGAGAAAACATATTTCATGCTATCGAAAAACACCCTGTACTACAGGCGCCAGATATTCACAAAATTCACAACAAATGAACCACAACAGTATTTCTTGGGGATCAAATGTATGAAAAACTAGCTGACTCGACAGACGTTGTCCTGTCCAAATTTCAATAAAATAGTTTGTGATAGTTTTTTTTTTATGAAAACTTTTCCAAGACCATAACGAACAAAACAAAAAAAGAATTATGCATATCCATCGTTCGAATCGTCAGTTATGGCCTTGAGTTCATACAACAATCCCATAGAAAAAAGCATTTTCAGTTTTCCCAAATTTTCCAATTTTCCGGGCAACTTTTCCAATGTTTCTTTCCCTAAAAAAATTATTCGGGCTATTACGAACATTAAAAATAAGCCGTTCTCATGTGCTGTGTTTACCAACGAACAGAATTATGAAGGACACTCTCGCCCCATGTTAGCTAACGTCTTCACCAAAAAAAGCCGATTTTAGTTGGCAAAAGCCAATTTCCTATGCATCTAGTGGGACAGTAAGGGAATCGTTTTGTAATGAGCTGTTACGTGAAAGCCAGACTATTAATTCGACGAAATACTGTTCACAACTAAAAGGATTAAAGCGAGCAATCGACAAGAAATGAGTTTGCTCGCTTTACGTTGAGACAATGCTAGACCACACATTTCTTTAGCCACCCGACCCAAACTTTTACAACTTTACTTCCACCGTACTCTCACGGCCTTGTGCCCTCCGACTATGCAGCTACCAGAGAGATGGAAACAGATCATCGAACTGAACGGCTCATACTCCAATATTGATTAAATGAAATTTTTAGTAAATAAAATTTTTCTCTACAAAATGGGACGAACTTTTGCATTAACCAAATAACGCGCCCACCAGTATAGTTTAAACGATTCGTATAGTCCTAGTAATTTAAGAGAACTGATAATAAATTTGGAAGTAATTAACGCAAATGAGAAAACGTTTAATGTATTACCTTTAATACTGCAGTGAACTGACTACATAATCCAATGAAATAATAAAATAAAAAGATTAATATTTTTGAGTGCGTTTGCTGTTGTTTATTTCAACGTTTCTGCTTTGGTCCCAAGTTCCATTCGCTATTTTTTATGTGTTGCTGAGTCCGCTTTCCCCTTTAGGATGATTTTATGGGATAGTTATGTTTCTAGGTTTCTGACCTACTTAAGCACTATTAATTCTCCTTTGTGTTTATATGCATTTTTCAAATAACCATAAAACTTAATTGGTAATAATTTATATGTAGACTGTTTGTATGTACAGTATTTGTAGTATTTATGGTCATTTTTTATTTTCTTTTAATAACAATAAGAAACGTAATTTGTTCACACCTATATTTCTCGACAGTATAATTTAATATACTAACTGACATAGAAATTGCAATATCCAGAAGGTGGTTTATTTAGTTTTGGCAAAAACTATCTCTGCCCTCTTGGTAAACAGTTGGAAGACGCCTTGAGAATATATATATATATATATATATATATATATATATATATATATATATATATATATATATATATATATATATATATATATATATATATATATATATATATATATATATGCTACATTCCCCCCTCAAAGCGCCAACAAGCGTCTCCCAAGACCGGTTTCTGGCCTTAAGCCGTCATCAGTTGGGTTCAAGCTAAACGCCTGGAGAGCGGATGAAGGGAACGACTAAAACCATGACCATATAAATCGGTCATGTTGAATGGTGGCTGCAATCAATATATTACTTATAGAGAAAGACGGAAAATGTCGAAACATTGTTCCAAAACAATTTAATATTAGAGAAGACCTAAATTCCCAAAAAGGAAAAAAACCCAAAAAAAGAAATTGATTTCCCACCAGTAGGTACCACAAAACCTAAGATAGAGGACATATGGCTCGACTAATCCTTGACACATGACTATATTAATCCAGTCACATTAATTATTCTACTGGAATTGTTACTGTGTTCTATTAGATTAAATTAGATGATTCATTAGATTGAATCATTTCTTGATGATGTTAGCATTGATAGCGAAAAGCAAGTCGGGAAATTGAGAACCAGTAATTTGGTGTTTAGTGGTATACCTCTTTGAGTTTAAGACAGTCACATATTATTTGTTAATAATAGTATGATTTCCCACCTAGTAGGTACGACAAAATCTATGTCAGAGAAGGATATATGGCTCTACTAATCCTTGAAGATAACGTTTTATTGCCTTGTTGCCACCAGTTAATACTACAGCTAATATACTATTATAAAAATTCTATTGTTCAGTGTATATGCCACTTAATATTAAATCAGAGCCATCAAAACTAGCACAAGATAGAGTTTATACGGTGATAAACCATTCAAACACAAAGTACAAGTGGATTTTATTCTTTCACTAGCCATAGATAGATTACAAAAGTTAAATAACCCTAAAAAACTTAATCATATGAAAACTGTTGATCATTCGATTCTTAGTTAAAGAAATGCACGTCAAGAAATCGCACACTTTCATTTTAACATTATTATGTTCTCGTCTACACAGATTACAAAACCTTTTATATGGCAGAAACTTATATTGCAGTATACCTACAAGGGAAAATCTCCATTATTCACTATAGTTATTCGGTTACAACACGCTCTCCCTACTCAATTTTGGCTTTTCTCAAAGCCCATCTGACTTTTTCTGATCCGATGTGGTAATAGAGTTTGGGGAACTAAGTATTCGGTATGGACGCCGTCCGCATACTAAAAAATCGAACAAGCTTCCAGTTTCGAACTTTTTCGCTCGCTTTCTTATCTGACCGCCTACCGATTTACATTTCGAGAATTTTCTTTTAATAATTCTTGATTCAGACTTTTATTGATTGCCACTGGGTATCATTAATCTAGGGAACCAATTCTAAAATTATCTGAAATAATAGGAAAATAGCAGTCCTTCTTTTGTTGTGTTAGTGGACCGAAGGAGTGAAACATTTTAGGCTATCCATGTTTACCATTAAATTAATGTATGTATTTAATTTTGTCATAAAATTCAAAAAATGAATTTATGAATTTATAAAGAATAAAGGTGGTACGTCTAAGACTTGAAATTCGGTAAATTGTGATAAAGGATATGTAATTGAACTATTCTTAAAATTTAAACATTATTCACCATCTAGTTTTTTAGGTAGAAATGATGATCTTATGGTAGAATGATTTCCACCACGGATTTTTCTATTTTTTCACTATTAATTTTCCAACTTCATAGAATAAAAAAGATTACATGACAAAGTTTAATATTTACATAATATTTTTATGAATGAATAATATCAGGTTGCCGATATAATTATTTAAATAATTGAAGTCAATTTTATTTAATGAAGACGGAAGAATGGTTGCCGCGCATAAAACCGCTTCTAAATATTGTTTCACAAACGGCTGGGTTTTCTAAAAGAGTTTTCATATACGCTAAGTAAAAAAAAATGTTGCTGGCCAGTGCGTTATTATAATTTCAAAGGTACGTTTTTCAAAGTCTAGGTAAGGTGAGTATGAACAGTATGAACAGAGAGATGATCATGTAAGACAAACCCCTCAGATGAATGGCCCAACAAGTACTCAAGGAAGAGATTTGCCACTAAACACCAAATAACTTTTTTTGAACTATTCCATGCACACGTTTCGCTAACCAATTAAACGAAATACCCAAGATTAAATCATCTCCTGATGATGCTAACATGGTTAGCGAAACGTGCGTCGAGCAGTTGAAAAAAGTGATTTAGTGTTTAGTGGTAAATCTCTTTAAGTTTAGTGTTTCACACCAAAGGTTCCATTAGAAGAATTGAAGTACTCAAGGCTATAATTAAAATCGAAGCACTAGGGCTTATAGATAGGAAGGAACTGACGGGATGATGAAAAAGATGAGTGTCCAAGAATAAAAGTGATTAGTGACAATAAACTCAAAGATATTTACCACTAAACAGGAAATCACTTTTTCTAACTTGGCGACGATCGTTTCTCTAACCATGTCAGAATCAGGAGATTAAATCCGACCGACTCATCTGATGGTGCTAACGTAGTTAGGAAAACGCCCGTCGATAAGTTAAAAAAGTGATTAGATGGTTAGAGGATAATCTGTTCGAGTTTAGTGTTTCACACTGGAAGGTGTCAATACAAGAATTGATATTGGTGATACGCCTACGGGTATACGTTGAACAGGAATATGATTATGTAAGCCGATATCGAGCTCCTCAAATAGATGGCATAAGAAGTACTTCAAGGCCCTAAATGGTGAGGAGTGATGAAACATGAGTGTGCAAGACTAAAAGTTATTGATGACACACCTTTTCAATATTAAAACTAGTTATTTCTTCAGAAAACTGCAATTAAACCACTTTTGCATAATTTATACAGTACAGCTCACTTATAACCTAGACGCATATTATGTATCTACGGATATAACGTACCGAATAACCAAGTCCCGGCAGTTATTATGAAGCATTCAATAGATAATTAATTTTTATAACGTGCTGCATTATTAAGTACTTCTGATAAAAAAATACCAAATTTCCTGGGTTGCCTGTTAAAATATAAGGTACTTTTTATTTTTAATTAATTTTATTTTTATTTGGGTGACATGTATTATGCGGCAGAACGGCAAGAAATCAAAACAAAAGACAGGCAGCCTTTGGACCGACCGACAAACAATACCGTATTTTTTGCGATTAGGGCCAACATTATTTATTTAGAGTTGTGAATATAATTAATTTAATTAATATAATAATTTAATAAAAAATTAAATTCACTAAATGGCCTATTCCCCATAATTTTATTTAGCAACTTTAGTTTTCTTATTGGTGTTGTCTAAACGGATTTATAAACGAATTGTGTTTTAAGCATGGATGAACCAACTGAAGTTAGTTCCACTAAAATGTTTAGGAAGGATTTAACAATGGATGAATAAAATTCAGTAATTCAGGAGATAGAAAATGGCACTAAACAAATAGTCATCTGCAGATCCAGGGCTTTGAAAAAGATAACACTGTCGATGATACTGAAAAACAAACATAAAATATTGCAATTCCGCAGAGTTTCGAAACCAGGTATAACAATTCGCAAATCTGTTCAAAAAAACATCGATGAAGCACTACTTCAATGGTTTACGCATCAAAGAAGCATGAATACTACTATTAGTGGGCCCTAGTTTGCAAAAATGTTCAATGTTTGTTGGATTTTCTTGCGATTCGGGTGGGTTACATAGATTCAAAAAGCGGTACAATATAAATTCTAGTAAAATTCATGGAGAAGCTGCGAGTGTAGATCAGGAAAACGCGATGGATTGGGTTAAAATCAAGATCAGGTCCATATCTTAGAAACTACGACATTAGCGAAGCTTTAAGGCCGATAAACTTGATCGTTTTTACAAAGTTGCTCCAGAAAATTGTATTAAAGATTATTGAAATATTTTCTTCTATATTTTTTATTTTTGAAAAGTTCATTCAAAAACGAATAATTAAAAAAAAACGTCTAAAAGGTAAAGGTAAAGTGTTAGGGTTAGAGGCGCATCAGCAACTAGGCTATTTAGCGACTGGACCTACAGCTTAACGTGGGTTCCGAACCACGGTCATCAGCTTCCAACAAACCCAGGCCAGCACCCCCTCGGGCTATAAACCTTTGGTTATGTGCCTACCCATAAGTCTATCAGGAAACCTACCGACTGGCGAGTGACCAACGTAGAACACTTCTCAGAAGGCATCCGGCCTTACCCAGCCTTTAACTGGCGTGACTGAGGGGTAATTCGTAGTCGGATTTTACACTCTTGCCTAGAAACAATCACAAACATCTAGGAAAGATAAACGGACAAAAGAAAGAAAAATAACCATCCGAGCGCTGGAATCGAACCAGCTACCGCTCCAGCGCGGATTCGGCAAAGCAGCGGCAGGCCGCCGCTCTTACCGCCGCACCAACGCGACCGGCAAAAAACGTCTAATTTGGTCAATTTTTGGAAGAGTTTCTAAAACGGCGGTTTTTTCCGGTTGCGTAAAAAAATCACAAAAAGGATTTAAAGGGGTACTATAACATATAAAAATTTTAGCCAAATCAAAAGGGGTCGAGTTTAAAAGTACTCAATTTGGCATGGAATCAGTGGCGGGTCGTGAGGGAGGGCGTTGGGCGCCGCCCCTCCGGCATTTATCACAGTAAACAATTTTTCAAAGCAAAAGACCATATTTGTTTCCGTTCAGTTTCTTTTCTTTAACTCATTTTAAGATATTATTAAATATAAAAATCTCCAAATGTCTGTCGACCCATACAACCAAATAATACGGATATAAATTGCATCCTCTCGTTACAATTTTTAAATCGTTGGCCGGACGTTTACCTCCAGCGACCGCACGCTTCGTCACCTTATCTCGTTCTTGGCGTTACATGTTTTGTTGGTTGCCAGAGTTCGGGGATTTAAATGCTTTCTAAAACATGCGACTTGGACGTAGATTCCCTGCGATCGGGCCAGGGGCGGCTCACGAGGGAGGGCGTTGAGGCCCCGTCCCTCCAGCATTTATCACAGTAAACAATTTTTCAGAGCAAAACAACATATTTTATTTCCGTTCCGTAAGTAATAACAATACACAATTTTAATGTTTTCCTGATTCAGATCCTGAATAGGGTTTCAATGGCACAAAAAGTAAAAAAGGAGGAAGGGGAAAGCAAAAAAAATCTTCTAGCACTATTTTCTTCTACGCCCTCCCACTTTAAAAACATCAAGAGAATACGATGGATGGAGAAGTATTTCCGAGCCTAACATACAGTTGTGTTGTCAGAACTCATATTTGGTTCATTTGAATCATTTGTCTGGTTTCTCTTATAGAGGCGAGGTTTCTTGTAACAGAACGTAAGAACGTAACTTGCAGCAACACTAAGTTTTTCAACCAACTATAAACACTTACATTCAGTCTGCTGCATATTAGTGTGTCATTATCAAATGCCGAATAAAGAATTTCCATATATGGTTGTTGTCGTAGATTAAATTTAAAATCATAAATATTCAATGCTATTTACCGTAAAAAATGTCAAGCTTTACAGCGATCACATTAAGATGACAGAATCTCTTGCAGTGGCCTACAAACTCCTGCAACCCACTAGCACTGTATAATATAAACTAATATACTTTATTCATTCTGATGATTCCAATTTTTATCAGCCGGTTAAATAATGTACGTGATATTTTACAATATATTCAATCAAAAAATTATTGGAATTATTGGAATAAAATTCCGCGAACGTAAATCGGTCGACAGAGTCAGATAAGAAAATGAGCGAGAGAGTTCGGAAGTGGGAATGTTGTACGATCTTTTAGTATGCGGACTGCGTCCACGCCGAAAACTTAATTCCCCGAGCTCTATTACGACATCGGATGAGAAAAATGTCGGGTGGGCTTTAGTATGTGGAAACGCCTTATATTGCTTCAGATATGTAGGAGAGTTACTCGCATCTGTTCCATTTTTCACATATCAGAACAACAAATTTACATAAAATATGTCTTGCACAGAAATTGTGCAACTGCTGCAAGAATGTAAGGAATGCAAGACCTGTCTAATAACGTAATATGATCAAAGAAGGCAAAGGATGCGTTGTAGAAGATGAAGTCAGTAGAGAAGTAATATATATATATATATATATATATATATATATATATATATATATATATATATATATATATATATATATATATATATATTCGTAACCGTTTAGTATTATTATTTTTTTATTTATTGAGACTTTCGGTTAGTAAATAAGTTTTAATTTTTTATTGTTTTATTAACGTTTCGGTTCAACAACGAACCATCCTCAGAATACTTCAATATGAAATTAAACAATTAATTTTTAAAAATTTTTAACTAATATGTGACAATTTTTTATAAATTTTTTAAATCTTTTTGGCCAATATATGAGCCTGGGCAGTTTAAGCAATCCATTTTGTAAATTAAATTTGTTTGTTCCATTTTGGGTATTTGTGGTTTTAATTTTGTTTAGTGCTATTATTGGGCATTTCTGTTATATTTATATTATATGGTTTTGATATGATTAATTTAAAAATTTCATAAAAAATTGTCACATATTAGTTAAAAAAAAAAAGTGTTTAATTTGGTATTGAAGTGTTCTAAGGATGGTTCGTTGCTGAACCGAAACGTTAATAAAACAATAAAAAATTAAAACTTATTTACTGACCGAAAGGCCCAATAAATAAAAAAATAATAAATATATATATATATATATATATATATATATATATATATATATATATATATATATATATATATATATATAATATATATATATATATATATATATATATATATATATATATATATATATATATATATATATATATATATATATAAATGCTAGACTGTTAGTCCAGGAGTACATCCAATCGTTTGTGTCCCGTTTGTTGGGAACGTGCAGACGTTTCGCCAAGGTCACACTTGGCATTCTCAATGCTTGTTTGAAGACTTCAGACAAGCATTGAGAATGCCAAGTGTGACCTTGGCGAAACGTCTACACGTTCCCAAGTAAACCTACTAGAATCGATATATGACGGAACTACAATGACAATTCACCTTGATGGTCACCTTGAGTGGGAATTAATGTAGAACGAGGTGTACGGCAGGGTGACGGTATATCGCCTATTCTTTTCTCGGCTTGTCTTGAAGAAGTATTCCGTAAACTGAATTGGAAACAGGATGATGTAAAGATCAATGGTTCAAACTTAAACCATCTTAGATTTGCAGATGATATAGTTTTCCTTTCACAAGACCCAGAGGAGCTGCAAAGGCGCATACAAGAACTGCAAAAAGCTGGCGAACCATTTGGCTTAAAAATAAACCTGAAAAAGAGTCAGATTATGTTCAATAAATTCGTTGAAGACAATTCCAGATTAAATCATCTCCTGATGATGCTAACATGGTTAGCGAAACGTGCGTCGAGTAGTTCAAAAAAGCGTTTTGGTGTTTAGTGTTTTAGTGAATTCCAGTTTTAGGAAGGGGTTTGGAGATTGTAGACCACTTTATATACCTTGGGCAGAGGATTTCAATGGAGGGGATACCGCCAGGGAGGTGGAACGGCGTGTTAAATGTGGCTGGCAGGCTTAACATAGTGTTTAAGAGCAGGCTTCCACTTAGACTGAAAAGAAAAATCTTCGATCAGTGCGTCCTACCCGTTATGACATACGGAAGTGAAACCTGGACACTTACATCGCAATCAATTCAAAAAATTCGGGTAGCACAGAGGGGAATGGAAAGATGTATGCTTGGCATTACAAGAAGAGACAGAAAGCCCTGCGCATGGATCAGGGAACAAACGAAAGTGTGTGACATAATTGGAAGAGTGAACCAATTAAAATAGAGTTGGGTAGGCCATATAGTGAGGCGATGGGACGACAGATGGACCAGGGCAATCCTGGAGTGGAGTCCGCTAGATCGCAAACGAATCCGGAAAGAAGACCGAAAGCTCGATGGACTGATGACATCGTTAAGTATATAGGATACATATATATATATATATATATATATATATATATATATATATATATATATATATATATATATATATATATATATATATATATATAGCCGGTCGCGTTGGTGCGGCAGTAAGAGCGTTTGCTTTGCCGAATCCGCGCTGGAGCGGTAGCTGGTTCGATTCCAGCGCTCGGATGGTTATTTTTCCTTCTTCTGTCCGTTTATCTTTCCTAAATGTTTGTGATTGTTTCTAGGCAAGAGTGTAAAATCCGACTACGAATTACCCCTCAGTCACGCCAGTTAAAGGCTGGGTAAGGCCGGATGCCTTCTGAGAAGTGTTCTACGTTGGTCACTCGCCAGTCGGTAGGTTTCCTGATAGACTTATGGGTAGGCACATAACCAAGGGTTTATAGTTTATATATATATATATATATATATATATATATATATATATATATATATATATATATATATATATATATATATATTGGGACTTTCAATAATTTAATTTAACTTTTTCAAAGTCAAATATGTCATTTAAAAATTTTATACAAAATTATCACATATTAGTTAAAAATTTTTAAAAATTAATTGTTTAATTTAATAGTGGTTGGTTTTTAAATGTAAGTTTGTGTTTTTTATAAAAGTTATATGTATTGTAGAATTATTCTGAGGATGGTTCATTGTTGAACCGAAACGTTAATAAAAAAATTAAAAAATAAAACTTAATTACTGACCGAAAGTCCCAATAAATAAAAAAATAATTATATATATATATATATATATATATATATATATATATATATATATATATATATATATATATATATATATATATGCATGACTGGTGACCGATTTACGTTTGTAGAATATTATTCGAAAAATGTTTGATTCGGGCTTTTGTAAATTACGACGTGGTATTATTGCTCCGGCAGATAAAATCTACGACCAAACTTTGACAAAACGCAAGGCATAAATCAAAACGCTGGTTTACAAACGTTGGGCGTGAAATTTTGCATTAGGGACGATATTTTAGTGAGATTCGGTCTATTCCAACATTAAAAAAAACCTCGCAATTGTAAATGATGGAATTAATGGAAAGCATTATACTGTTGGAATTTGTATAATATTCTAATGGATACTGTTTCAAAATTACTTTCGTTTTTATTTCTACAGAGATTTTGGAACAATGATATACAAACATTATGATATAATTCCTTAATTCTACATTTATCTACAGTGAGTTCTCTGTATTAGGCCAGTTTCCTTTACCTCCTTCCATTGCCTAGCCTTCTCTCTTACATAGACTCTCTGACTCCTTTTTACCAAGTTTTCCTTGGATTGCCTGTTCTATTCTTTATTCATGTTCAAGAAAGGCAATCGTTCCTGTTATCCATTCTCTTTTGTTTTTGATTTGTTTTGATAGTTTTATTTAAAGTTATTTTTGTTCTGTTTTGTTAAGGTATTTGGGAACTAATTATTTTGGGAATAATTTCATCAATACCTGCTGCTTTTCCCAGCTTTATTCTCGCCTTGGCCACGTTCAGCCATTCCTCTATTATAGGTGGTCTTTTTGTTATATTTTCCCCTTCTGTTAGTTCTTTAAAATATATTCTGTATATTTGAATTATTTTATTCCACAAAATATTTATCGTCCTTGCCTTTTATGTTTTTCATGTGACATTATTTTCTCTGTCTCAGCTTTTTTGTTTTCCTTACAATTATCGTTCAGATTTTCTTAAAACTTTTTCCAATGATATTTTTTTTGTTTTAATTTTTGTATTGGCTTTTTCTTTCTTACTTTCTTCTTTACGCATTATGATATTTTCTCTCTTCTGTTTTTTGTAGATATTTTCTTCATTTATCCTTTATGTGCATATTCTATTTTAAGTTTTGTAATTTCTATTTATTTAACATAAATGGTCTCAGAATCAGTTCAACAGATACTCTGAAATATCTCGGGATAGTATTTGAGAAAAGTGGCGGCAGTGATGCAGATATAAACAATAAAATTATGGTAATATCCAAATTATTTAATGCTCTGAAATTAGCATTCCTGAACAAAAGAGAAGATAATACAAAACCAAGTTGAGGATTTATAAAATGATCTTTGTCCCTTAGAAGTGAACTCTGGTATATGGAAGTGAGTCTTGGATACTAAGTCAAAAACTAAAATCTAATATAACAGCTATGGAAATTAAGATTCAAGAAAGGATTGAAAAAGTATGGAGACTAAACCGACTGAGAGATCCAGAGATAAGAGCTAGGTTGGGAGCTCGGTCAGTACACTAGCTCAGTAGTATGAGAGGCTAGATGGAAACAGAAAAAGAGTGAGGTACGCCCAAGAAAAGCTGGAACCATGAAGTAGGATACATTCTCAAATCAAAAGAATGACACGAAATGGGCCAAGAACAAAAACAACGGAAAATTGTGATATATACTTCAAAATTAACAGTGAAGTTCAGATAACCCCATCTATGGTATCTCCCTGCGGTTTTATACGAAACAAAAAACAACAACCAAAATGTGAACCACAGAAACAACATTGAGGGGGACTCGTAACGATGGCCATTCAGGCGACCAATGCTGCAAAAAAAGCCCCCGCATTATGGGGACGACGAACTGAGTCGAGGGGGATCAGAAAAATGGGAGGCATAAGTGGAAAAGCAAGCCAAGAAAAATGTTGCCTTTTAATTTTTAAGTTGCGCTCCGAGGGGGAGAAAGCGCCAACGAAATGAAGTAGATAATGGGCCGGGTTTTTCGGTGAAAATTTTATGTAATTTTCCTGGGGACGACGGCACTTAGCTGGATTAAATGCCCGTCCCGGACCCTCCCCCTGACCACCTCTTCCGAAAAAAATAAAAGCCCTCAGGACAAACTGTCGGTTATTAATCAGAAAAGGATAAAAAAAAAGTTCGAACTCTTTGTTTCATTTTTTTTGCCAGGGACGGGACATTCTGCACGAAGCCGGTCCTGAAGCAGTTCGTTCGCATCATCCCGTTTTATTCGCGTCGAAACAAACAAGCGTATATTTTACGATGAATCGTTCGAAACCGGAAACTGAGCTCGTAATTCTTTCAGTCATTTTTACGGCGGAATTCGGAGGATCGTCAGAAATTAGCTGAACCTAACAGAATGGAATTGGAAAACTGGCACAATGTAAAATAAGACAAAGTATGATATGAATATTTTTTATAGGATTTCATACAGTCACTGTCATAATAGTATGTCAAAAGAGTTCCCAAACTAAGAAAATAAAAAAAAATGATATTTCAGATTTTATGCAAGCAAAAAAAAGCCGATTTTTATTCTCAGGAAGAAAACTATTTGCCGGTGCTAAATTAGATGAATAAGAAGAAACATGTCATATCGCAAAAAAACTCCTGTCATTCTACGAAATAGTAATTTTTTGTAAAGAATTTCCAAATGTAAGATATTCATGTGAGAGGGAGAAAATATTGAAAACTCTCCAATGCGAGATACATTTAATAACAGTTACTATAGAAGGAAACATCTAGATTCGAAACAATCGTTATGCATCTGTTAAGCTCTCTTGGCACATCATTGACATTCCTAAATTCACCGTGCACAATTTTTTGGCGGTTGTATCTTGCGTTCTAAGCTATTTCTAGGCTAAAAAAAAGTATAGTAGTATTTAAATTGTGTCATATTAACTGAAAAAGCGTTCAAAAAAACTTGTTGAGAGGATTTTGGATACCTAAGAGGCTTTAAGCGGTATTACGGAGGTTCAAGTATATATATATATATATATATATATATATATATATATATATATATATATATATATATATATATATATATATATATACATATATATATATATATATATATATATATATATATATATATATATATATATATATATATATATATACATATATATATATATATATATATATATATATATATATATATATATATATACTACTTATAATCAAACTATTAAAACTTCCATTTATATAAAATATACTTATTTACGTTTCGCAATATCCACAAATAGGCAACCAAACATACGCCTTTAAAAATTCTCAGCTCGCCATCTAACCCTCATACTTGTCAAACATGATGGTAATTTTTAGGACACCCACAAACGTCGTTCTTTTTTGGAAGTTTTACCCGTCCGTGTAAAACGGTACGGATAAACACGAACAATGACTACAGCCACACACTAGGCGTGGCAACAACAATTCTGATATATAAATCGACTTAAAAATAACAAAGCTTCTGGAGAAGATGGAATCACTGCTGAACTTTTGAAGTCCGCTGGTCCAAGTACAATCGGGGAAATAACCAAAATTCTACAAGAAGTTTAGCGAATTGAATGGATCCCGGAAGATTGGAAAGATGCTCTAATCCATCCACTATACAAGAAAGGAGATAGAACGGATGTAAACAACTACAGAGGGATATCTTTTCTCCCAGTTTGTTACAAGATTCTATCTCAGTATCTAGTAGACAGAGCACAGGTACAGTTAGAACCTAAAATTGGTGAATATCAAGCAGGTTTTCGACCGGACAGATCCTGCCTTGAACAGATCCTGAATCTAAAGTTAACAAAGACATCAAAAACTGTACAATAAAAATCTCGTCTGTGCATTTGTGGATTTCAAAAAGCATATGATTCTATTGACCGCGAATCTTTATTCCACATCTTAAAAGAACAAGGACTAGATCTAAAAACGCTGGTAATTATTAAAGCAACACTAACTAACACGAGGTCAAAAGTTAAATTCATTCGAAATTAAAACTGGAGTGAGACAAAGGGAAGCACTCTCGCCACTCTTATTTAATTGTGTTCTAGAAAAAGTAATAAAGGAGTGGCGTGAAAAAAAGTCGGTTCTGAATATTGACCAGCCCATTAAACTGGGGAGAACCAATATTAAAATTAATGGTCTGGCAGTTGCTGATGATTTAGCAATTTGAGTCAAAATATATTAACGGCACAAAAACAGATTGAAATCCTAAAAGAAACAGCAGAAAAGATAGGACTGCAAATTTCCTTTGAAAAAACATAATACATGACCTGCAACAGAATAAGAACACCATCTCTAAAAACAAAATATGGTAACATCAAACTAGTCTCTCAATTCAAATATATGGGTGAAATAATCATGGAAAAGCGGCCAATAAGGATAAATATCAAAAAATGGAATATGAATGTCTATATGGGACAGAAACTCCCATTTTGAATGGAAAGAAAGACATCGAGGAGATTGAAAAGAAGGAAAGAAAATTTATAAAAAAATCTTAGGCCGCAAACAAATAAATAGCACAACATACCAACTTCCAAGAAAACCAAGAAATGAAACAATACACACATATACACAACGATATGAAAAAAAGAAGAGTTTAAGTTTAACGGACACATAAAACGGATGAATCCGAGTAGGCTAACTAGACAAATAGTAGAATTTTATGAAGATAGGAGTAGAGCTAAAGTAGAAATAATTAAATGGATTGCTGCAATTAAAGAGGACCTAAGAACAGCAAATATTACACAAAGTGAAATTCAGGATAGAGGCTGTTTCAGTCACAAAGTTAACGTTTGGGTGATTGGCCAGAGAGAAAAATGTAGAAAGACTGGAACAACTTGGTCTGACAAAAGGAAAAATGCTCATAGCGAAAGAATGAAATCAGTATGGGTGCAAAGAAAGGCTAACTATAACAAACGCCTCTAACTGTATCTATTGCCTGCTATATATACAGCAGACCATAGAAAGGCACAACGAATACACCATGCCACTGTGCTTGGCTTTTATCGACTACGAAAAAGCATTTAACTCCATCTCAAAGCACGCAATAATGGATACACTGCTTAGCCAAGGGGTAGATAAAGCATATGTAAACCTATTAGGATCGATATATGATGGAGCTACAGCCACAATTCACCTTGATGATCTTGAAGTGGCAATTATTATAGAGCGAGGTGTACGGCAGGGTGCCGCAATATCGCCTATTCTTCGTATTCGAGGTATTCCGTAAACTGGGCTGGGAACAGGATGGTGTAAATATCAATGATGCAAACCCAAACCATCTTAGATTTGCAGATGATATCGTTCTCCTTTCACAAGACCCAGAGGAGCTGCAAAGACGCATACAAGAACTGCAAATGGCTGGAGAACCATTTAGCATGAAAATAAACCTGAAAAAGAGTCAGGTTATGTTCAATAACTTCGCTCAGGACAAAAGAATTTCAGTTTTAGGAAGAGATTTAATCGGGAATACCGCCCGAGAGGCGGAACGGCGTGTTAAATGTGGTTGGCAGACATTTGGTGGGCTCAACATAGTGTCTAAGAGCAGACTCCCACCTTCCCTGAAAAGAAAAGTCTTCGATCAGTGCGTTCTACCCGTTATGACATAAGGAAGTGAAACCTGGACACTCACATCGCAATCAATTCAAAAACTTCGGGTAGCACAGAGGGGAATGGAAAGATGTATGCTTGGCATTACAAGACGAGACAGAAAGTCCTGCGCATGGATCAGGGAACAAACGAAAATATGTGACATCATTGGAAGAGTAAAGCAATTGAAATGGAGATGAGCAGGCCATATAGCGAGGTGATGGGATGACAGATGGACCAGGGCAATCCTGGAGTGGATACTGCTCGATCGCAAACGGACGCAAAGAAGACCGAAAGCACGATGGATTGATGACATCGTTAATTATATTGGACCAGAGCGGCAGAGGAAAGCCCAGGACCGTGAGTTCGATACGGGCTGATGATGATGATGATGAAATGTAACGTTTTTGTGTTTTTTTGGGATTTTCGGTCAATTGTATTAATAAAATTATTATATTTTTACTATTTTGTTATTAAACCATCCTCAGAACAATTACAAATCTACAATATATACTTGTGGCGGCATTAAAATAGTCCACACTCACCTGCTATGTTGATTATTTTTTCTTTCAATTTACTTTTTGTGTTATTTCGAAATATTTTATGTCTAGAGTGTACTTACATTTTACAATTTATTTTATTATTTCGAAATAAGTTTATGAAGGCGTAAGGCCGCTATTTGCATATCATTTTATGTTTATATTTTTACAATTTCTTTATTATTTACTAGTTTTATGTTATGAATAGTTGATTTTTTTAAAAGCTTTTTATATAAAATATAATATTTTTTGTTCAATTTTGAGTTAACATGTTTTTGACTTTGATACATTTTGTACATTTGTTACCTTTAAATTTTTGTGTTTTATTATAACAATTTTCGATTTTTGTCTTGCAACGGTATTAGATGCAAAAAATATAAATATATATATATATATATATATATATATATATATATATATAAATTAAAAATAAACATAAAATACACTTTGAAAACGATAAAGTAATTAATGACGATGATAATGAGTATTCTTATTCCAAAAAATAATTGTGCAGTATCAAGGATAAAGTTAATAAAAACAATAAACTTACTAACAAAAAACTTACCTAATATTATAATTCTCGTGTTCAAAAGTGACTAAATAAGGGCATCTCTTACCTGCAAATAAAAACAGAAACAAAATTAGCCAATAACGTACATATCTTGACAAGTATAACAAAATGAAAATACAACAGAAGCCAAACAACAAACATTAAAGTTCACCGACGATGAAAATCGACCAGAAACATCCCCCAAACCTCCTGGAAACCCCTTTGGGCATCCGCTATTCGAGGAATGAGGGCAAAAAGAATTTAATACACCCTGCAAAAGTTACCTATCTCTTACAGTAGATGCCCTGCCCTCCGGGGGGCACCAGAAAGCCTATAAAGTAATTATTATTCTTGAATGAATCTCACAATTAGCCTTATTGTCTGTTTGTGACAGGCGGATTATATCGGCCATTGTTGCCGTACCGAAATTTGAATGATTCGGGTTAAAGATATTTCCTGTTCGTGTCGGTAGGTTTTGGCTTGGCGATTAATGACTGTTTAATATTTTCGATGGAGATGCTCTTGACTGGAGACAAGGTTTCGGTTGTGGGATGACAATTTGTCTGATTGGATTCGGAAAACCGATCAATAAAGGAAAAATTAATGGATTTACAGTTTTAGATAATGAGCGAATTAATTTGCATTATATATATATATATATATATATATATATATATATATATATATATATATATATATATATATATATATACAGAAATTTTTCACCCTTTCTCCACGTGGTGCCACCGATCGCCTTTGCCCAACTGTCCACCATACGACGTCACGTGTCGATATATATATATATATATATATATATATATATATATATATATATATATATATATATATATATATATATATATATATATATATATCGGGTTCCGTTCCGTTCCGTTATCGTGGCCGTTCGTTAGAAGTGGGTAGAAAAAACTTAGAATTCTGAATTTTTGAACTTCGGCGTTATTTAAGATTCTCTTTCATTTTTAAATATTTTCCAGATCATAGCACTTCCGATTATTCCGGAAGTCGCCAGTAACTTCTTTATTTTAAATGGAACATCCGGTAAATTATTTAATTTTTGGATTTCTGAAAAAATTCTCATTCTTGATGATTTCCACCAGTTTTCCCTATACCTATTTTGAACTGTTTCTTAAATATCTTGATTCGTTTGAAAATTTTGAAAGAGTGCCTTTTACCCATTTTCGACTGGTGATAAGCGCTTCTGGGGTAGACGGAAGCATAAGAATGATACTTTCGAAATACACATTGACAATTAATTTATCGCATACAGGGATCCAAAATTTGATTATCAATCACATTATTTTCATAGTTGAAAAAATGTTCGTTCTTTCAAATGAGACAATATATATTTCCCAGTGATGCTCTAAAAAGATGGGAGCAATTGGTCCAAATAGTTGTTGTCATCTTGTTTTGCAAAATAATCGTTTACGAATGTGATGGCCTCCTCATTCGATGAAAATCTCTGCCCTCCAAGCGAAACTTTGAACCTAGGAAAGAGAACAAAGTCGCTGGGGATCGTATCTGGTGAATATAGTGGGAGGTCAATCAATTTAAATCCCAATTCGTGAATTTTTGCAATGGCGACCACCGAAGAAGGTGCGTAGTCTTGGTGGAACAAAATTTTCTTTTTCCTTAAATGAGATCGTTTTTTTTGCAGTTTCTACCTTCAGTCTATTGTTTTTCCCCTTTCAAGATTCGATTAACATAACTCTATGATACTCCATAATATTACAGAGACATAGATTCAGCATTATACGCCAGAGATGAAGCAACAGTCCAAACAGTGGGTAGGAGAAGCTGAAAGCGCGTTAAAGAAAGCGAATATCGTTTCATTTGCATAAAAAGTCTTGGCAAGCGTTTTTCGGGCTTCTTCTAGTGTAGTGATCAGTGGTAAAAGGCAGAACCATCACAGGTGAAAACCAAAAACAGGCGTCTTGATTCGACTGTGTCTTGATTTCAGAAGCATAGTGGTGTATCCAAGTTTCATCTACGCAAAAACAGGGATTCGGAAATGTTCATTCGTAAAGGATCGCGGCGCCCAACACATGGTTAACTTTTTCATACCCAAATCTTCAGTTAATATATGATCAAACACGTTAATTCGACATGGTTACAGTCTCTGCCATCTCTCCAACGTTTCGCCAAGGTCACACTTGGCATTCTCAATGCGTGTCTGAAGGCTATTCTTTCATCTGCCAAACACTCGAACACTCGAACTCGGACACAAATCAGCCAGGAGGAATCTTATCCAGTGGAGATGTTTTGACAGATTCATGTATAGCAAAAATCTGCTGAAAATATAGATGTTAACGCCTGAAGAGGACTTGGAGCCGTCAGTGAAAATTCGGCAAAAGAAAGATAATTCGGTTAGAATGTTCTAGTATTGGGCCCTGAAGAAAGCTGGAGAAGATAAAGATTTATTAAAAGCGGACAGAGAGAAGATTATGCCAGAAGGCGACATGAGCCAAGAGAGATGAGAAGATGAAGTGCAAGGGAAAGAGAGTGGAGTGGAGGGAAAGGAAAGGGATCTCGATAATTCGGCTTATTTTCGTGACGAACCACGGACTTTAGAGACACAGATTGCGTTGCTGGACTTCAGAGGTGAGTAAAGTAAGTAAGATGAAAGTATGCATTGAGGCCTTTTTCAACTTGCTTGAGATGTGCAGCGACTATTAGCCAAGTGATGTTGCAGGGACCGGAAGAGATGAAAATCCGAATTTTAACGTTTATTAAAACGCAATTTTACTTTGACTATTTATAACAGTAAATGAATCATGGATACACCATTACATGTTAGAGATGAGGCAGCACTCCAAACAGTGGATGAGAGCAGGTGAAAGGAAGCTGAACGAAAGAAAGTCATGGCTACGGTTTTCTAGGATGTTCCTGGTATGTTGCTCATACAATCCCCTGACAGTACTACGCTTCACTACTGGATTAATTCAAGGACGTTCATCAGGCTAAATCTAGTAAAAAAGAAAATTCTTTTTCTCCACGATAATGCTTTTGCACAGACTTCTCGAGTTGTTGCTGTAAACTCAATGACTTACGCTTCGAAGTGCCTCGACATACATATTATTCATCGGATTTGTCTTCACTTTTGATATCACTTTCTACATCGAAAAATAAGTTATCTGAATTTTAAAATAACAGAACTGGAGAATAAATACAAATAAAAATTGTTGATTATATTATTGTTTGCGAGAAAAGAAGAAACGCGTATATATGTATATAAAACATCGTCGCCATGAGTTATTATTTGTACATGACCGACCGGTTTGTCGGGTTGACGCGCGCGACCCCTTCCTAATGAAAAACAAACATTCAATCGCTGGAATTATAGAAATTATACGAACGATGGTCGCCGTATTTTTAATCGTTACCGTAAATTGTGGTTCCCACTCACTCCCCTTGGCTATACGCGTAATTCGTGAGGTTCCGACTGGGGGCTCTATCGATTTTCCAAAATAATTCGGTTTGTACTTAATAAACGATCTCTGATTATCCGGAATTTGCTTGCGTCCGCGCGTCTCTCGGTACTGATTCGGCTAATAGATTGGCATAATTGGATGATGCACTTTTAAAGTCCTGTTTGGACGTTACAAAAACCAACGAAAACATCAACGAAGGGTCTTTCAAATTGAGCGGTTCTTTTAATTCTTTAATAAAATACATAATTTGCGTTGAAATCAAATTGATATTTGATTGAATTGATAATTGAAGCATAGTGTATGACATTTAAACACGATTTCTCCCAATAAATCAATTATTTCATTAGCAGATCGAGGTGTAGCCCCACCCTGTTGAAACCACTTCCACGTCCCTCCACCACGTCCACATCAATAATATTCAATTCAGACCACAACAATCCAGCTATTATCTCACGAGATCGAACACCATTCACAGTTACAGCTTCACCATTTAGTGATGTTAAGGTTACTCATGAATCAATGGTGGATTTTCTTCACCCCAAATATGGCAATTTCCATTCATACCATTCATAATTGCAGCTTCACCAGCAACATTCTGAAAGCAATAGGCTCCAATTACACCTCCTGACCATAATGCACATCAAACAGTCACTCATTTAGGATGTAAAGGTTTCCTCAAATGCGGCAATTTTATTTATTAACACAGCCAACAATTTCAAAATGTGGTTCATCTGAAAAGATGATTTTTTGAGAAAAATTATCTGTTTGTTCTTTTATCCAATTATGCCGTCAGAGCTAAATCCTTTCATAAAATACCTAATAATGAGGGTTCCCTGAGTTCAAATTGTTGTGAACGCCGATTAATGGAAATTTCTGGGTTTTTAGCAACACTTTCACGTGTTAAATCAATATGCTCTTGTGGACGACCACTACGACTATATATTGCCCTTTCATCTTTCACCGAACCAGTTTCTTGAAAATTTCGTTTGATACATTAATACAAATGAAACAATTCGATTGATAGTGCTTTCAGATGGACGACTGTACAAACCGTCAATATCACGTAATTTTCTAAAAACATTTTTCACTGAATAGGTGTTGTTGAATTATTTTATGATTTTCATAAAATAATTCAACAATTTTAGTCGTATACAATACGCGTTGTTGTATTGTATACGACTCCATTTTTTATAAATATTATACATTTCACTTCTGAAATGAGACTAGATTAAGACTAGACTAAAACTAAACTTAAAGAGATGATTTAATCTGATCAGATTAAATAATCTCCTGATGATGCTAACATGGTTAGCGAAACGTGCGTCGAGCAGTTCAAAAAAGCGTTTTGGTGTTTAGTGGTAAATCTCTTCAAGTTTAGTATTTCACACCAAAGGTTCCAGCAGAAGAATTGATAGACTAGAACTAACAACGCCATCTGTTTTTATTTAAGAATTAAAAAAAGAGCCGTTACTTTGGTAAAGAAATAATTTCATTTTGCAAATTGATATTAAAAATATAGAAAACATTTTTTTTTAATTTTACAGATGTAATATATAGTGTTTTAATAAATTGGTTTTAGGAAATTCTATGTATTTTCTGTATTTTCGTCGCGTTAATGGAATCTACATAGGAATGATATGCGAAGTTTGAAATGTTTTGGTGTTTTCAAGTATAGTGTTCGTTTCAAGATATTTTGTTGCCCTTCGGCAAAATTATAATTGCCCCAATAAATCTCAATAAAAAAAAATTCTAGTTTCTTTAACTTCTGAATAATGTTGGGAAAAATATAATATTGTTTTTAATTATGATTAAATTATTATTAGTATTATTATGTTTGACTAAAACATTGTTTATTGGTTCGTGTATTTTGAATTTATTAGTACAATAAAAATAAATAAATAAATAAATAAATGTATCTATTAGTACAATAAAAATTATAACTTAAATTTATTTATACATTTAATTCGGTTTCGCTCTCACTGTCACTTTGATTTACATTAATAATAAGTGACTCTATATTATTAGTAAATGATACATAAGCATCTTCTATTGTAATAACATGGTTAATTGAATCTATCCAACTTTCTTTGGGAATACTATCTACAACTTTCCTAATTAGTGTTGCAGCACTTGCACTTACTTGCACTGCACAGCACTTGCACTGATGACGCGGATCGGATTTTATAAGTTCTGCTGTGGTGTCGTCATGATTGTCCAAAGGTAAATGTTTAATATTTTTGGAGGACAACCGTAAATAGTTTGGAACCCATTTATCCTCAGAACCAGCATGTATAATTGTAATTCTTTTTCCCTTGTTCGCCGAGGTTTTGGTTTGGCATTTTCTTGATAACCCATCCTTTTGCTGGCATCTCATGTTTTATCAAGGTTGATATAGGACGATTTTCTAATCTTTATTTTCATATAGAGTTTAAGAAGTCAAACCACCATCGTCGCAATCGTTGTGATTCCATTAATATTTGTCTTTTATTAATGGTCCGATATGCAAAACCCATTTGAGATAATATTCTACGGAGGCTAGTTCTGCCGAGAACAATATTGTTTTCATCTTTCCTTAGTCGCTGTTGCGATGAATGCAATCTAGGCACAGTTTGCTCTTTATACATAGCATAAATTTTGCTTCGAATCAAGTTTTTGTCGCTTTCGTCAACACATTTGCTTTTACCAGACTCACTACGGACTTTTCTGATTCTAATTGGCTTCGTCACAATATCTTTAACTGTAGACAACGGAGTTTTCGTTAATGAAGTTTTCGTTTCTGCTACGGCTGCATTTACATTAAACCCTCTATTCAATAAAGAAACATACATATTTTTAACAATTTGCTTAGCATCGGGCAATAAATGTTTTCTTTTAAAATTAGCACTACCGGAAGCACAATCATCATTATCTTGCCAGGAACGTCACATTTTTAGCAGGTTTGGAATAACAAAAAATACGATGGAAATTATAGAACTGCACTAATTAAGAAAAGAATGCGAACTAAACTAAAATATTTCGAAACTACTAAACCAGATATAATTCGTTACGGCAGGGGTTGTAAAGAGTTGATTGCAGCCAATCGGTCAACGATATATCTTGAAACGCACTATTAGCCACCTTCCTAGTCAATACATTTAGACTAATGAGACTCCAACTTTTAAATATACTCAGTATAATCCGATTTGTTCAACTCTGCAATAACTTGTCAATAAGAGCTAAATCCTTTCGTAAAATACGCTATGTTGTGGATCCACCGAGTCCAAATTGATTTATTCAAGAATTAAAAAAACCGTCCAATTTCAAAGACCCGTTACATAAAACTGAACAATATTAGAATATCCTATTTATTATCTCCAAAAATACCCAGCTGTACCAAATAATCTAATAAAATGAATAAATATTATTATATACTAAATTTATGAAGACAATTCCATACGACCTATTTTCCTCTGGAACCCGCCGAGCACAAAAGATTATAATCTGAAGCCAATTAGAGGAAGTTTTCTCGTAATTGCACGAGTAAATTGACTAATTAGTCATATACATTTCTTCTGGTAATGGCGCCAATTAAGAAGGGCTAAAAGGTCGAGCTTATAGGTGTTAAACGATCCGAGAACCGGTCCGAAATATTCAAAGTCGTTTGTATAACTGGTTAATTTTAATGATTATTAGAGAAAATGTCGCAGTAAAATATCTGCTAACAATTTCTAATTGTAATATTTCGAAAATTGTAATTTGAAAGTGACTTTTCGAACTTTCAATTAATTCGGTATTAAAACCGAAGAAAATCCATACTTTTATGACAGGTTGTTCAATAAGCCATGTAGAACTTTAAAATGAAGCACAATGGTAAGTGCAATTGATAAACCGGAATTTTTTATTTTATCTTGAAGAACATAATGGCATTGTTTCGAATAATATCGTTTAAAGGTCCCCCTCAGTTTCGTCTGGTTGACTAAATTCGGGAGACCCAATATTTTCTATAACTCTTTCGCGCATACTGCGTGGTATATTTTCAATGCTGGCCTAAATAACCTCACATAACCCCACAAAAATAATCCAAGACCGTGAGAACGCAAAATCTTAGTAGCCAGTATCATTTCGCGAAATAACGCAAACGAAATTTACGATATTGTGCGATGAAGTGAAGCATACTATGGAGTTCATATTCAAAGCATTCAGCGTGGTTTTAAAGGATCGTCCTCTATTTTGGAAGCAAGATTTCTCGAAAGCTTTTTGTTATGGCGCTATTATATTCCACGAGGAAAAATCTTTTAAAAAAACCACACTTTCCTTATATCATCGCACGTCCATTTATAATGTAGACCCAAAATATAAGTAAAGACGGACCATCCATCTGCTCAAAGAAGTTGCTAATGGAAACCTTCTTTACCCCTGCATGTTGTTATTGTGCGCGATTATAAATCGTTAAGCTCCGTACTGAATAACTTTAAGGAAAAGTGGTCACCAACAATAATAATCCTAATCATATTCCGTCATAAGAAATAAAATTATTGATTTATTAACTTCACCTTTCTTGAAAAGGCGACAATGAAGTGTTTTTTTTGAAAAATAAGAAATGTGTACATTAGAAAATCGGTATAATAGCGAAAGCAGAGTTTTTTGAATAATACCATCCTTGAAATTCATCGAGTTCGGAATTTAGAGCTGACGAAAATATCAACATAATTTTTATTAATGTCTGAATGATTGTGGCGTGTTCATATATTTTTTCTCCTTTATTTGGGTTTTTCGCCACTGTCTAAAACTCAAAAAATATCAAAAATACCTGTTCTTATTTAAAGAAAGAATCACTGGGTAAAAACAAAAAACCAAACGGAGACAAATTTCTCGGTGATTCTTTTTTGTAATACATTTGCCTAACGAACAAAATTTTAACCATATAAAAATGTTATAAAAAAATTTACAAACTTTTAACGTTAACGTTTTTTATATTAATATAAATTAATTATATTAATATAATTTATATTAATAAAAATAAACTCAAAAAATAGTTAATATTTTTTGAGTTTTAGACAGTGGCGAAAACCCCAAATAAAGGAGAAAAAATAATGTTTATTTTAATATCTCTTGTAATTGTATTTAAAAAAAGTTACTACTCTGTCGGGTGGCACCTAACTAAACGCTTGATTAGATTTTTATTAAGTATTCTACTACACACTCTCAGATTAAACGTAAAAATTACGTTTAACGAAATATTTTACTTGTCTAAAGTTTGGCACGTGGAACACTGATTTTAAAATAAATTTCAACAATTTACAAAGTTGCTCCGATGTAAAACGTTCCATGATGATTTGCCAGACTA
This sequence comes from Cosmopolites sordidus, assembly GCA_031761425.1. NCBI lineage: Eukaryota > Metazoa > Arthropoda > Insecta > Coleoptera > Curculionidae > Cosmopolites > Cosmopolites sordidus. The sequence goes on along the minus strand of JARFXV010000220.1, from coordinate 567,247 downwards.
TAGTGAATAAGTTTGACACTAGAGACGCGCAAACGCACATTTCGATTGACAGCTCCCTTATCGAAGGTTCGGACACCTTAAAAAATCACCCGTTATTTATATATGATTTTTTCTGTGTAAGCGGTTTATATTTATACCTATATTAATAATAATATTTATTTGGCAATATCATATCATGCGAAACGCATCAAATAACAGGTGTTAACTTGTTTCAACACTGTCCGCTTCGGACGCCGTAAAAAAGACACTTTGAACAAAAAAAACGTCACAAAAATCTATATTGTCATATAAAGTAATGGCCGAGAGAAGGTACGCGAGCTTGCTGATACTATAAACATCTCGACCGACCCTGTCCACTACATTTTAAACGATGTTTTGGGTATAGTCGGTATAAAACTAAAACGGTTTCACGTCATCGATGACACTAACAGCAGAACAGCAGAGAAACCACTACATAAATTAAATATTAAAATAGTCAAATGGAATGTATTGAATAAATTTCAAATTTGGGGCTGGATTCGATTGGCAGCCTATGCGACGTTGTCGAATTTCAAATTTGTCTTGGTATTTATTGACACGTTTGGAGGTTATCCGATTTGAATCTGAACATTTACTTTCATTTTTTTACCTTATGACCCAAAACAGTACTGCCATAGTGTTACAATTGCCAGAGTCGCGCCTGTAAAATGCTATTTTGAACATGAACGAGACAATAATGGTCCATTGTTACCCTTTGAGGCTGTTAGAGAGGTATGTTAAGTTAAATGCTAATAACTGGATATATTTAATTTAAGCCATATATTTTATAGAAACTAGAATATTGTTTTAGCGTGTTACAGCAGCTTTAAGGTTGAGTATGTCTATTGTTAGTACTATTTCACAAAAAGTAAAAAACAATGAAGTTTTAAAATCGCCTAGAAACGTAGTTTTACTAAAAGGGTTACCAATACTGCAGCTTTGGATACATAATTTCTATTTTAATAACTCCTGTAACGGAAGTGTTTATTTAGCAAAAATAATATTGTCGAGATGGCGGCCTTCGCGGCGCTGGAATTCCTGGCATATATGTCTGGATATCGAGTGGATCTCATGAACAATGTTCTCCTTTAGCTGCAATATGGTACATGTTTTATTTTCATAAACTGTGCTTTCACATAACCCCACAAGAAAAAATCAAGTAGAGTTAAATCTGGAGTTCTTGGGGCCCAATTGATATCACCTCTACGTGATATCACTTTTCCTGGGAATAATTCCTGTACAGCCCCCAAAGAATCAAGTGAGGTATGACACGTAGCGCTATCTTGCTGAAACCAACTCTCCTCGTTATCTCTTTCAAATTGTTGCAGTGATTAGTGGAAAAAATCTCGTATAATTTCACAATACCTACAGCTGAATTAACATTGACCGCTTTACCTCTCGCATTTTCAAAGAAGTATGGGTCAATTATGCCTCTAGCTGACAATGCAGCCCATACAACAACTTTAGAGCTATATAATGGTTTCTCGTGTTTTTCCTTGGGATTTTCCTCCGCCCAGTAAGTGCAGTTTTGCTTGTTTACATGGCCGTTTAAATGAATGTTAGCCTCGTCACTGAAGAAAATACTGTCACGATTGTTAAATCTTTCCAACTTTTCATTGGCAATTGTCAAGCACATAATAAAATCGTTTTCTTTCATTTCTTGCAGAATTTGAATTAAAGATGAAGATTTCTTAATACCTGGCTACTTCGCTTCCATACGGAATGGAATGGATTTTTCTCTAATATACTCCCGCACATGTTCAATGTTGTTTGCACCGACTCTCACACCGGAGATAAATGAAAAACCATCTGTAATACTTCAAAACAATGGACAGACAAACAATCCCAAGGGCCGTAATGAACACAGAGCAAACAATCAACAGGAGGAAAAAATGTTGGCTCAAATAAAATCCATTTACGAAAAAAGGAAAATAGAATTTAATGGTGTAAAACTGGAAAATAGACCAAAACCATGTAAGCTTCAGTTAACTGCTAACATCTAAGACATTGTTAAAAAGCTAAATGTTGAGTTGGCCGTTGAATTGAACAATGCTCAAGATCTAAACGAACTCTGCCATTTAATATACTGTGTGAGTCTGGCGAAAATATATGTGAAACAGTTATCAAAATATATGTGAAACAGCCCAAGGAAATAAAATCTAAAAAGCCCCCATGGGAAACCCGGCTCCAAAACAATATAAAACGGTTCCGCAAAGAAATAGGAATATTGCAGGTTTATCTTCATGAGACAAAACCAACCGTAAAAGCAAAAAAGAAAGCTTCTTTATATAGAAAGCAAGCAAAAATTAAAGCATATCCAGATTGTAGGCAGCAACTTCTTACGCATCTCGAAAAGCTTAAACAAAAAATAAAGGTTCTGGGTAACAGGCTATACTGATATCACAAAAGAAATAAAAGATATCAAGAAAACAAAATGGTTACATAGTCTGAAAGAATGTTTTACAGAAACTTAGGCAAGGACCGAGTATGCGAAGTTGAAAAAATCCGGGCAAAAGAAAAAATGACGGAATACTGGACTAAACTTTGATCCAATCCTGGATACGGAAAAAGCCAACTATATTCAAAAACCTCAAATGGAGTACATAGCAATAACTAGGAAAGAAATTAATAATTCGACCAGAAAACTTAAAAACTGGACGTCACCTGGTACCACCATAACTACTGGTGGAAAACTATGACAAACTGTCATAATCGACTTGCAACGTTGCTTGAATATTCTATACAAGACCCAACAAAGATACCTACAAATTTCACGAAAGGAATCACATATATGCTCCCGAAGAAAGGTGACTCATCTAAAGCAAGCCTCTCATCTCTATATAAAATCATAACATCTATATTAAGCATAAAAATTAATGAACATCTTTCGATCAACAAAATCTTCGCATGGGAGCAAAACGGATGTAAACAACGTTCAAGGAAACTTTAGTAATCGACAACATCGTTACTCGCCAGGCAAAGCTTAAACCAAGAAAGGATATCTACCGCGAGGATTGACTATCAGAAGGCTTTTAATTCAGTCCCACATTCATGGCTGAACAGCATACTTCACATATACGGAATCCACCCAACTCTGTGTCGACTGCTCAAGTATCTTATGAGCACATGGCGCACATCCATATCAGTCAAGGGAATATCTGAATCTTACTTAACGGAAGAAATTCCAATACGCAGGGGAATTTTTCAAGGGGATAGCCTTAGCCCCTTGTGGTTCGGTATGGTGTTAAATCCGTTGAGCTCAATGTTAACAAACACCAAATATGGTTACACCCTGAATAAAAATACAACCATAACACATCTATTCTATATGGATGACTTAAAGGTGTATGCCAAAGGGAAAGAACAACTTAAGGGAGCGCTTCAGTTAGTAAGGGAATTCAGCACGACAATTGCTATGAACTTCGGACTAGACAAATGTGCGACACTACAGGTAGAGAACGAAAAAATAATTTCCACCACAAATTTGACTTTGTCTGATGGTACAGAACTGAAAACATTAGAACCAGAAGGCCACTATAAATATCTAGGCATTACCCAGGGCCTAGACATCAAACAATATGACAATAAAGAAAAAGCTGAAATAGAATTATTAAAAAGAGTTAACGCAGTACTCAACACACACCTCTCAGGAAAAAACAAAATTATAGCCATTAACACTTGGGCTATCCCATCTACCACATACACATTTGGAACATTAAATTGGTCAAAGACAGACCTGCAGAGATTAGACAGAAAAATTCGAAGCGCATTTACACGAGCCAGAATGCATTATCCCAATGTTGCAATTGAGCGGCATTATCTACGAAGAAAGAAAGGCGGTAAAGGGCTGGGTTGTTTGGAAGTGATACACGAAAGGGAATGTCAAAGCCTAAAGAACTACTTTTATAGAAAACACTCACCCATACATCGAGCAGCTGTAGTATTGGATAAAAAGTACACTCCTCTTCGGCTGGCCGAACCACCGCAACCGGAACCAGAAAATGCATTTGAAATAATGAAAATCAAGTGGCACAAGAAAGCCTTGCATTGACAGCACTATGCTACAATAAACAATTAAGAACAAGTTGACTGTAGCTGTAGTATTGGATAAAAAGTACACTCCTCTTCGGCTGGCCGAACCACCGCAACCGGAACCAGAAAATGCATTTGAAATAATGAAAATCAAGTGGCACAAGAAAGCCTTGCATTGACAGCACTATGCTACAATAAACAATTAAGAACAAGTTGACTCCTGACTAGTAGAGTGACTGACTACTTGACTAGTTGAAAGCTACAAGTACCTATCTAACCTCAGGATATCTCTTTGGAAAAACAGAAGGATTTATAATGGCAATATAGGATCAGGTTGTAACAACGAGAAATTATGTTAGAGTCATCATGAAACAAAACATACCAACCTCCACATGCAGATACTGTGATAAAGACGAGGAATCGATACAACATTTAATATCGGGTTGCATCTATCTGGCCCCCACCAGCTACCTATCAAGACATGATTCCATGGGTAAAGTTATTCACCAACTTCTATGTCTGAAACATGGATTACTAACAACATTCACACCATATCATCAATACGCTCCCAAACCTGTTCTAGTAAAGCAACACATTGAATTATATTGGGACTTGCAGATTCGAACTAACAGAACGATGCAAGCAAATAGACTAGATTTAGTGCTCTACCAGAAAGAAGTTAATCAAGCCACAATAGTTGACTTCTCTGTACCTTTAGATGAAAATATACACCGACCATACAGCGAAAAAATTGACAAATATAGAGATCTAGCTTTTGGAATCATGGATATATGGCACCTAGATAAAGTTAATATCCTTACATTTGTGGTGAGCGCTAATGGTCTAGTCCACAAATCCCTAATACAGAACCTCGAACAATTAGGTATCACAAAAAGGGCAGTAGTATGGATGCAAAAAGCAGTAATATTGGAAACAGTCGGAATAGTCAGACCCCCCTTGACCGCCAGTAGACACCCAAATATTCTTGGTTACACCCGGGTATTTGGAGTTCTTACCATAACTGTGTAAAAAAAAAGATTAAATCCTCAAGACAATGCAAATATGCATAGATCAAGTCAAAACAAGAGCATGTACAGTGGCACATTACTGTGCATACAAAGAATATATAACAATTAAACCTACATAGAAATATTTTATTCCTGATAATGTATATAACTTAATAATGTATTTGTTCAATCCCCACTACAATACAAAATATCCAAGATTAAGTCAAATTGACATAATTGACAGAATATTCAGTAACACGACCTCAGAAACAATACATGATATGATAATCATACACTAATAAACATTGTATACATAAATAAGTATTGAATCTAATTATTAATAAGACATATATTCTTCTAAACTATAAAAACTTTGACTTGGCAGACTAATTTTATAAATTCGTTGTCAGTCTGAACATGCTTAAATCATTGGGGCAACTTATACATCTTCACATCCCTGTGCTTCACCTTCGCACCCCTGTGCGCACCCTTTTCGGATCCCTTTTCCTGCAGGTGGAACCTGCAGGAAAAGTCATAGGTATCGTTTTCTGAAAAACCCGTAGTGTGTTGTAAATAGACGCCTTGACAAAAGACGATATTATTATCGCGGAGTTTTACGCTTAACTAGTAGACCTATTGAAGAGTGATATTGATCAAAAAAGTGCTATTTTGCCATGACAATGCGCCTTCACACACATTCAGTTGTTGCTACAAAACTCTGTGATTTACGTTTCGAAGTCGTTCGAAATGCACCGTATCCATCAAATTTGGCATCCAGCGATTACTTCCTCTTCCCAAATCTGAAGAAATGGCTTATTGGGATTCAGATTCAGTTTAACTGATGAAGTTCAAGCTGAGATAACCGTTCGCGCGGAGTGTGAAATATCGCATTATACTGACGATATTAAAAAGCTGGAACGTCGTGACTATGTTAAAATAAAAAAAAAACTATACAAATGTTTAAAATTTATGGCCATCTGTGTTCTTTGTCAAGCTGAGAACTTTTCGAAGGACCTTCGTAATAAAGTAAGTCGCTTTACTTTTATATAATTCCTACATATAAAGAAAGGAAAAATATACTCTTAGATAATTTTGAAACTTCATTTTTAAACTCTCTACAAAACTCGAACTTATCAGTTCAATTCACGACGCTAAAGCTTGTTTATATTCAAAATAGATAAAATTATACCCCGTTTGTTCGTAAAAAAGAAACTCTTAAAAATATCTCGCAAACTCGCCGTCTTTACACTATTCACAGTCTCAAAACTGAATTCTTGAAAAGTAAGTTGTTTGTCCAAGTTTTATCAAAGAAAAGACATCCCGGAGTTGGAAGTTAAGGAAGTACGACGATTAAAAGTTGATAATTGGCGTTGCAGTAAATATTTGAATAGATACTACTATTTTTGGCTGGGTATTGTTCTCGGATTTTGCCGAAAAAGTCATCAAAAGAATCCATAGCAACAGGAATAATAAAATGGAAAATGTTTCAAAGGATTTTTCCAAGTGGAATAAATCTATTTTTACTGCGTTATAATTTTATTTTTTTTTTCAAACTAATTTAAAAATGATTTTGTACCTATAAATGATGATGAAACTGATAATCAACTGCATACGTGTGTAGTCTGAAAAGTGTCCAGCTTCAACATGGAGATGACGCTACTTGTCAAAAATGTTTTAGTAATATAATTGTCCACGCGTTGAAAGATAACCTTGAAAATGTCAGCCATATTATATGTCCAGTTATTGTTTAACATGCATTTATGTCAGTCGATGTTAGTGTGTCTGTAAAGACGGAATATCGAGTAGTTAAGAAATTCTTACATTTGAAAGGCAATACGCCTACGTAAATTAAAGCCTAGATAGATTGTGTTTACGGGAACTCTGCACCATCATTTGCCACCATGAAATTTTGGGTAGCTGAATGTAAACGTACCAGCTTGGTTGACAAAAAAAAATTAGGTGTAATGGGTGTTTCGAAGAAAACTTTATAAAATGGTATAATGACTGATGCATTGCTACAGAATTGATATACTATACAAAATAAAATGCGCTAATAAAATATTACCAAGTACACTTAGTGTCATAATGTTAGACACAACTATACACAAAATATTTAAATATAATTAAATTTTAGATAATTATTACTAAATTATTATAATTTTTTGATTTAGCCCAAACATTCTTCAAATGTTTTTATAAATATAAAAAATATTTTCGATTTTTTTTGCTTATTCTTCGGAGAAGTAAAATCGAAAATAACCAAGTTGTCGACAAAAACGACCCTAATCCAGAAACTATAAATGACATAAATGTTTTTAGTAGAACGCGTATATTTGTAGTAACTGTTAAACTCTAGTTATAACTGCAAACAAAAGAATCAACTGATCAAAAAATGTTTATTATTAAAAAGATTAAATCCTAAGAAATTAAACTGTTTGTAGTGATTCGCAGACATAATCAGTGCCATGGTTTGTAGGTTTAATTTATTATGTAACTACATAAAGCTAAAATTTTCATTAAGAAACGATTGACTCGACACCTTATCATAAACTCGATAAAAGTATAATCGTTTTAGTAGCACATGTTCTATGACATTTGAAGATTGTCAGAAGAATCTGCGCTCGATATAATGGTTTGTAGTGAGCTTCTGAAACTTTAAAAATTTCAGTGCTTCCCAGACATAATCAGTACCATGGTTTGTAGGTTAATATTTTCTGTAACTACATAAAACTACAAACAATTTCCATTAATAATAATAATAATAATAATAATAATAATAATAATAATAATAATCTTTATTGTCTGACAGAATAAATCCATTTATGAGACAATTCACAAAAAAAATAACAAAGATAAAAAAGAAAATCAAGTCAAAAACAATGCTTATATAATAACAGACTTAGATAATAATAATAATAATAACCTTTATTGTTTGACAGAATAAATCCATTTGAGACAATTTATAAAAAAAGCAACAAAAAAAAAAGAAAATCAAGACAAAATCAATGCGTATATAACAGACTCAAACAAAGCTACAACAACGATCCCTACAATTTATTATCGATTATTGCAACAGCCTCAAGGCGACAAACCTCGTGAACCGATCTGCAGATACGTTATTAATGTCAACATCGCAGCACAAATCATTGAAGAGCTTCATGGCCTGAAACAGAGGTGTCCTGACCATGAAGTTGGTTCTAGCATAGGGTAAATGAAAGGTGGGGCAGGATCTGATACACCTCGAAGGCACGTGGAAGGCCACCACAGATAGAAGTTCAGGGCAGTCAATGAGGGATCTACACAATTTATAGATGAACTGAAGAAGTAAATATTTTCGGCGAATAACTAACGATGATATTTGAAATTTCAACAGGAGACTATTCTGATCTATATGTCTCGTCGGATATCTTCCATCATGTCTGAATGCTAAAAACTTAGCGAATTTTCTCTGGACACCTTCTAGTTGCAATTTGTATCTGTTATACAAAGGGTTCCATACTACAGCACCATACTCCAACTTTGATCTCACATAACGGTGATACAGAGTTTTGAGTGTATTTATGTTCACGAAATCTGCCGAGTTCCGAAAGATGAATCCTAACATTCTCATTGCCTCACTCCGAATGTGGCTAATGTGAGATGAAAAAGACATTTTAGTATCAAAAACAATTCCCAAGTCCCTGAACATCCCGACCCTCTCAATAATTGCACCATTCAGGTTGTAATCAAAATGCGTGACATTTTGGATATTCGCAAATGACATGATATAACACTTGCCAAAATTCAGCGGCAAGTTGTTGATGTTGCACCACTCTTCAATAACCTCAATATCGTTCTGCAACATAAAGCAGTCAGCGTTGCTATTTATATTTCTATATAGTTTCAGATCATCTGCGTACATTAAAATATTGCTTGAAACATTTGTTACTATATCATTAATAAATAGTGCAAAAATAAGAGGAGCAAGATTACTGCCCTGTGGGGCCCCACTCGTGGCGGTAAATTGAGGTGATCTATAACCTCGTACCTCAACGTAATGCACTCGATCGCTCAAATATGACTCAAATAATAGTATAAGTTTGTCACTGAATCCAAAATTTGCCAATTTATGCAGCAAGATGGAGTGATCCATTCGATCAAAGGCCTTAGAGAAGTCAGTGTAGACCGTATCGACCTGTCCACCATCATCCAAAGCCCGACCAACAAACTGAGCGAAGCAAGCCAAATTGCTAATCGTACTCCGACCAGCAAAAAATCCATGCTGCCTCGATGATATCACACTCTTAACTTGACTGAATATGCACGCATAAACGGACATCTCAAATACTTTAGCAAAAGGCGACAAAATCGGCACAGGTCTAAGTTTAAGATACTGCAACGATCGCCCTTCTTAAAGATCGGAACGATTCTTGCCTCCTTCCACACTTTTGGGAACACGCTGGTTGAAATTGCCAAATTAAACACAAAAGATAACGGCCTCAACAACGCAGGAGCACAATCTCCGACAAAAAAACACGGTACCTCATCAGGTCCGCAAACAAACCGTTTCTTCAATCTTTTCAGTGCCCTCATTATCATATCATCAGATAAATAGTCGAGTGTTACCTGTGAGCTGGAATTATCACTATGTGGGGTCATGTTCCGATCAGTCGGAGGTCTATAAACGCCGCTGAAGAACTTTGCAAAGGCGTTGACAATATCGTTAGGGTCTGAGTACTCACAGTCTCCTTCTGTGAGCAATTCAGGAAGGGAATCCGACGAAACCCTTGCCCTGACGTAAGTCCAAAATGATGAAGGATCATCAGATATCGAATTCTCAGCTTTATTTAGATAGATTTTGTGGGCTGTGTTTATCATTTTCTTAACAGAAGTTCGTTGCACATTGAATAGTTCCCGTAAAGGCTGCGAATCTGACTTTTTCCTTTTTTTGAATAGTCTATGCTTGCGCTTTATGGCTTTTATTATCTCGGGTGTAAACCACACCGGAAATGTTCTCTTACGGATGATAGATCGGGGCACACATTCATCAATAATACCGAATATCTTAACAAACAATTGAGTCGACACGTCACCTATAATAAACTCGGTGATGTAAGTACTATAGTTTAAGTAGCACCTGTTCTATAAAATTTGAAAATCGACAGAAGGATCTACATTCGATATAATCGTTTGTAGTTTATTAATTGTTAATAATAATTCAATCGAACTCTATATATCTACAAATAGGGGGATATAGATATATATATATATATATATATATATATATATATATATATATATATATATATATATATATATATATATATATATATATATATATATATATATATATATATATAGCGAGACGATGCGAAAACAGATGGACCAAAGCAATTCTGGAATGGATACCGCTTGACCATAAACGTCCGCGTAGAAGGCCGAAAACACGATGGACGGATGACATCATCAAATATATTGGACCCGAATGGCAGAGGAAAGCTCAGGACCGTGCGAATTGGAAGCATGCTGGGGAGGCCTTCATCCTGCAGTGGATTGGCAATGGTATATATATATATATATATATATATATATATATATATATATATATATATATACATACATATATATATATATATATATATATATATATATATATATATATACATATATATATATATATATATATATATATATATATATATATATATATATATATATATATATATATATATATATATATATATAAAAGCTACAAACGGTTTAATTTCTTAGGTTTTAACCTATTTAATCGTAATCATTTTTTGATTAGTTCATATTCTTTTGTTTCCAGTTATAACAAGAGTTTAACAGTCACTACAAATATACGCGTATTACTACAAACATTTATATAATTTGTAGTTTCTGAGTTAGGGTTGTTTTTCCCGAAAACTTTGATATTTTCGATTTTATCCCTTATTTATTTACATGAATAGATTTTTTTTCTTGTGACTACAATAAATTACAAACAATTTAGCACTGATTTTATTCGTATTTTTCGTATTATTATCAATATTTGCTGCCTTGAATATAATCTATTGTTTTTCCTGCATAATTACTGACACTACAAAAAAATTAACTATACCCTTTATTAGCATCGTATGTAGGCAAAAATAAGCAAAAAAAAATCGAGCATTCTTTAATGCGGGTTCCAGTTTGATGGAGTTGCTTTTATGTTCTTCAGCAGTCTCTTTGGAATAACACCCGTTATTGATATTATTATGGGAATTATTTTTACACTTTTCATGCCCCTTTGTTTCTAAACTTGCTCTTCAAGTTCCTGGTATTTCTAAATGTTTTCTCTTTGCTTCTTTTATGTATTATTTTTATTAGGAATGACCACATATATAAACAGAGAGCGTTTAGATAATCTATCCACAGTAATAATATCGGGCCTGTTGTGATCCAGTCTTCGTTCAGTGAGCACAGTACGGTCCCAATAGACCTTATTATTATTATTGCTTTCGAGAATAGGTTCGAGATTATAGTTGTAATATGGAACTCTTTCTTTTGACAGCTGAACAGAAGCAAATATATATATATATATATATATATATATATATATATATATATATATATATATATATATATATATATATATATATAATAAATGACATTTACCAAATTAATTAGGAACCTAATGTAATAAAAAACATAACCTTCAGAATAATCCGTAATCCAAAGTAATCCACTAAGTATTTCTAAAGCAAAACTAGCAGGCGAATTAATTAAGAGTAATTTTTCAGATGATGGAGCAGACAAAATTAGACCAAGGAAGTCGGATGCTTTTGTAAATATTCTATCTTGATTTTTGGGAAAAAACTGGCAAGAAAATAGAATAAAAGAAATTTTCAACTTAAAATCGATTAACTAAAACCAAACGATATTCGACATTTTGCTGTATCGTTAATTATCAATCACAGAAAAGTCTTCAATACGTCAGTTTACTCCAACAAATTCTTACTCAAGGATCAGTGCTCAAAGAAACAGAATATGATAAAACGTTTTAAAATACATCCTCGAAAAAAAGTACAGTACAAAATCCGCCTTCCTCCTTTTTATAATCGCCCATTTATAATACCTACAACCTGGTTAAATCCGTCTCGATCCCTCAACTTCTTCGCCTCGGCGGTGGAAAGAAAATCTGAATTTCAAAAATGTTATGTATATTCGTCGACATTAATAAACGGATAAAAGCCTCAAACTTGAAATTTACGGTGGCAATGTATCTCGGGCGCCGAATCCCGGACGTTAATCCTTTAAATAAATCGTCTAGAAGAACAAGAATTATTTTTCCTTAAATTGGGGGGCATTTATTTAATTTTTAGCCGCCGTCTATCGCCCGCCACCCTCCTCTTTCGCGGGCCGAGAAAAAATCGTCGGGAATTTTTCAGTCTGACGCGAAAAATATTGACTTTCCGTGGAATTTTCCAAGAGGACGACCGTCTTGAACAAAGAACAATTAATTATGGAAAACGGATCTTGGTATCTGATGCTGATGCTCTTTTATAAATTGGCGTTGATCTATTAAATTTGTATATCTAGATCTAGAATTATTAATAAAAAAGTTTTTTATTAATAAAAAAGTTAATAAATGATACATGTGTATCTACAACATAACAAGGTCTTTAACTGCAAGTAGTAATGGAAATGTCTGTAGAATACGAGATCTTGTGCGTTCTGATCGTCAATTGACTGCCAGAATGATGGGAGAAGAGTTGAAATTGGTTCACACAATCGTTCATCAAATTTTGTTCATCTTCAATCGAGACTCAGCTTTTTGAAAGTGTTTTAAACCACCTGAAAACCTGGGCTCTTGACAAATCGTTGTCTTCATAGGCCTGTTGAAGTTTAATAAAAGTTTCCATAGGACTGTGCTCAAGTCTGAAATAGAACTTTCTAGCGTACCGTTGACATTCATCTTCAAAACGTACCAGAATAATCTGGCTCACCAAAACAATTGCCACGGACCACTAAGTGATTTTAAGGAGTTCAAACTCATACTGAAGCTGCATCAGATCATTGATCAGCTTCGCCTCCAAAAGGGACACCAACAGTGTAGATAGATTATCGAATAATACTATAATATATATAGTAATATCGGGTATGAGGTCTGTTGACATGAATTAAACCAAGATTTCAATGTTACTCAACGTCAATAACATCAGATCAGAACATTCTGACTTCTTCAGAGACTTCTTCAAAAATTTAGTCAAAATGTTAACTATATAGAATAAAACAACAACAAAAAACATACGTCCGAACAGGCGTTTTTAAGGAGAATATATACAGTTAAAATCAATAATTTTTTTTCTTTATAGCTCTGCTATTATGCTCATTACATTAACTTACCCGCTCATTAGGGGGGAGAACCGCCAGATGATCGAGCTGTGCTCCTGGCGATTCTGGTTAGGTATTACTTATTTTTAGGAAATTATGAAATGCAAAAAATGGGTAAATGGGCACAGGAACATTCATGCCCGCACAAGGATTTGAACCTTCGATTCGGTTGCCAAGCGAATATGGAATGCCGACCACCTCGGTCGGTATCAATGATGTTTTTTTCTCCACATATATTAATCCCTTTCGACATACATTATTGATAAAAGAAAAATATCAAGACACTAAAACATTAAAAATATATTTTTTTAATTTTATTTCAATGGTGTATACAGGGGTCTCCCAGAACTCCGCCATAGAACAACTGGTGATAGTAGAGATCAACAGTTTTTTACTTTATTATCTATCACTTTTATAAGAAAAAATATGTGAATAAACGTGATAGATAACAAATTAAAAAAAAAAAGTTACATATACTATCACGTAGTAACGGACAAATAAACCAATAATTCAAAATAAGAGAATTTAGCCAATAAATGTTGGCAAATGTTAGTCATTAAAAAGATACAGGGTGTTAAAAGTGAAACTAAATTTTCGTAAAATTGAGATAATCTAAAAAAACGGTTGAAGATATCAGATTCAAAATCAGGGTAGTTGGGTTTTCAAAGGCGACAGACAAATCCGAATTTGGTACTAGTTTGAATCTAGTTCCTAGAGGGCGTTTGGTACCTACTTTGTGAAGAATTAACTCGCTCATATTTTTTACCATATAAAGCTGGGAATATTTCGACTTCCAAATAGAGAAAAAAGTCATAATTTCCACGTAAAAAAAGTACTCTTGATCGATGGTCAATATCGATATCTGTCGCCGTTTGCGAGATATTCGTGTTCAAATATTGTACATCTTGTCGATGGATGAAATATTTGCAATTCACAAAGTGTGCCTTGAATGTTGTGTACAAATTATTACGTCTCGATGACAACTGTCATTGTGTTCTATCTCTCTAATTAAAAGTAGGTGGAAACAGTTTCCACCAGTTTTAATCACCTTCCTAACCGTAATTTAAGGGCTATGCTCTTCGTTTATGCACAAGTAAATTACAATAGTCGCGCTGCAGTTAGAAAGTACGAAGAGCTCTAGCCAACCAGAATCATCCCAGGTCGATACATTTTTCAAAGAATTTTCAATCAGTTAGGCGAAACCGGTTCGTTTTATTATAACAATCCTTGTGAACGACCGAAACGTGTAACGGTAGAACAAAAAGAGGACATTTTGGTTAGTATCGCGGAAAATCCTGAACCAAGCACTAGGCGTTTGGAGGCATCTACAGGAATTAGCAAATCTATCGTTTCAAGAGTTCTCCATAATAAAAATTGTTCCCCTACCACTTTTCGCCTGTTCAAAATTTATTACCATAAGATTTGCTGGCTAGATCAGAATTTTGTTAAAATCTGCTAGATAAAAAAAAACGAAGAACCCCTGTGCCTGAAAAAGATATTGTTTACAGACGAGGCAACTTTTACCAGGCGCGGAATGTTTAACTGGCAAATGAATCATTATTACGTCATGGAAAAACCACACTAACCAACAGAGCGACATTTTCAGCATGCATTTTCAATTAACAGTTGGTGCGGCATTATAGATAATTTTTTAATCGGCCCATTTGACAAAGACTGAATAGGGATTAATATTTGTAGTTTTTAGAAAATTATTTATTAGTCCTTTTGGACGGTATAGCTCTAAACTATTAGGCTCTAACTATTAAGATAATATATGTGGTTTATACAGGATGGGCCTCCACCGCATATTACTGTCAAATCTGTTAAATCATTTGAATCAACATTTTCCACATCGATGGATTGGGGGCGGTGGTGACCTTCCTTGGCCACCTCGTAGCTCAGACATTAATCCGTTAGACTTTTATTTGTGAGATCATATCAAGTCTAGTTTATCCTGATGAAATCAATACTCGAGACGAACTTCCACAAAAAATTTAACAAGCGACCAATATTATTAAAAATGAAGAAAATATCTTCTCACATGCGAGGCGTCACTTAACAAAGAGCCTGTGAAAGTGTATCGAGGTAAACACTTTCAACACCTATTGAAGTAAATTTTGAAAAAATTGTTATTTTAAATAGTCCATTGTATATTTGAATATCTCACAAACGGCGTGAGGTATCGATATTGACCAAGGGTACCTTTTTTACGCGGGAATTATGACTCTTCCCTATTGTGAGGTCACAATATTCCCAGCTTGGACCCTAGTGGACTACGCGAAGTACAGTTAGAGGCGTCTGTTGTTAGCCTTCCTTTGCGCCCATACTGCTTTTGCTACCATACTCCCAAACGATAACCTTGTGTCTCAAACAGCCTTTATCCTGAATTTCACTTTGTGTAATATTTGTTGATCTTAGGTCCTCTTTAATTGCAGCAATCCGTTTAATTATTTCTACTTTAGCTCTACACCAACTTTCATAAAATTCGACTATTTATCTAGTTAGCCTACTCGGATTCATGCGTTTTATGTGTCCGTAAAACTTAATTCTTCTTTTTCTCATAACGCTATGTATATCTGTGTATTGTTTGATTTCTTGGTTTTCTCGAAGTCGGTATGTTGTGCTATTTATTTGTTTAGGGCCTAAGATTTTTCTTATGATTTTACTTCCCCTCTTTTCAATATCCTCGATGTCTCCCTTTATTCAAAATGAGCGTTTCTGCCCTATATACCCATTCTTGCTTTATAACTATGTTGTAATGCCTCGGTTTTGTGTTTTTAGATATGCATTTTTTGTTGTAAATATTTTGTGTAAGTCTCAGTTTCCATTTTTTGACATCTACCCTTATTGACCGCTTTTTCCAACCTATTTTCCATGATTATTACACCCAAATATTTGAATTGAGAGATTCGTCTGATGTTACCATAGTTTGTTTTTAGAAATGGTGTCCTTAATCTATTGCAGGTCAGGTATTGTGTCTTTTCAAAGGAAATTTGGAGTCTGCTGTTTTCTGCTTTTCTGCTGTTTCTTTTAGGATTTCAATCTGTTTTTGTGCCGATAATATATCTCGAGTCAAAATTGCTAGATCATCAGCAAACGCCAGACAATCAATTTTGATGTTGGTTCTCCCCAGTTTAATGGGCTGGTCAATATTCAGGGCAGACTTTTTTTCACACCACTCCTGTATTACTGTTTCTAGAACACAGTTAAATAAGACTGGCGAGAATCCATCCCCATAATTTTAGGTTCTAACTGTCTCTGTGCACTGTCTAGTAGACATTGAGATAAAATCTTGTAACAAACTGGGAGAAGAGACATCCCTCTGTAGTTGTTTACATCCGTTCTATCTCCTTTTTTGTGTAGTGAATGAATTTGAGCATCTTTCCAATCTTACGGAATCCATCGGTTCGCCAAACTTCTTGTAGAATTTTGGTTATTTCCTTGATTGTACCTGGACCAGCGGATTTCAGCAGTGATTCCATCTTTACCAGAAGTTTTGTTATTTTTAAGTCGCTTGATTTGCCTAATTATTTCATCGTTATTCGGTGGTAATGAATCTGGGTTTGTTTGTTTAGGGTTTAGTGTTGGTAATTGGTTTAAGAGCTCAGGACAATTTAGTAGTTGTTCAAAATATTTGGCAAGTTCTTTGCAATTGCCTTGGTTATTTAGCGCTAATTGTCCGTTTTCCTTTTGGAAGCAAAGACTTGGAAGCAATAGCCTGTTAATTTAGTTTTAAATGTTTTGTAAAAGTTTCGGGTGTTATTTTCTTTGGAATTTTTTTTCTATTTCATTAAGTAGATTGTTTTCATATTTTCTTTTAGTTTGTCTAATTAGCTTCGATATTTCTTTTCTTACTTCCAAAAATCTGTTATAATTTATTGCTGTTTTTTTTACTGGTCCAATATTTGAATGCTTTACTTCGGCTTAATAGTGCTTGATCGCAAACTTCATCCCACAACGCATGTTTTCTACGTTTTTGTAAAGGGACCAACTTTAAGGCTATTTGAATAATTTTTTGTTTCAATTCTTGCCAGTTCTGTGCTGGTTGTCTATATATATGTATATATATATATATATATATATATATATATATATATATATATATATATATATATATATATATATATATATATATATGCCCACAATGTAGAGTGGTGCCACCGATCGCCTTCGCCGAACTGTCAACCATGCGACGTCACGTGTCTCTCGGGACCGGTTTCTAGCCTTTCAGCCGTCATCAGCCGAGCTCTAGACGAATGCAAGGACAGCAGTTCGGAGAGGCAATAGTGGCCAGACCAGATCAACTGGCCATTTTAATGACGGGT
Source organism: Cosmopolites sordidus (assembly GCA_031761425.1). Taxonomy (NCBI): domain Eukaryota; kingdom Metazoa; phylum Arthropoda; class Insecta; order Coleoptera; family Curculionidae; genus Cosmopolites; species Cosmopolites sordidus. The sequence goes on along the minus strand of JARFXV010000220.1, from coordinate 549,510 downwards.
CGTGATCGCACACAACTCACGCCATCATACGGCGAATGCTCGTAGCAGTCAGGACCGCTCGTAACATTCTGCCTGGAACCTCGGGTATAGTACCAGGTATGCCCACAAGTACCACATAGTACCAGGTATGCCCCGGTCCCGAGAGACACGTGACGTCGCATGGTTGACAGTTCGGCGAAGGCGATCGGTGGCACCACGTGGAGAATGGGTGAAAGATTTCTGTAATATATATATATATATATATATATATATATATATATATATATATATATATATATATATATATATATATATTATTCTCCCTATATTACATAATCATTAATATGTAAACACAGTACAGTAAGACAGTATACACAATACAGCCTGATAAATTAAAAAGCTAATTAATTACAATTTTACTTAAACGGTGTAAAGTTGGATTTACAATTTTCTGAGGTAATATATATGTTAGGTAATTTATTTAAAAGGGGCTAATATTCACTATTAACAGTATTAATCATATATATATATATATATATATATATATATATATATATATATATATATATATATATATATATAATGTATGCCTACAAAGTTTCAAATACATAATAAAAATATTATTTTAGTTATTTTTATTATTTTAGTAATTGTACGCAGGCAAAAAAAAAAATATAAACGTTTTTCATTGTTAGTAAGCTAAAGTAAACACGCCACTTTAGGATGGTCAAAAATAAAAAATTTAATGCTATTAACATATAATTGAACCTACTAAGAATCAGCTATTATAAAAGCAGGATTATTTCTAAATGGAGCTTCCTGTCGTTAAGGCAAATAATGGGTTGGCGCAACAAAATGTTGTTTTCAGTAATCGTAAAATCAATTTCTGATTTTCAATGACTAGACTGGTCTAGAAATAAAGCAAGAGACCAGTAAAACCCGCAAAACCTTTCGAAGCTTTGCAAAAGACATTCCTCGCGATAGTCGACAAGGTGGTTTTTTCATGCTCGTCCGTTCCTCGTCCCTTTTAGCGGAGTTTTTTATTTCTTTTCCTTCCACTCACTCCTCGTCTCGGGTCACATGACAGATGTCTCTCCAAATATTATCCAATATGAAAGAGCTCACAGATAGACCCTGACGGAAAGAGCTTCCGCAACTGGCTCGACGTAATCTTCTTCACGTCGATATCAAAATATCTTACGTTCTGCAGATAAGCTAATAGGACTTGTCAACTTCTGACGCGGCGTATTCGCTCGACCCAAGAGCCACAGGCAATGCTTTTTTCCAACTTCCTATTTTCCCGATTCCGTGCATGGAAAAAGCTTCTTTTTCGTCTACGGAGCCTTTGGCGCTAACGAATTTTCAGAATTTCTTTTTTAGAGCACGGTTATATTAAAATGATTAAACCAATTAAAATATACAATTGGTATCAGAACAACGGTAGTAGTAACGGTTTGTAGTCTGACAAACAACGCAGAAACAAAAAAAAGTTTTCTTTTATTATGATTATTATTTTTATTAAAAAATGCCTTGAAATATATTGTCGCAAGTCAGAAACAAGAAACACAAAGAAGTTTAAAAATTAATAATGAGCAGGGTCACCATCTATTCCTCTATTGGAACTTTTGGTGTGAAACATTAAACTCACAGTGATTTACCACTACACACCTAATCACTTATTTTTAATTTCTCGGCACGAGCGGCTCGCTTATCATGTCAGCATCATCAGGAGATGATTCAATTTCGTTATGCTCTATTCGAGTGTATCATCTCCTGATGATGCTAATTTGGTTTGTGAATTTGGTTAGCTAATTTGCTTAGTGAAAAAAACACGCGATATGATGTTTAGAGTAAAATGTCTTTGAGTTTAGGTCCCCCATGGTTATTATAATAGTTTGTAACCTGCTATGCATTAGCTGAATTAAAAGATGAGTGAAAAGGTGGAAAGGATTCCTCGTGGATAGGTATTCCAGGTGCACATGTTTTAAGTTTGTTCAAAGTTGCTGGCAGCAGAGGCAGACAACTGCTCGAGAGTTTGACTAATACCATTATTCTATACAGGCTGTATGCACTATGGTGTTATCTTGTTGAAAGACGAGATTTGGATGAACTTACTTAAATGGACTAATGACTGGCTGAATTTAAATCTCCTCTGATGGTTACTAATGCAAACGAAACTACTTTTAACGAAACACGTCCGAAACAAGTCCGAAAAACTTTCATTTTCAGTTCAGCTTTGTAACACACTGTTTTTAACACTACCCTGCTGATTACTTTTTAGTCCTCTGCCCGTTTATAAAACAAAAAAGATAGTTGTAGTATTTGAAAGAGGAGTACTCAGAGAAATTTTTGGTGATATGAATGATAATGAAAATTGGAGGATCAAGCAATGGAGAATCAACCAATTATACCTGGATAGACCTTGATATTGTAAACTATTGTTGGATTGTAGACTATCTGAGAATGCCAGAACATCGAATACTAAGGAAAATTATGAAGGAGTGAATAGGGAGTAATTCAAAAAGAGGCAGACCAAAGACACGATAGCAGAACAATGGCCTTAAAAGTCCTTAAAAGTGGCGATACTGATATAAAAAACAAGGGGAGCTCAGGACAGTTGAAAAAGTTTGAAGATACAGATTTGCAAGCTTTATTGGATCAAGACTCAACTCATACGTTGAAGCAATTGGCAGGAGCATTGTACACGCATTGGGAAAGATCCACAAGGAGGGAAAGTGATTGAAAGGCGAAAAACCATTTGTGAAAATTTGCTTGCCAGACAGAAAAAAAAGGTTTTTTGCATCGAGTTATGACAGTTGTTGAAAAGTGAGTCTATTTCGCCAACCCAAAGGGCATAAAATCATGGATAGACCCAGGCCAGCCTTCGACATCACAACCAGTGCACAATATACATGGAAAGGAGGCTTTGCTGTGACATTTGATAGGATAGTATGGAAACTGTGTATTACGAACTGCTGAAACCTAGTGAAATGATTACTGGCGATAGATACCGACAACAATTGATAAAATTGAACCGAACATTGAAGGAAAAACGACCAGAAAAAGTCATCAACATAACCATTCTCGAACCCATGTTGCAAAATATGTAAAAAAACTGTTTGGAAAACGTTAAATGGGATGTCCTACCCCACCCGCTGTTTTCACCGGACTTAGCCCCTTCGGACTACCATTAATTTCGACCGATGCAGTACTGATTTTCAAAACAATAATTCCATTTTTACGATGAAGTGAAAATTTGGCTTTATGAATGGTAGGCCTCAAAAAACCAAAAGTTCTTTTGGCGCGAAATCCATTCTTTGACAGAAAGAAGGGAAAAAGTAATAGCTAACGATGGTCAATACTTTGATTGACTTTGATTATATTGATACTTTGATCCACAAGCTAGAAAAAGTGAAGTCATGTAGCATCGTAAATGGAAAAACCCTACTGCGCCTTTCCAGATATGGAGTTAGAAGAATTTCAAACCGTTTTTTGTTTGATAAAACAGAGGCATCAATTTTTTCTATCGAAATCTTAAATTCAACTTTATCAAAACACACTAAATTACAATCGAAAACAAGCTTTCCTCTCACAAGAAAAAAAAAAGTAATCGGCTTTTCAACGACGGTGAAATAAAATAATTCCAATTTTCACCGACATCCAGACATGTCCAGAAATACAGTAAAAATATAGCAAAAGACTTATAAGACCCGAGAAACTTTCGGGGACTTTTCTGTAGATACCTTTCGCGATAGTCGAGCTGGTTGTTTTTTTTTCAGTTCGTTCGTTCGTTCTTCCCTCTTGGTGTTCTATTTTTTATTTTTCTTCCACTCATCGTTCCGGACGGCTCTCAAGATAGTATCCAATAGGGAGGAGCTCTAAGATAGGCCCTGGCGGAAAGAACTTCCGTAACTGGCTCGACGTAATCTCCTTCACGTTGACATTAAAATATCTTACGTCCTGCAGATAAGCTAATAGGACTTGTCAACTTTTGACACGATGTATTCACCCGGTCCAGGAGCCCGAGGCGTCGTCTTTTTTTTTCCACCTCTTTTTCCTCCCGTTCCCTTCTGGAAAAGCTCCCTTTTCGCCTTCGGAGCCTTTGCGCTAACGAGTTTTGAGGGCTTTTTGAGTAGACGCTTGTTAATTTGTAACCGGGCCTGAAGTTTGATATAAAACAGCTTCGTTTTCGAATGATTAAATGGATAAAGGCGTATAAATTTACAGAAGGCTTTCAGGAAAAGATATCTTGACGAATTCTCGATAAACAACGAAAAGTTTTTCTTTTATAATTACAGGGAACAATCTTGGAAATATAATTACAAGGAATAATGGAAACGATTCCATTTCAAAATAATTAAAACATTAAAACTGACTTAATAATATATGAAATACTGTTATGAATAATAATATATACGATGTATGTAAATAAAATAATGAAACTGATTGTGTAGCGCCCGATCCGGTAACAATGTTGGCGTCCTCTTTCAAAATGAGACAGACAAATATATGATGCGTCATCTATACGAGTTTAAACTCCCCAGAGTCATTTGGTGCTCCGTAGGAATTCTTTTCGCGAACCCAATTTTTCTAGTGCATAAAATTAAAGTTAGTTAAATGCTCAAACTGCTACAACGGCTCAATTATCAAGTTTATTTCCAATCCGCCTCAACAAGTGAAAACATATTTTCCTTCTGTTCATATCTCATATTTCATATATCATATTTTCATATTTGATCCGGCGAAAGGTTTGTCGGTATTGTCGGATGATGAACGTTTGTATATATATATTGCTGTGTTTGACTGGTTGTGATTTTCATATAACTTAGTCAAAGACAGCAATGCTCATGGAAGAGCAAATGGCAGATATTCTATTGGATGAAGTGATAAATCCCATAGAGGCGATGAAGAATGGAAACACTCCAGGAAAGGACAATGTAACGGCTGAAATGTTAAAAATGCCTCAAAGATCAAAAAATACCCAGCTTATGGAAAATGCTGAGGTGATTCTTCTCATAAGAAAGGAGTACAGGAAGATTTAAAAAACTACCGCCCAATAAGTCTCCTATCAGTAATATACAAAGTTTTCACAAAGATAATATCTAAAAGAATATTACTCTGAATGACGCGCAACCAAAAGAGCAGGCAGGATACAGAAGGGGATTCAGTACAATGGATCATATCCAGGTTATCCAACAGACCATAGAAAGGCACAATGAATACACCATGCCACTGTGATTGGCGTTTATTGACTATCAAAAGGCATTTGACCCAATATTAAAGCAAGCCAAATTATTAGTGAATGCATTGCTTAACCAAGGGAGAGACAGAGCATATGTAAATCTACTGGGATCGATGTATGACGAAGCTACAGCTACAGTTCACATGGATGACCTTGAAGTTAAAAACAACGTAGAACGAGATGTACGGCAGGGTGACTCAATATCGTCTGTACTTTTCTCAGCCTGCCTTCCGTAATCTGGATTGGGAACAGGAGAAAATAAAAATCAATGGTGCATACTTAAGCGATCTTAGATTCACAGATGATATTGTCCTCGTCTCACAAGACCCAGATGAGCTACAATAACACATACAAGAGCTGCTAAGGGTGAGAGAACCATTTGGCCTAACAATTTGTTTCAACAATTTTTGTTCAACAAATTTGTTGGCAAGAGAAAAATTTCTATTTTAGGAAGCGATTTAGAGGTTGTGGACCACTACGCATGTCTTCGGCAACGGATTTCAATGGAGGGTGATAGTGACCGGGAAGTAGTGTTTAAGAGCAAACTCCCAGTAAGTCTGAAAAGAAAAATCTTTGATCAGTGCGTCCTGCCCGTTATGACATACGAGAGTGAAATCTGGACATTTACATCGCACTCAATTAATTCAAAAGCTTCGGGTAGGACAGAGTGGAATGGAAATGTGTATGCTTGGCATTACAAAACGGGACAGAAAGACCTGCATATAGATCAGGGACAAATGAAAGTATGTGATATCATTGGAAGGGTGAAAAAATTGACATGGGAGTGGGCAGGCCATATAGCGTGACGATGCGACGACAGATGGGCCAAAGCAATCCTGCACTGGATATCGCTTGATCGTAAACGTCCACGAAGAAGACAGAAAACACGATGGACGGATGGCATCATCAAGTATATTGGACTCGAATGGGAGACGAGAGCTCAGAACCGCGCAAGTTGGAAACATGTTGGGGAGGCCTTCATCCCTATACCCTGACGAACTGAACACCACAGACACAAATGATCATCTATTAAAAAATCTGAAAAAACAATTTTGTAAAAAAAACTAAATGCCATAATTTATTCGAAACTTAAATCCCTTCGAGCATTTTCCAATCGCTTCCAAATCATCCTGCTGTCCGGTGACCACAATAAAAAAAAATCTGATCCATTCCACAGCAAGATGTTTCAATAAATATGTATAAGTTTGTTCGGAATCGAAAAGGGTTCTATCGAAAAGACTGCCAGCGTATATTTTAGCTTTAGGAATGGTCCTTAGGATGCCGAACGATCAACGGTAAACATACGAAAGCAAAGGAGAAGAGAAAAAAGGAACTCAATAAACGACCCTTTCTCCTGTGTTATTGCCGGTCATTTTGGAACGAATTATTATAAATATGCTCATAAGCAACCTAATCATTTTTCACCATTCCACCTTGCGACATCATCGAAAGTTGAGCATTTTCTTGGGATTAAGTTAATTAGGAATTTATAACGGGTGGAACAAGTGCCATGCTACTATTTAAATTATTAATAAATTTTATAAGAAACAAGACAGATTTTTTTTTCTATATATTTAATATTTGAAAATTTTCCCAAACAAATGTTAGCTATTGAGAATGTCCAAGGACGGGAGGTTAATGTGTATGATAAGCCGCGCCCCGGCCGACCTCTAATTTCTGAAGATTTGGTTCGTAATGTGGACAACAAAATTCGAGAGAACCGCTGATTCACAATTTCAAAGTTATCAAGTAAATTTCCAAAGGTTTCAAGGTCAAGTTTGTACACCATTGTTTCAGACAAACTTAATTTTGAATGTTAAGTCTCCTTACAGTTCAGAACCCTGCACAAAGTAATTTTCACTTGTTTCGGTACTTAAACGAGTTCCTTGGTGGTCAACGGTTCAACGACGACGAAGAAGTTAAAACTGCAGCCATGGATTGGGCTTCTTCACAGGCGGCATATATATATATATATTTATATATATATATATATATATATATATATATATATATATATATATATATATATATATATATTTATAAATATATATATATATATATATATATATATATATATATATATATATATATATATATATAATATATATATATATATGCGAGGTATATCATACGCGGCTCTTGAGGGAGGGCGTTGGAGCGCCGCCTCTCAAGCATTTATCACAGTAAACAATTTTCTAGAGCAAAACACCACAGGTTCACCTGGGTTTCAATAGCACGAAAAATAAAAAGGAGGAAGGGGAAAGAATCTTCAGCGGCACTATTTTCTTCTATCCCCTCCCACTTTAACCCCCCCCCCCCCCCCCCAATATATATAATTTCACGTGCATTTCCAACGTAGTAGATTAATACATGATATCGATTTACCATAATTGACCTATTCCGCTTTAAGGTACTTCTCAGCAGCTCTAAACATAATTAATATTTGATATAAATAAACGAAAATAGCACATAGCATTTGGTTAGAAAATTAAACGCATCCAAGATCTTTGGGTTAAATAATCCAAATTCATTTCCTGTGACGAAAACAAAAAATGGAACGATAAAAATGTCGAAGTATATCCAAAATCGAAAAAGATTACTGCCTAAAATATCTGTCAGTGTATATTTTCGCCTTCGGTATAGCTCTTATGATGCTGAGCGGTCAACGGTAAACACGCGAAAGAAAGAGAAAAGAAAAAAAAAACGAGCCCGACAAATGACCCCTTTCCTTGTTCTCTGCCCGGTTATTTTGAAATAGAAATACGTTCGCAAGCGCCCTAATAATTTTTGACGATTCCATTTCCGGTAATGATGAAAAGCCGAGTGTTTTTTCTTCGGATTAACTTAAATGGAAGTTTATACGAAGCCTGAAAGCTTTCGTTGCTATATTGAGTTTAGAGTACGATGTCGCTTTTGCACAATGAAATTATTCTTATAGATAGGACGTTTGACACTCGTTAATTATATATATATATATATATATATATATATATATATATATATATATATATATATATATATATATATATATATATATATATATGCTATAGAACTAGCAAAAATCATTTATATAAAAGTCGCAGAATAACAAAAAAAAAATGCTATATGTTACAAAATTTGTTCAAAATTGCCACCATTTGTTTGGTTAGCACAAAATCTTCCTCGGCGTACCCATGTATCACTACACGCGTCAAAAATAAAATCCCTGTGATCACGAATAACATCATAAGCGCCTTCAATGCACTCTGTGGCAGTTCTTCCACAGTATTTACTTCTCCATCGTGATCAACTAACATTTTTCAACGGAACAGGATAAAATTCACAGGGCAAAATTTTTTTCACAGAAAAAAATCGCAGGGCGTTAAATTCGGGGAGTGTGCAGGCCAAGAAATGGGTACATTGCGCTCTATCCATTTTCTGTCAGGAAATTCTTTATTTAAATGTTCGTGAACTTCTCGTCTAAAATGTGGCGCAACTCCATCATGTAGAAACCACATATTCTGTCTAACATTTAAAGGAACATCTTGTAATAATTGTGGCAGATTGTTTTGAAGAAAGTCTAAATATGTTTCACATGTGTAAATTTACCTATCTTGGCATTAATTTTTTATAATTATTCATTAGTTTCTTATAAAATTAAAAATCAATTTTTTACTGTGTGACGTCACAACACCGCTCGACATACATTACATCCGACAGCTGGCATATCAATAGCTCCTGAGTCGAGACATAAACATAACCTTTGATGTCACCAATTGTCAATAATTATTTATAATGTGTTAGTTTACTTTTTAATGTTATTTATATTATTTATGTTCGTTGAACCTGGTTATTTGAAAGGAACTTCACAAAATTTACCTTTTGTAGATTTTGAAATGTATTGTGATTACATCAGTAATAATAAATGTTACAATAAAGTGGAAATAAAAGGAGTACGTATTTACAGGTAACTATATTATTTAAATATAAAATATTTGAGTTTATATTTGACTTTGCAATATAGTTACTCAAAGCTTATTTAAGTCATTCAGGATTAAGCGGCGCCACGACGGGCCGGTCAAAAGTGCTTTTTTAACTTAAAATAAAAAAAAATCTAAATCAATTTATCTAATTTAACGATTAAAATAATATAAATTAATCATATAAGTTCACCATTAAAAGAGAACAAAACTCATTAACACTGCATACATGTTTATCTTCATTAATACCTCGTAAATCCTTCACTGATCTGAATTACTTCAAAAATTCTTTCAGCAGACGTTTGAAACAAACACTGAATCTGCTTTTGGTTAAATTCGTTCCAAGCGGTTAAAATTGTCCTTTTCAGTTTTTCTTTTGTTTGGAACTGTTTACAATTGTTTGAAAACGATAGAAGATTCTAAATATTTTCGATTATGTTCAAATCTGAAGAATGGGCTGGCCATCTTTAATAAGTTTTGCATTGTGGCTTGGACCGTTGTCCTGTTGAAAAAGAAACTCCGATCCTTGCGAAATCTTCAAAGCCTGGCCTTTGGATTTCTAAAATTCTTTTGTATTTTTCAGCATTCATCCGATTTTCCATGAAAACTGTAAGTGATTTTTTGAAAAATCCGATGGATACCGACCCACCCTCCAATTATGTCGCAACAATGTTTCTTGTTCTTTCCTTAAGGCACGGTAATAATGTTGGTGTGGACATGGTGGTAATCCATGTGGACAATCGAAGTTGAACTATTTCTCGTCGCTAAAAATAACTCGTTTCTACTCCGTAATCCAGCACATGATGCGGTGAGTGTACGCGGGCTATCTTGCGATAAGGGGTAAGCGGTGTGTGTTTTTTATTTTTTCCTTTGAATCCACTTAATTTTTTTGAGGACGTTGGACATTACGGTCGTCTGTTTACGTGCCTGCTTTCTACATGATGCGGAGAATTTGAAGCGATTTTCAATTAGGGACTTTTCTCGCTTTGTAATTCCTTGTAGTCGTCTGAAACTCGTCTTTCGTCACAGTTTTCACCTTTATCGATAAAATGGTAAACTACTGAGGCACTACGTGAAATCTTCCTAGTAATTTGACGATCGGAATATACTTCTTTCTATGCAAGGACTGTCCTTTTTTTGTTGTGTTCCTTTTTTTGCTCATTTAGTTTGGCACCATGACCGATAGTTAAAATAACACTAAGAAACACTTTGAAAACTAGTTTATTGGTGTTCAAAGTATACAATTTATGGATAAACAATCTGCCTTTATTTTTATCGTCATAGATAGAATTACCATAATTGAAAGTCAACAGGCTACTAGGATTCTAGAAAAATATTTACTATACATGGATTAAAAGCTGATGCAGATTCCATTTGCGATTTCGAATTAGAACAATAGAAAATGATTATTATTTAAAGGTTTGTTGAATAATTAATACGACTTAATTTAATGTCTCTATATTTATGCCGGGAAGTGTACTTCGAAGATTTACTTTGTATTATTTTTTTCCTAAATGGAATCGAGTGGAAAAAAGCTGAGAATCTAGTAATATAATTTATTCCACAGGATACTCGGATATTTATATAATGTTTATGAAGAATACATTATGCAAACTTTTAAGATTATTGAATTTTCAGGACTAGTACAACCTTGGAGAAAATGTTCGGAAAATGAGGCTGAAAAGTAAGAAAATGTGTAACAATATAAGGATTTAAAGTTTTAGGTCTCGAACACAAATGGCAATGCTATTGATAAGATTTATATGGTTTACAAACTTTGTACATTTGTTGCAAAACTATTTTAACATTTGGAACATCTGTTTGAATCAAATATGCTTTCTATTTGTTTTAAAGTGGAAAAACACGTTGGTAAAATTATCTGAAGCAGTAAATTTTTGCGTCAAAAAGAGTAGAGCTTTAAAAGTATATGTGATATATTCAATATCGACTAAATAAATAAATTACACTACAATGAAGTATACTAGTACAAAACCCAATGACGTGCCACCCAGCCGTGCAAGTTATATTATAGATAAATACACGCTATTTAGAGGTCCCATAACAGTGCGAAAAGCTGAAAATATTTCACATGTGGAGTCTCCAGAAACAATGATTCGACGACTTAGGGCCGGTTCTACAATGCAAGAATATACCAGGTATAAGCTATACTCGGAATACGCAAATTTTATTCCAAGTATAGCTTATACCTGGTATATTCTTGCATTGTAGAACCGGCCCTTAGTGCAATTGTTTCGATTGATTGCGAGGTTGGCACTTGGTGAAACATAGTAACAGCGATAATAATTAAAACAATTGGTATTTGCTTCACAATATATTCAAAATATTCTCTGACGTGTTTCGGCCTCACGATCATTCTCAAAGTTATATGTAAACTAAACTAAAGTTTCAAAGTGCTGTTAATGGAGGCCAGTTTTTTTTTGTCTCGTTAAATGACACTTTCATTAATAATTGGGGTATCTCCGAGGTTTAGCTGGGTGTTTCTTAGGTTTTTACCGTCGTATATGGCTTTTTTTATTTCGGAAATTGGTAAATAATTTAACAGTGTGCTTTTATTGCAACTATGTATTAATTTGACATAATTTGTGTTCTTATCATTGAGAGATCTGCCCCCTTTTGGCCTATATGCCGAGACAAGTACCTCCCAGGACCGGTTTCTGGCCTCACAGCCGTCATCAGCTGGGCTCGAGCTCAACGCAGGGAGACAGCTGAAACGAAACGAACAGAGCAAGACCAAGTCAACTGGTCATATCGATGGCGGGTCGCAATCTCAATGAAACTCGCGCCATCCTACGGTGAATGTTCGCGGCAGTCAAAAACTACGCGACACATTCTTCCCACAACCTTGGATGTAGGTATAAGGTTTGCTCAAAAGATAGCGTAGGATATATATATATATATATATATATATATATATATATATATATATATATATATATATATATATATATATATATATATATATATATATATCCGATCGTTTTGTGTCCCGTTTGTTGAGAACGTGCGGACGTTTCGCCAAGGTCGCACTTGGCATTCTCAATGCGTGTCTGAAGACTGAAAGCCGTGGACTACTACTTCTTTCCTGAGTTGCAAGTTGACCCTGGGGCCCTTACCTTTATTCTCTTGTTATTCGATTGCAACTGTTTCGCGTCAGTCACAATCTGGGTTTTTTATGCGCCGTGCTTTTGGCGCGGTTAATACCATACGGTATTAGTAAGTAAAAGGTGGTTACTGCTCCGGAATCGACCCGCAAGAATCGATTCCAGTGGAAGTTTATTCGTAGATTTGTTTGCTTGATTCACTGGCCATTGACGCTGGTTGCTTGAATGAGCTGGTGTACTGCTCGGTTCTTATTCGTTGTCTGTAGTCTTCTGGTGTATAGTTTTTTATATTTCTTGATGTTATTCTTTTTTCTTTTCTTGATGTTATACCGGTGTTAGTGGTTTTATTCTGATGTTATTTTAATACATGCGTATTGGTAGCACGGAATGGACGGACTGGATGTTGTTGCCAGTCCCAGTGCATCGCATCTTCACCGTCTTCGGGGCTGAGGCTTATTCTCTTGGTTAGGTTGAAGCCGCCGCGCCTTCTGCGAGACGACTTCGGGGGTGCCCGCTCCCTATTCCAGTTCGGACCTCCGCTGCTGGACCAATTCAACAGCCATGATCGTCTGCCCCCGCGATGGCCAGCGCGATCGCAACGCATCCGACCACCACAGAGTCCACCCGATGTTTACAGTATTACACTGTTTATCCTTGATTGGCGAGTCCGGGCAAGATGGATTTGGTGTTGCTGCCGGTCCCGATGCTTCTTTCTTCACCAACTTCAGGGCTAAGACTTATTCACTTGGTTAGGTTTGAAGTGCCACTTATGCCCAAGCAGCACCGGGGTTGTCCGCTCCCTTGGCCAGTTCTGACGTCGGCGACCGAAACTACCAACAGACACTGTTATTTGTGGCCCCATGGTGACCATTGGGGCTTCAGACAAAAACACGTCCAGTCACCTCAGAGTCTCGCTCCGAACTGAGGAAGCTGTGGAAATGGTCTCGTAATATTTATATTCTTCTGCGTACTTCTTATTGGTTCTGGTGTTGAACCCGCCCCTTCGGACGATGTTTGGGGTGTCACAGTGGAAGTCAGTTGCTCTTCCGCCTGCAGCCGGTTTGCTTCGGTCTGTCGGTTGATTACTGCTTTCCACGTGTCTGACAGATTGACATATAACACAAGACAAGAAAAAGACATATACCGATAAACAGATGATGCAACGATGGGTTCGTCTCTATCATCAGTAGTGGCCAACCTCTTCATGATATATTTTGAAAACATGGCACTGTAGAGCCCTGACCTCAAACTTAAATTGTGGGTCCGATATATCGACGAAATTTTTGTCATCTGGTTCTTTGGTAAAAACGAACTTGCCAAATTCCACAGCCATTTAAATTCCGTCCACCAAAAAATACAGTTCACTTTAGAAATCGAAATCGAGAAAAAAATTTATTTAGAAAAGAAATCTCTATTATTATGCCATAATTTATTGAGGTAACATCTTATCCATATTTAATATCCAATTCTTGACATTTGCTGATAATTATTTTCAGTAAAATCTGCTATTTCACCATGAACAAGTTTTCGTTGCTCAAGTTTTATTCCTACTGAAAGAGCATTTCGTTCAAAACACGATCGTTATTCTGCTCCTTTTTATCAAGCCATTCGCCGTATCATTAATGAGTTTGAACGTGTGATTAGTCTTCATGACTAAAAGTCACCGTCACTACTTCGTAGTGGACGTAGTGAAGAAAATATCGCGGCTGTTCGTGAAAGTGTTGCCGAGAACGATAATGTGTCCACGATGTGTGTTCCATGCCGGTCTCAGGAGTTATCCAGGATGACCACCTGGCGTATTTTGGGTTTGGTTCTCGGTTTACACCCATACAAGATTATATTGGGACAGGAACTTAAGCCAACTGACCATCGACTACGTCGGGAGTTCGCGGATTAGGCGTTGGAAGCAATGGAAAACGATCCGGTTTTTCATTGCGGAAATCATCTTCCCCGATGAGACTCATCTTTGGTTAAATGGCTATGTCAAAAAGCAAAATTATCGTTATTGGTGTGAGTCAAACCCACAAGCCATTCATCAGGCCCCATTACATCCCGAAAGAATTACTGTTTAGTATGGATTATGGTACGATGGCATTATCGGGTATAATGGCAAACGTTATCGTGCCATGTTATTCGATTTTGTCTTTCTGAAAATTGATGAAATTGATGCGGACCAACTATATTTTCAACAAAACGGCGCAACTGGCCACACAGCATGCATTCCGACGGACTTATTGAGCAATCAATTCGGAGAATCGGTAATTTCACGGAATAACCCTAGCAACTGGCCACCAAGATCTTGTGATTTAACCCCTTTAGACTATTGACTTTGGGGATATGTTAAATCACAAGTTTACACCAACAAACCCAAGACTATTGATGAACTTGAAGCTAAAATTCGAGCAACCATAGTCGCCATACTACCCGATATGCTCCACCGAGTCCTCGAAAATTGGGTCAATCGGATCAGCCGATATTATTTCAAATTCAATCAATTTCATTTCCTGTCGCTCTTATTGGGAAACCCTTTATATATAATAATAATATATAAAATGCCCACGTTAAGCTATAGGTCCAGTCGTTAAATAGCCTTGTAATTGTTGATGCGTCTCTAACCCCAATCGTTAACCTTAACCTTAAAATGACATATAATTTCTAAAAATGCAAATTCTAAATTTAAAAATTGTATACCTGGAAATTACACGTAGAAATATAGACTGCTGTTTTCGATTACCTCAATTCACTCTACTCTATCTATCCTCAAGTAAAACTATTCCTCTTCAGTATCACGATGAGTTTTTAAAGATAAACTTGTCGCAGCCAGTTTTTACATTTTCTTCAGTCTTGCATTTCGCAAAAAGTTTTGCAAACGTGAACTTTCCTCGTAAAAAGTGAACCATGGACAGGAATAAGTAGTAATCTGATGGAGCGAAGTAAGTGCTGTATGCTGTGTGAGGGACAAGTTTAAGGTACATTGTCTTGGCGCAGAAGAACATTTTTACAGTCATGAGCTAGCAATTAAGTTCGAGCAGCAGCCCCTTTGAGCTATTAACCCTTGGTTTATCTTGCTTAATCTTAAGTCTCTCGAAAGTTCTACCGACTAGCTGACCAAAGTCAATCTTTTCCAGAAGGTGTTCCGTCTTATCCAGTCTCGAACAGATGACTGATGAACGATTCCTTGTCGGATTTTTTCAGTCTTGCCTACTAAAATGCTGTGCATAATTCTGGTCTTTCCTCGGACAGTCACTTATCCAAACACTAAATACAAAAAGCGACGCTGCATTTCAACCTCCGAGATGCCGGATGGAGCATCTCAAGTGATGCTTATCGATAATCTTTTTTTTTTCCTTTATTTGGGTTTTTTGCCACTATCTAAAACTAAAAAAATATCAAAAATACCTGTTCTTATGTAAAGAAAGAATCACTGAGTAAAAACAAAAAACCAAACGGAGACAAATTTCTCAGTGATTCTTTTTTGTAATACATTTGCCTAACGAACAAAATTTTAAAGATATAAAAATGTTATAAAAAATTTTACTAACTTTTAAAGTTAACGTTTCGGAGGGTCCTCTCCCCCCGTTTTCAAAACAAAACTAAAAAATAAATTATATTAATTTGTAATATATAAAATAACGATTGAAAGTAAATATATTTTTTGTGTATGTCAACGATACTTACAATGACAACAATATATGAACACGCCACAATCATTCAGACATTACTTAGATAATCATCATGTTCTCGACGCGGATCTTTTGTAGGGTTATGTCGTTTAAGTCAACAAAGTAAACATTAATTTATAAAATTGGCAAAACTTTCTTGCAAGATTCAAAAAAGCAGGAAACTATTCGGCTTTAAAATAGATTTATAAAGCAGGGGATATTAAAGAAACGAATATATTTTTACGTATAATACAATATAAATGAAACCATTTAAATTTAGATTATTCAATCACGACCAGTACCTGAAAATGCCATTCAACTGATGCTATTTTGTTTTAAGGTTTCTTGTTGTAGAAGAGGGAAAAAAAAGACAAAAGAAACATTCTAATGGCCATGACACACATCGCAACCCACTGCATCAAAACAAAGACGTCAATAAAGCAACAGCAACTGTTTGTCTTCCTTTCATTAAAAGCCTTTATTTTCTTTTCACACAAAAAGGGTCTGCGATTGTGCGCCTGGCACAAATAAAACTATCCAGAAAATTGCCCCGGCACATTTATGCAACATTCAACGTATAAATCCACACAAAGGGAACGTGTTCTTTTTGTTCCGACCTTTAAAATCAAAAACGCTAAAGTGCACGTAGTATTTCTTACTAGCCCGAACAGAAAGTATCGGTATAAAACGTAAACTATGGATGTAGTTATATATTTTTTATATTTTCAATTTTTATACCCGACAACATTACGCGAGTAGTTCGAAAAGTTCTCGACCTGACTCGGAGATAGTATGGCGGAGATCGTATAGTAACACTTATACCGTGTGTCCCAGCCAAATGGAATAAATTCGTTAATAAATAAATGGGGGCGTGTTCGGAAAAACGCTCGAACACGTCTATTGGTATTTTTAGATGCGCATTTTTTTCAACAAAATTTTTTTATACACGGTGTGTCATGTAACAGTGGCCAATACCAACTTTCTTATTTTAAATACAACATCCTGTATATTATTTAATTTTTAGATTCTTCAGGAAATTCTAGACATATTTCATGTAAAATATCCTAGACTTATCTTCAACTGTTTCGGAAATATTAAGTAATTCTTCGAACATTATCAGCAAATAGGCAAAGATAAAAAATCAGGTTTTCAAAGGTAGGTATTTGTTGTATGAAACGTCAAAAAAATCAACGTGCCTTTTAAATTAGTTTTCTTTGACGTGTGTGATTCATTTGATTTAAATATGGTGTATTTATCAGAGAGTCATAAAATTACTATCTTAATGATGATAGGTTATGGAGATAGGACACGAACTCAAGTCGAAATTATTCGTCTCTTTAGGGAAAAATATCCTGACTTACCACGCATATCCCAAGATACAGTAACAAAAGTTGAAAAACAATTCAGAGAACTGGGACACGTGAGACAAATTAAGAAGGAAGCAGTGTCGTTGACCGATAACAAAAAATTGGATGTAATGCTTGCATCCGCATACCTCACACTCGACAAGTTGCCTTGAAAAGCAATGTTGGTCGCTCTTCGGTTGCCAGAATACTGAAAGAGAATAAAATGCATCCGTATAAGCTACAGCCTACTCAAGAGCTTAGTGAAGACGACTTCGACAGGAGAATGGAGTTTTGCGAACAAATGATGCACAGAATAGACAACAACCTTCTGAGAGTGGAAAACGTTTTATTTTCTGATGAATCTACTCTTACTCTTCATGGGCATGTCAATCGCCAGAACTGTCGTTATTGGTCGAGAGAAAATCCTCACTGGATGCGGGAAATTCACACACAAAGACCTGAAAAGATGAATGTCTGGGCAGGTATTATAGGAGATCAAATAATTGGTCTACTATTTTTCGATCAAAATTTAAATGGGGTAAATTACTTAGACTTTCTCCAAAATCAGCTCATTCCAAATCTTATAAATTTGTACCCTAATAGAAGAAATCCTCAATTGCTAGCCGACACAATTTGGTTCCAACAAGATGGAGCACCCCTCCCTTAACAAGTTAATGTGCGGCAGTACCTCGATAATGTGTTTCCAAATCGATGGATTGGGAGGAGAGGGCCACTAGAATGGTCACAAAGGTCTCCGGACCTCAGTCCGTTGGATGTTTTTATGGGGATATCTCAAAAGCGTCGTATACAAAACCAAGCCACCAGAGATCTGAATGATTTAAGAGGACGCATTACCGACAGCATTAGGTCAATTACGCCACAAACATTAAATAATGTCAGGAATGAGTTTTACTTGAGGTTGGGGTGTTGCCAAGACGTCCAGGGTTCACAATTCGAGCATTTGT
The DNA here is from genome assembly GCA_031761425.1 of Cosmopolites sordidus. NCBI lineage: Eukaryota > Metazoa > Arthropoda > Insecta > Coleoptera > Curculionidae > Cosmopolites > Cosmopolites sordidus. The sequence continues at coordinate 531,235 of JARFXV010000220.1, read as the reverse complement.
TACATTAAATGTTTTAAATAAAAAATTTATACAAAAACTAAATAGTCTTGAAATTTCCACAATTTTGTTTACAGTGTTAAAAAAAGTGTAGTTGCGCATTTTTTAGTATAGTCCGGTAAAATTAGACAGAAAAATAAGAGTGAAGATACATAAATTAACATCAAGCTGGAAGTGAGTTAAATTGTTCAAAACATAATTAAAAATAAAATTTCAAAATTCCCCATCGTTCCGGTACGTGGAAAAAAATTGACTCGAGGTCAAAGGTAAAAAAAATGGGGTTTTTCGCGATTTTCATCAAAACGACAAATTTTATCGTAAAATTACCTTAGACAAAAAGTGTAGATCATAAAATTATCTATAAAAAAGGTATCAATAATTTTTTCCCTAAGAGCCACCGTTCCTGAGATATAACGATTTAAAAAGTTGTAAGCTTAATTTTACAGGAGGGGTAAAACAACAGTCTTTAAAATGTTTGAAAAACAAGATTTAGTTCAATGTGCTGAAGTTTTTAAAAAAAGTAATTCAACTCCAGAAGAAATTATCACCAACGGAATTCGCTTTCTTCTTTCTATGTACGAAGCTCCTAAGAAAACTACCTGCTTATGTAAGTATCGGTATGCATGTTTTGTTAAAAACACTCGACATAAAAAACAAGTGCAATTAGCTTGTCTTCATCTTTTTCGTCTATTACCAAGTTCAAGTGTGGCTTGGTTATCAGCTAGATCCGAAAGACTGGGGTTGGAAGTTGGTCGACAATACATTAGAACCAATTCAGACTTTACTCCCACCTGCGCCGGAAAAACTGCTAAACACCATTTTTTGCAACTGTAAAAAGGGATGCAGGGCTAAATGTGCTTGCAAAAAAATTGGACTGTTTTATTTTCTGGCATGTACGAATTGTCAAGGCCAGTTGTGTTCTAATGTTGAATCACCAACAGTAGAGGATTCGTTTGCTACCAACGAAGAGACATGCGATACATCGCTACTGACGTAATTCACCTACACCTAGAATGAAGAAGAAGAAGATCAAGAAGACGAAGAAGAGGAAGAAGAACAACAAGAAGAAGTAAATGAAGATTATGAATCGGACGAATAAATTGTTCTACTGTTTGTTAATTTCCATCGCTTTTATCAATTCCAACCCTTGCTAATATCTGTTATTATGCAATAGTTTCCAATTAAACAGAATCACAACAGACCTGTGGAATAGGCCTACTGAAGAAACCATTTTAAAAAACGCGCTAAGTACACTACCTCAGAGGTGGCGTGGAAACATGTGCATATTATGACGCTTACAACTTTTTGAATCGTTATATCTCAGGAACGGTGGCTCTTGGGAAAAACATTATTGATACCTTTTTTATAGATAATTTTATGATCTACAATTTTTGTTTGAGGTAATTTTACGATAAAACTTACGGTTTTAATGAAAATCGCGAAAAACCCATTTTTTTTACCTTTGACCTCGAGTCAATTTTTTTCCACGTACCGAAACGATGGGGAATTTTGCAGTGTTATTTTTAATTATGCTTTGAACAGTTTTACTCACGTCCAGCTTGATGTGAATTTATATACCTTTGAATGTCTAGATTGACCGGACTAGTAGAAGAAACTTAACAATCTAAACAGTGGGAGGGAACATATGAGAGTGTGCAAAAGAAAACAAAAACTGTTCTAACTAAAAGTATAGCCAGCGCTTCAACTTTCGGGGATTCTCATGGTGTAGTGCTCATAAGACCACCTAACAGAAAGATCATACAAGATGTGCATACCTGTACACCTGTCTGCGTTTATTACTGTAAAATTCCATGACTTTCATTTCGAAGTGCTTCCACATACGCCTTATTCCTTCAATTTACCTATCAGTTTATATTGCAGAATCATATTGAGCGTATTAAAAACGTCGTTCGTCTAAATATATTGAATTGCAAGGTGGCTACGGTGAAGAATTTTTAAGTTCTCGAAAATCTGATATTTTAATTATCAGACCGAGAACTTTTTGGAAAACTTTCGTTTTGTATGCATAATGAAACAAAATGAAGACGGACTTTTGCTCTAGAAACTATAATAGCCAATCATCTCACAATAAACAAAATATTTGAATATATTTACTGGAAACCCTGATGTGAAAAAAAGATCCACAAAATCTCAAATCACTTATTTTACATCCTTCCCATGCACTTTTCGCTAAGGATGAAAAAAATCTTTAGGATCATGCATTAGCTCAGAGAAATATTTTGGCTATGGTCGAATTAAATATTCTTTTGAATCATCCATCATTTTCACCAAATTTGTCCATTCTAAGTTCAGTTTTTTCCCAAACCTCAAAAAATGTCTCAAGGGCCCGTCTTCTAAGTTAAGTCAAGAAACGATAATAGCTATTACAGACCTTAAACAAAGCATTGAACGAAGTGTACGGAACTATTTGATAATTCTGATTTTGAAACATTTTGAATAAATTCAACTTTCGCATTTCGCCAAATAAGTTGGCATCATCAAGAGACGATTTAAATTAATTTTAATCATCTTTTTAATAAGCCCTTTCTAATCATTTCTTTTTCATCAGCTTTAACTATCTCCTCTCTTAACCTGGTTAGTGAAACACGCATCAAGTAATTTCAATGCGTTTTGGTGTGAGTGTGTGACGTATTATCAAGTTTTTAAGTGTTATTAAGTTATAAGAAACGATGTTGAAATGCCAAAGCAACTTTGAATATTGAAATACGGTTTTTCTTACGGTGATGTTAGAAATGTTTCGACATTTCCAGTAAAAACTAAAAACATAATATTCCTTGCGGTTTTCTCCATAGACCTCAAAGAGTTTAATTTCTTTAGAACGTATCGAGGCACAAAACCTTAGACTGTTTTAAAGCAACTGGGAGTGAGAATGGCGAGCGGACAGGGGTGGGTTACCTTTGTGAGAGGGATTGCATAAAGCTCCGGTCACAGCTAAAAAACCCTTTTTGTTCCAAAGTTAATTAATTACCTTAGCGGCCGAGGACTAAAGTCTTTTCGCCCTCGTGACGGTGGCGGCCCTTTCAAATATCCCTCCATTTAAATCCCTGACTAAGATTGACGACCTCCCTAAAAATATAATCTTTCAGTAGTCCGTACTTTTGATAATAAGATTACCTACGTCGTTTTTTTCTTGTGTTCCGCGGGGGGTGGGGATTTTTTTATTAATGGGGCGCGTTAAAATCGCGGCGGGACGGCGATAAAACACGGCCGCCAACCCTAATTTCCATACCGCCCCTCGATTTTCTCGTGATTCTCACCTAATTCCGAGAGAAATCTCTCCGGTGTATTAACCTTCACGCGCTTTCTTTAAAGGAAGACGCCGGGAGACTAACGACTCCGACAATTTGAAAAATAAGGGATGAAACACGTTCCTTTGCGGATTTAAATGCGATACAGGGTGATTTATATGCTCAGTTAGAAAATTTAAAAACCCAACTAAATCCAAATCTAAGAAAAGTTTCGCTTATACAGATGGACCTCCGCACCACGGATTCGGTTCTCCTACCCTTGAAGGTTACAGGAATAAAAACAAATTATCATATATAAATCCTTCCTCAAAAAATGGCAGGCAACAGGGAAAAAGGATTAACAAAAATCGTGGAAGAAAGGAAAAAATCAATTAAGGGTGCATTTTACAATAAACTCGGATTAATTGTCGACAATGTAAAACTCAACTTTAGTAGCCCGAACAACGGTAATACTTAAAAGATTGGGCTTTTGAACAATTCATAATCATAAATGGAAAGATCATATATGTTTTATAACAAAACTATTTTTATATTTTTCCTTATAATTAAGTTTTTCTTTATAATCAATTTGAAAATACATTTTTAAACCCAGTACCGATAACGCGCCGACAGTTCCCGAAAAAAACCCGAACGTATGTAACCTCACAATAGTAACGAAGGCCAATATTGCCAATATCGGGTAGGCAGAGGTTCGGGCAAATAAAACAATTTATCGATCTTAGTCATTGTTCTATAGGTTTAACCTATATATTTGACTGCATTTGTTAGTTTGCTAGCGATTTGAAAATATACTCGATTTTAATTGTTATTTAGGCTTTCAGTGTTGTTCGACGTTATACTCATATATCGTTGCATGCAATATGGAGGCTCAAAGGTAAGTTCAGAATAAAATATTGAAATTAGAATAGGGTTCCTTTTGTGTTTTGCACTTGTTTTTATAACTTTTATATATTGATTAATTCATGTAGGAAAAACAAATTAAGGTGCCAAATTTGTAGGGAGAAATATTCCTATTTTTTGTCCGCAAAATATATATATATATATATATATATATATATATATATATATATATATATATATATATATATATATATATATATATATATATAATAAGAAAGACTACCGATTTGGAAGGTAATCGTATATGAAAAGTCTTATACTTATGAAAGTTTTACAAAATAATCTAATTTGTAGATGGTCCAAGAGTACAGAAATTTGTGGGATCAGTTGAATGAACATTAACTGGGTAAATTTAGGACTAGTAAAGCAGTTTTCCATGGGATCAAAAGAAACATCTGAAGAAGTATGGAAAAAAAAGAAATATAAAAGTAAACATACAACAACCCCCCCCCCCCCTCCCCGAAATAAGCCAAATATTACCTCAAAATAAACAAAATATTTGAATATATTTACTGGAAACCCTGATGTGAAAAAAAGATCCACAAAATCTCAAATCACTTATTTTACATCCTTCCATGCACTTTTCGCTAAGGATGAAAAAAATCTTTAGGATCATGCATTAGCTCAGAGAAATATTTTGGTTATGGTCGAATTAAATATTCTTTTGAATCATCCATCATTTTCACCAAATTTGTCCATTCTAAGTTCAGTTTTTTCCCAAACCTCAAAAAATGTCTCAAGGGCACATCTTCTAAGTTATTCTGTCTATTTCTGTCCAAGAGTACAGAAATTTGTGGGATCAGTTGAATGAACATTAACTGGGTAAATTTAGGACTGGTAAAGCAGTTTTACATGGGATCAAAAGAAACATCTGAAGAAGTATGAAAAAAAAAGAAATAGAAAAGCAAATCTACAACCCCCCCCCAAATAAGCCAAATATTACTTAATATTATACCGAAAAAATACGAGGAGTGAAGAGAGTTAAATTATTACATTTGAATTGAATATATATCTGAACTAGTGGACGTTGCGCACAGTAACGCCATCTCTTGTCGAGTAGTCGAACTATTTTGTATCGTATGGAAACTTTGCGGTGTTTCTCGATTATTCGCCACGCCCCTCGGTCGGAATGAGCGGAGCTTTGTGGAAGTTTGTGGTAGTTTCTGCTACTACTGGGACGGCTACTACTGGGCTGCTATATAAGCGGCGCGTGACAGCGCTTACGGCAGTATTGTTCATTGCGAACTCGAAGCGAATATAAGTGAAAAGTGGTGAACGAATAATGGTCTTTAATGGTTTTAGATTTAGCGCAGAGGAACGAAATTAATTTAACCATTTCATTTAAAGTTAAGAACTTTATAAATATGTCGAAATTTTTCCGATGAATATATAGATATTAAATTTCATGTTAGTATATGTTTGTTGTTTTATTTACTTCAAACTAAATCCCCCCCAAAACTAAATCCTGGCTACACCCGTGCCAGGATATGTTGTGGTACATAGTGGTTTTCTAGTGGGTAGACCTTAATAGGACAGTCCCACACTTCGACTATACAAGTTTCCCACTCAAAAAAAAAAAAATGGTTTAGGTGCCTTCTCTTATTTGGGAAATCTCTGGCTGGTCATGCGTTAGAGTTAGTTAGCAGCCAGATTTATTTATATTTGCAAATATTAAATCAAGAGTCTAATGTGGTGGTTTGTAAAACATATAAGGCGAAAAATCGCCATTGTTTTAAAAATACTGAAAACCTTAAAGGAATCTAGTATGGGTGGATTTAAAAAAAAAATATTGCTAATAGAGTTTAGTGTGGTGGTTTGAAGAATCGGTGTGGTTTTAAAAGTATTGCAAGCTTGAATGAAAGCAATCAAACTATTATGCAATCAAACAAACATGTATATAATTTTGGGTAGTGATTGTTTTTGTTTGAATTGATTATTAATGTAGTTTACATATTATAATCTACTGTAATATATTATCCATATTATCCTAGTTGGGGGAAGTTTTATTATGTATATTTGACAGTGTATTTTTTATTTAAATAAAATTAGTGTTTTAAACAGTATATATGTGTTTTGTTTTTCTAATTATGATTTATATTGTTTCTTATAAGCATTATATGCATAAGGATTATATGTATATTATAAGCTTTACTCCGAACTTTACGTTCTGGACATACACGTCCTTTTACCGTGCAAATACCATTACTGCGGTTGAATTGAACAAAACCTATAGCCTTGTCACCGTAACTTTCACATGACACCCTACAAATAGTTAAATTATATTTAATAGACATATTTTGTTTCCTACTTACAATTACAATAATATTATTTTTTAAAAAACCCACATTGATGCTTTAGCATCTTGAACTTCAGTTGAATTGAACCGAATGTCATGTTTGAAAAAATATGTGACCATAAAAATGCCCACAACAGGTATATTATCAGAATTAGATTTTATGAACCCTTTGTCACACATTACTGAACTAAATTAGTAAAAAACAATATTTTATTTTACACTTAACCAATAAGATTTTGACAGTATATATACAAGTAGAAGCCGTTGACTGACATGAAAACACTTTACTATTATGACGTAGTCACGTGATTTTTTTTAAATTTAAAAATTTTAATTCATTCATAATTAATTGTAACAAAGTTTTAAAAAGTTGTTCGCATCGATTATCAATATTACTTATGCTAAAGTTTTAAAATAAAGTAAAAAAATTGATAATTAGTTTTCAAAATTCAAAAACCCAATTAGTTATTAGTCGTGTTGGTTGTCTACATTTTTAAGTCACGTTTGTTTCGGGATTAATTGAAGGCTCTGTAGAAGTGCTTCAAAAAATGAGCTGAGCCTCCAGATTTGCATTAATCCAAAAAAGAATAAAATTTATAAACAACTTCTACTTCATTTCGTATAGGTCACGTACTATTGTGAATAGAGTGTGCGTGTTGAGAAAAAAGAAAAGACAAAATTAACACACAAAAAATGGTACGGCACTGGACAAAAACAAGACGGCGTCATTCTCTCACCGCGAACTGATCCAAACCAGAAGAGCAGGGCAATTCGATCGGATGTTTTTGTTTACCGGGTATGGAAACTCGAACCGTGCGCCAGATACTGTTTCTTTTGGCGTTTAAAAAACCATTTTCTCTAATAGACTTTCGGGAAAGAGAGCATCAGTCGGCGGCCCGCCCCGGCCCCAACCCTGACGACGCACCGCGTCCGGAATAAAATATGTAAACGACGACACGGGATCAGTCGGTATGGTTTCCGGCTTCGCGCGATGCTTGTTTTGCTTTATTAAATTTTATTTTGGATTGCTCGTGGGAGCGGACAGGCTTTTATTTCGATACCAGAACGATTTTTCTTCTTTAACTAACCGCGATGGAAATGTCGAGGAATTTTTTTTCTCTAACGTAATTTGATGCCGTCTGATCATGATGAAGGCGTTTCTTTTTCTTTTTTTGCTAACACGTAACCCAATTCCCTTCAATGATGATAAACGGCGACAGGCGACAGTTTCTTACCACTCGAATTGTCGAGACATTTTTATGAATATTGACAATGTAGGAATTCGGAATATGTTGGAAAAACAAACTCAATCATACTTTTCTTATGAACTAAAAAATTCGGAATAGACAATAGTAGCTGCAGTTAATTGATGTATTTGAGGTTATAGGATGCCTTTGAAAGATGGGATCCTGACTTATTTCTGTAGAAATAATGGAAGATTTCCTTGATATTATAATAGAAGAAATGATGAAGTTTTGAAACTCTTCGAAGATGCAGAACTAAAAAATCCCTTCATCATTCCCTCTAAAGATGGGTTTTTTCAAAACGTGCAATAAAATATTAAATTATCACTACAGATACACTTCGTTGAAGTACGATTTCATACCAAATTTCTCTATTTTTCTGTCAGATTTCGATTTCAGTCTTCCCTAGTGAGTTTTTGGTCATTCATATAACGTCTCAATAAATTCCTTCATCTCGGTCTCACTAAAACACATTTATCTGAATTCCTGGTCCTACAGGAAGGCATTGAAAGAAATGAGCGGATGGATCAGTTGGAAATGGAAGCTATATCCACAGGTCTGCCTTCCCCGAGAGTCCCCTTCTATAAAGGTTCTGACCTTTAAATATGTAACACACAACATTGAAGTTAAGAATATACGTACTTATTTCAGAAGCAAAGTAAACGAAGACTAACACAGGTGATATTAGAATTCGTTTTATGAAGGGAAATAGAACGACTTACACCCAGTAGTTCGTCCTAAGATCTAATCTTATACAAAGGAACACGAAAGTTAATATTAATAAAACACTAATTCAGTTGCTTATGGCTGCGTAAAATGGACCCTCACAAAAAAGAGATGTTTCAGTATACGAAAGAAGACTACTAAAAAAAAATTGATACAGCGAATTATAATGAAAATTGAAGGATCAGGTATAATTTCGCATACAAGCAAGTTGTACAAAGATCTAGACATTGTAGACTATGTGAGGATTCAGCGGCTCAGATGGGTGGAATACGTAGCAATAAAGTTAGAAAGCCGAATATCAAAGGAAGTTATGGGAGGACAAATAGTGGGTTACAGAATGAGAGGAAGAAAGTCAAGACTCACTGACGGGCTGTAGAATCACAGGAAGAAGCGAAAGTACAATTACTTGACTATGCTATCAATATAGCATAGTCCAGCTGGAGTGGGACCTTTTAGAGGGTGACAACAAATTGTGGCCGATCAAAAGAGACATCTTCTCTACTATTCTGTTTCTACTCCCACTCCTACCTTAAGCATGGGGAATCCTTCAGCACCTGTTCCCCTGCAGATGTACTTTAACTGTGCCACATATCTGGCATGTCATGAAGCTTTGCAGAACAATTTTTTCTTCAGTTGGCGCATAGCAACAAACAATAAATCAATCTACAAACCATAAAAAATCTAAATAATCTACAAATAGTACTACAGTACTCATATAGTAAAAGTTGTGTACTAACAGTACAATAAAATAGTAAAATTCATAGAAATGGAATATCTAAGAGTAACTAAAGAGGGCCGGTCGCGTTGGTGCGGCGGTAAGAGCGTCTGCTTTGCCGAATCCGCGCTGGAGCGGTAGCTGGTTCGATTCCAGCGCTCGGATGGTTATTTTTCTTTCTTCTGTCCGTTTATCTTTCCTAAATGTTTGTGATTGTTTCTAGGCAAGAGTGTAAAATCCGACTACGAATTACCCCTCAGTCACGCCAGTTAAAGGCTGGGTAAGGCCGGATGCCTTCTGAGAAGTGTTCTACGTTGGTCACTCGCCAGTCGGTAGGTTTCCTGATAGACTTATGGGTAGGCACATAACCAAGGGTTTATAGCCCGAGGGGGGTGCTGGCCTGGGTTTGTCGGAAGCTGATGACCGTGGTTCGGAACCCACGTTAAGCTGTAGGTCCAGTCGCTAAATAGCCTAGTTGCTGATGCGCCTCTAACCGAAACACTTTACTTTTTTACTTTAACTAAAGACGTATCACAAGAAAGGGTAGAATATTAGATACAGAATCCTTTGGATGTCTTCATTTGAGACCATAAGAAAAATCTGGTTTATAAATCTGAGACAAACGATCAAAATGATTTGCGACAATGTATTTTTGCTGCTGCCGACCAGATTAGAAATATAGTGAGACTTTTTCAATGTGTTTTGGTTGAAACGGTCTGAAAAAATTTGCCTGTAATAAAACAATTAATAATGTGTTTCTTAATGTGGCGCAAATCGTTTAAAATGTGTTTACTATTACTAACTCCAAAGCTTTTATAGCATAAGTATGGGATACATGCTGCTGATCTAATTCTGGCTCTTATTCGGTTTCTTCATTAAGTTCTTCATCTTCGAAAAATTCAGTTACTGACGCCGGGTGACGATCTTTATTCCACACTTGAATGTCTTCAGAAAGATTATCAGGGTTGATTTCATTGAGTATGAGTCCTATGAGTAATAATGAGTATAATGATGGTTAACATCAATATACTAATTATTTACGCATTCTTTAATTTTCCTTAATCTTCGACAATGGAATATCTTCGTCATCTGGTTCATTGCATTTTAAAATGTTGCACCAACATTTGTGAATTATGCTGGGGATTACTTTCTCCTATGCCATTGTCATCTTTTATTGTCAAACGTTTCAGATTTTCGCTTAATTCACAACTTGTTTTCTGCAACAGAGCTGAGTTTTTCTATAATAAAGTTTTATTAGTTTTAAAACACTCTGATCTAATGGTTGAATCAACGGCGTCACATTGATTGGGTGGCATGAACATTATTAATATCATTCTATCAGCGGTTTTTAATTGTTCTTTTGGTGGTTGACTAGGAGCATTGCCAATAAAAAGTAAGACTCTCAGAGGCAACCCTTGGGATTTTAAAAATCTCCTTACCTGTAAATAAATTATATGACTTACTTCAGGCAAGGTACAAAAAGTTTTCATAAAATCAACTCTTAAAAGTTTCTACGGTCATTTTTAAATTGCTTCAGTGCCCTTGGATTTCTAGATTTCTCGATAAGAAATGCGGTCAATTTCTTGTATTTGCGCAGTCTAAGAATGTTAATCTAGGTATTGGGTTTTTTAATCCTGGAGCTGTCTTGTCGGTCATGGAAACATACGTCTTGTCGGGAAGAAGCATCGAGAACAGTCCCGTTTCGTCTACGTTATAAATTTGTTGATGACATAAATTTAGTTCTTCTATAATTCTGAACAAATCCTGCTTAAAAGGACTGACGAATTCGGGCTGAGATGATCATTTTTCGCCAGTAATTTTAAGAAATCTGATACTATAACGAGTTTTAAACCTTTGTAGCCAACCGTCACTAGTTGTAAAAACCTTATTTTTACTCAAGCTTAATGCTTTTTCCCGTTTTTCAAGCTAATGTCGTTACTGACATACCTTTTTCGCATTATTCCAATATATTTGACTTATCTTGCAGTGTTAAAACATCTACTCTTTGGTCTGACCATGTTGATGCAAAACTACACTCACTTCGAGACGAGAACACAAATGTAACAATCGTTTATTATATAAAATAGGTTACATTTGAGACAAGTTTTTAAACTCATGTGTTCTTGTCTAAGTTAACGAGAGCTCACCGCTGTTCAGATTATTCGACTGTCATTACTAAATTAAGGTACGAAATTGTTGTTCATTTTAAACAGCTGTTCAAAAAAAACGAGTGTTCACGTTATCGAGCTTGTACTGTAATACCTTAAAGAGGACAATGAAACCAAAAACTGAATTCCATTCGATAGAAATAAACACGAGGATGCGACGTTGCGTATTCTTAAGACAATTTCAGCAAGTTCTGAACTGTTTTCCCCAGTAATGGTACCATTTAAAAGACATGATTTGATGAAACTTTTTGCACAAACTGATGTTTGAAGAATCATTAGATAAATCTATGAAAGCACTTTCGTTTATACCCTGTATGTGCATCGGTATACCGAATTCTCTCATTGCCTCACATAGAACTGTCATTTAACTCGCCTTGAGTGTAATTACGTTGTTGCTTTGTATCAAAATATTTTGTGTATCCGACACAAATGGGGACAAGTTCAAAGCAACTTGAACTAAAACACCTGATAAATAATTATTCCCCTTCGTTTCAAACTCCGGACCGTTTACCCTTTAAAATGGAGCGAGTTCGGTGTAATATATTTCTGGAAAACGAATATACGAATTCTGCTTCAGAAAACGCAAGGGAATATAAAGAAACAGTCGGGTTACCTCCGCCTCCCTCGCTCAAAACCGCCCCTTCTTCGCCGCCAAAACACACGGAACAAAATAATGCAAGAGTGGCGTGGAATTTTCTGGCCGGGCGAGAATTTATCCCGTCTTCGGGTTATTGCCGGCAAACGGAGCTTTTAGAGCGCCGCGACGTCCGAATTTACGGGTTGAGGGCATAAGATTTTTCTTACCCCTTTGCTTTTCGGATATTCGGTTCGACTTTTAGGGCGTTCGATTCTTGTCGTGAATGGTTTGGAAATGGCGGTGCTACTGCGGGTTTCCTATTTCCTTAATTGGTTTAGTTGGGATTGGATATTTCGTTCTCCAGGTTTACTTACGTTTATTAGATGCTAAAGTTAGTTTCCGCCACTCATGTGATGGGTGTCAACTCGATACGAACATGGCTTCAGCTAAGACTATTAATTTTGCTTAGCCATTATTAAAGAATTATGGGTTTTATAGTAACTCAAACAACCCAGCTTAGATCTGCATGGTCTTCCGCATGTCAAGTCAGGAGGAACATAATTTGTACACCCGGTCACGCCTGTTTGACTTTTTGCGCCTTGTAGCTGCGGCTGGGGAAGTAGTAGTAGTTAGAGGTCTGAAAAGGCCGCAAAAGGAATGAGTTTCCTTAGGCCACGACACTTCTGTAAAGAAGAAAAAGAAGTGTCCGGTTCTGTCTGATGACTTTTCTCCATCTCTTCGATAACTCCATAAACCATCATTCTCATGGAAGTTCTCCGTGAGATCATCCAGATGATTGCTCAAGTTTTCTAAGGAAATAAAGTTTTTACCATCCTTGCCGTTTGGAAGCGATCTAAATAAATGGCAATAGGGAGTGCAAGGTCGGAAGAATATGGTGGATGAACCAAAACATCCTAGCTAAGTTACAAAAGTTTGGGTCGGGTGGTCAATCCAATAAGGAGGAGCTTCTAAATTAGCGTATCTGTGATTTGACAGTATTTTCCTGAATATAGTCCGAGAACGAAGTCAGCATTCGCTATCGCACGATGGCTCCAGAGAATCACAAGATGTGATTCTTGTAAAACGACACTCTCTAACACATAACAAATGATTTAAATTTACTTCACCTTGATACACGCTAAGAAACACCATGTAGAAGATATTTTTAGATAAAGTATCTGGTACGAAATAAATACACGGATTTGTTCAATTCTATTCGGCGTTTTATTCCCAGAGGATTATATCGTATATGTCGTAACACTATACTAGTAACTCGATACATTAAGACATAAGTGGAGCGAAACCATCTCCATCTGTCTTATATTTGCGACATTATGATATCTTACAAGTATCGAATATCTTATATTTAACATGCTTGATCAAAAGAATATATATATACATATATATATATATATATATATATATATATATATATATATATATATATATATATATATATATATATATATATATATATATAAAATATAATAAAAATATATTCTTAATCTTTTTCTACCTTACTAAAAGCGGCTCAGAATTTTTTCATTTTTTTTCTTCTATTTCTTTCAAATTCTAATCTTCTAGATTAGATTAGGGGATTATTCTAATCTTTTAGATTAGATTAGGGGTTTATTCTAATCTTTCAGATAATATTAGGGGATTATTCTAATCTTTTAAAATAGATTAGGGAACAATCTCCTAATCCAATATTTTAATCTAATCTTCTAATCTAATCTCCTAATCTAATCTTCCAATCTAATCTCCTTATCTAATCCCCTAATCTAATCATCTATTCTAATCGAATTGTCTTATCTAATCTCCTAATATAATATTCTAATCTAATTTTCTAACCTAATCTGATCATGGGGGGTTATTCTTTAGATTAGGTGATTAGATTAGATTAGAAGATTAGATTCGGGGGATTAGATTAAGCTAGAAGATTAGATTAGATTAGGAGATTATATTAGAGTAGGAGATTAGATTAGAGGATTATATTACATGATTAGATTAGATTAGATGATTAGATTAGAGGATTATATTAGATTAGTGGATTAGGTTAAAAGATTAGATTAGGGGATTATATTAGATTAGAATATTAGGTTAGAAGATTAGATTAGAAGATTAAATTGAGAGATTCGATTAGATGATCAGATTAGGAGATTAGATTAGAAGATTACATTAGGAGATTAGATTAGATTCGGAGATTTGATTTGGAGATTAGATTAGAAGATCAGAAGATTAGATTCGAAGATTGGATTAGAAGATTAGATTAGGAGATTAGGTCAGATTAGATCAGGGGATTAGATTAGAGAGGGAATTCTAATCTAATCTTCTAGCTGTAGATTAGGAAGGATTAATAATCTGAGTTGATATATTTCTTAAAATTTCTTTATATTAGGTATTCTTGATTTAAAATTTGTTTTCTAACACTTGGTTTAATTTTAAAGCAAGTGTTAGAAAATTACGTAAATAGCAACCCTCGTACATATGAACTCGAGAACAATAAGAGATTAATATTTTTGGATGTTTTAGTAAGTAAGAACAATAAAAATATGTTAGATTTTGATATTTTTAGAAAAAAACTTTTCTAAAGTTTTAATAAAAGAAAAAAATTTCTTATTTTTTCTATTATATAAACTTATAATAAACTTAATATATAATAAAAACTTATAACAACTTAACTATAATAAAGTAAATCCAACTAAATGTTTCTATATTTTATACTTAATTTATAATCTAACCTAATTATTAGTGATTAGGAAATCAGAACTCTAGCGCGACGATGATTTCAAACACACCACCAAAAGTGTGAAAATTTGGTTGGATGCCCACAATATTGTTTGTTTACCCTGTCCATCTCAGTCACCGGGCATGAATCCTATAGAAAATTTATGGAAACTTTTGAAGACGCGTGTAAATTTAAGGAAAACATCAAATAACAGAAAATTATGGGAGACTGTTCAAAAAATCTGGTATTTCAATCCGGTTGAAGTTTGCCGCAATCTTATAAGCTCCATGACTAGACGATGTGCCGCAGTTTTAGAAAATAAAGGCTATCCAACAAAATACTAATTAATAAGTTGATTTTGACTAATTTGTCCCTGTTGTATTATTTTTTTTTTTTAAACCCTCTTATTTTTGTGACCAAGCTCTTATTGAAATGTATGTATTTTTTGAAATTAAATTTACATTATTTTTTTGTTTATATTTATTTGATATGTAAATCGATTACTTCATATACATATATATATATATATATATATATATATATATATATATATATATATATATATAAATTCACCGCTCACACACTCTCGAATCAATATTATTATCTATTTCGAAAATTAATATTTTGTGTATTCAATCATTTGAAAAAAAAATACTCTCACCAACACAAACTGCTCGATTTTTCTTTAGATGGTGTCTGTAATAATACCTGAAACAAACAAAAAGATGTCCATTAGTTTACTTTTTTCTCCATCGTCTTAAACGGAACTGCTCTGAAGGACCATAAAAACATCCCCTCGCAGCACAATAACGCGAGGCAAGGTAAAAGAGAAGGGCAAAAAATATAAAAAACCATCAACGCCAAACAAAACGAGCGAAAAAGAACATCGATGCCGGCTTTTCGTCGTCGTCGGCGTCGAGACGCGCGCGCGTCCTCCTCTCGAGCACCGAAGGGTTCATTATGGTTCTTTAATTTCGAAAAGTGTACACAATCGACCACTAGCGCCCTCTAGCTGGCAACCGGTGCTTGTTTATCGCAAGAGGACGTTGAGGAGGCGCGATAGGAACGGTGTGAAGAAAAAAAAATAATTAAAAGAACGAAGAGGGGCGGAGGGGATGAGGACGCGTGGCGGCCTCTTGCGCCTATTAATCATGGACTAATTGGAGTTTAACGACCAAAGTTTAAAGAAAAAGTAAAGTGGTACGACTTTCATCATGTATCTAACATTTTCTTACATAATGTATCTCATTAAATAAGATTTAGTTACCAGAAACCAAGAGTTCCACACTACATACAGATTAAAATAATTAAATTTAAGTGATTCATACGTTTGTGTGATGTTCTTGCATGATATTTTCGAAATAATGTTTGAAAATTGTATCATCCGCTTTATTTCTATTATACATTATTTTGTAACACTTGTTAACTATTATTTCTTATTTTGTACTACTGGATGTGAATCAATCAAAAATTTGTGCTTTTCTGATTTAAAAAAATATATGGATTTGTTTTATTGAAGTGTTTTTACGTCATAATTAAGGCAATCATTCAAAGTGCCACTTGAAGTTGAAGGTGAAGAGTTCAATTTAAACTCGAGAGAAGAGATTTAGTTCATACAGAACAAAAGTAGTTTAAAACTGGCTAGACTGAAGTAGATCTATCACGGTGGTTTTGGTTTAGCATTGCAGTCTTCTTCTCCCTTTTCTTCCTCTTTATGTGGTGCTATAACCGTTCAGTGATCTTCTTCATTCTTCGTCTCCAACCGGATCGATTGTCAGCAGCCCCCTGCCTGCTTTTGATGTGCAGTAGTCGTTCAATATATCTTCTTACATTGTCCTGCTACCGTGTGTTTTGGTCTAGTTCTCTTTCTGTTACCCCCTATTCGTCCCTCCATGATTCTTCTAGGTGTTATCGTCTTTCTGGCCTTCCCGCCAAGTGCCTCGATCTTCTAAGTCACTGAACCCTCCCATAGTTAACAATATCCAGAACTTTGTATAATTACTTAAATTTTAATTTTTAAGTTATACCTGATCCTCTAATTCCCATTATCATTTACAGCACCAAATATTATTCTGAGTACTTTTCTTTCAAATATTACAACCATCTCTTCAATTTTCATGTGATGATCGACATATCGTAGCCATAAGTGACTACTAATCGAATGAATATTTTTACCATTGAAAATAATCAACCACAACTAACTAGAGTTGCTCAGTGTTGCCCTGTAGAGTTGGAAAGTAAAGGACACTGAGCAATCACCAATAATAAACAAGTTATAAAAACTGAAACAGTTAACAAATAAGTTAAAAAACAGGAAAACTGAAATAAAAATGTCCCTCTCACCTACTGTGTGATACTTGGAACAAATAATGGGTGTATGGGTAATAATCCTAATAAGCAAAATAAATGGTAACGTTATTGAAAAAGAGGTTGAATTTATGGCTAAACGAGAAATTATTATGGTTAAACGAGAAACTATTATGGTCAATAAATTGACTGTATAACACTTCTACCGTGATTGAAGCTTCATTAATCTGAACTAGATCGAAATGGATTACTGTGAAGTTTCTTGTCTCAGAGAGCAATAAAATATTTTTAAGTTTTAACATTTTCAGACATAAAAAACACGTATGAACTTATTAAATAAAAACACGTATGCATTAAGTCACAGAATGTTCTTAACCCAATAAAGTATACTCGATTAGAAGAAAATCAGAAGAATATGGAAGTGAAGGTAGAATTTCTCATCTTAACGACCATCAAACTAACTAACGAATTAAATTCAACATTTTTTTTTTGGAAACTATGACATATTTGTTTTTCAACCTAATTTGAAAATTGGATAGTTGCCGTTCTTGTTTTCAAAATAATCAGTCACATGTTTTAATGCTCCTCTTCAACGTCCTCCGTTTTCGCCTAATTTATCTCCGAATTACTATTTCCTGTTCCCGAAACTCAAAATGGCCGTGAAACGAACGTTTTATGACAGTGTTACACAAGCCCAAGAAGTCGGGGCGGTCATTGAGGTGATTCCGAAAAACCACATAAAAGCGCCCTCTATATATATATATATATATATATATATATATATATATATATATATATATATATATATATATATATATATATGTATCTATATATATATATATATATATATATATATATATATATATATATATATATATATATATATATGTATCTATATATATATATATATATATATATATATATATATATATATATATATATACGTGAACGCTTTATATATTAACGTACAGTAATGTAAAAAATCTAACAGGTGCGAAATTTATATTTGTCTAGTAATTATATACTCATTTTGATGCCTTTCGATTTTCTATATATATATATATATATATATATATATATATATATATATATATATATATATATATATATATATATATATATTATTATTATTATTCACTGGTGGGCCCTGGTAGACCACGCGAAGTACAATTAGAGGCGTTTGTTGTTATTAGCCTTCCTTTGAGCCCATACTAATTTCATTCTTTCGCTATGAGCTTTTTTCCTTTTGTCAGACCAAGTTGTTCCAGTCTTCCTACATTTTTCTCTCTGGCCAACCTTCCAAACGTTAACCTTGTGTCTGAAACAGCCTCTATCCTGAATTTCACTTTGTGTAATATTTGTTGATCTTAGGTCCTCTTTAATTGCAGCAATCCATTTAATTATTTCTACTTTAGCTCTACTCCTATTTTCATAAAATTCGACTATTTGTCTAGTTAGCCTACTCGGATTCATCCGTTTTATGTGTCCGTAAAACTTAAGTCTTCTTTTTCTGATATCGCTATGTACATCTGTGTATTGTTTGATTTCTTGGTTTTCTCGAAGTCGGTATGTTGTGCTATTTATTTGTTTGGGGCTTAGGATTTTTCTTATGATTTTTCTTTCCTTCTTTTCAATGTCCTCGATGTCCCGCTTTCTATTCAAAATAAGCGTTTCTGCAGCATATAGACATTCTGGCTTAATAACTGTGTTGTAATGTCTCAGTTTTGTGTTTGTATCTCTCGGGACCGGTTTCTAGCCTTTCAGCGTCTAGCGTTTCTAGCGTCATCAGCCGAGCTCCAGACGAACGCAAGGAAAGCAGCTGGAAGAGACGATCGGGGCCAGGCCTCACAACTCACGCCACTGAGTGGCCAGATGAGAACATTTAGCCTGAATAACATACCTCAATTAATCCAGTAGTAAAGCGAAATACTCCACGGTGATGGTCCTAGCTTTCACATCACAATATGAGAACACCAAAAAATCGTAGCCATTACTTTTCCTACAGGTATAAGCGTTTCTGTTTTTTTAGAGTACTTTCTGTCTCTGACTGAAGTACTGCTTTGTCTCTGACATGTCATACTGACATGTTTTTCGATATAAAATATCTAAGAATCTGCTGTTAAAAATGTCGGAAAAACCCGAAAGCATATTTGCGTTTAAATAAGTCCAAACACTTTTGGGAACTGTTCATTACAATACGTCTTTGGCTAACTGTTAACAAACGTGATTCCAATCCAGCGAAAAACTCTTTCCAATCCAAACCATCATGTAAAATAAAATGGGCGTGATCTGTTGAGATGTTAGCAATATCATCAAACTCGCGCACCTTCAATCGGGGATCATTTAATATGACATAATGGATTTCTGTGACGATTTTGTCGGTTGTAGCTATTTTTGAGTGTCCCGAGCGTTCATCATCTTCAATGGATGTACGACCACGATAAAATTCAGTAGCCCACTTTTTTACCATCGCAAACGAAAGGGAAAAGATCTTTTTAAAGTGGAATATAAGTCTCTTTGTATATCCGTCGGAATTAAACCCGTAAAACCAAAGAACTTTACACCAACCCAAATTTCAATTTTATCCATTATTTAGAAAATGTTAACACTTGTTTCGTTTACTCGATCGCCACAAACAAGCAATTATGCTCACGCGTCTGAAACTTCGCTGTACGCTATCTAACGACTCACACTGGACAAATATCATCGTCATTTGGTCATACTTATTTATTTTCGGTGTCCGGTCAAACAATTCTCTTCCACTGAATTGCAGCCAACACCACTTTGCTATTCGCTAAACTAATGTCATCTGTTATGCAGGGTTGGTCCAGATTCACACAAATCAGAAAATGTTGGGGCCACACTCACACAGAACATCCGCTCTATCCGGTAGTAATTCTCATTTCTTGCAACGTGGTACGCTCAGTCTCAATCGGTAACGTGTTCCACACACTTCGTAAAGTTTGTTCACTGTCTGGTGGCAGCTCTTCCTTGACCTGGTGGTTCGAATGGTTTAGCTGGTTTACCCATCTTACAATACGGTCTGCAGCCGGTATTCTTTCCAGGGCTCGTGTCTTTCTCATAAAGCTCTTTCTGGATCTGGATTTCGTGCAGTAGATGTCTGAGATCTGCCTTCTGTTTTACTCTCTCTTCGTCTGCAGGGGGCTACGTATATTGGGCGGCGCTCTGCCAGCTAATGGATACTTGCGCCATCTCTGTGTCAGACGGAAAATTATTCCAATCGTTTTCAATTTCATCCATTAAATAAATTAATGTTATTAAAAATACTGAATTAATTTATCACCTACTAATTAATATTGTATAATTTATCATTGATCAGTAACAAATTACAATGTTTTCGGAGTGTTTGCAGATCATGTCAGTCTCCAATAATAATTTTTCACCAAAATGTACAACAAACACATGGACGACTAGGCCAGTCATAACATTAACGAATTAATATTATAACGAGCCATTGTTTATAGTTATTAGACTAGATTATATAATTATGTTATCATCGTTGCAAATTTTCATTAAGGTAATCAGGCGTATATCAGTGAATTGAAACAATAATACCAGTCTTCATTAAATAAAAGCTTTTATCAGATGAAATTTACATCACATCATCGTTATTTTCGATATAAATCACTTGGACTCGTTAATTAAATGGAAAAATAAATAACACAGCGTATTTGGGACGACGAGAATGATTATAGAACAATTCGAACGTTCTCAAAAATTGTAAAGGGTTTTCTAATAAGAGTCTTCGAAATTTAAAATGATGTACAATGATAACTACAAGTGATAATCTCAGAATTAGTATTTTATCTTAAAGAACAAATAATGACATTATATTTTTCATTCGTTTTTCATTTTCTAATTTCTGCGCGCTGTTGACTCTATATATCTCTCCATGAGGAACTGACATAAGATACTGAACACGTCTCAGTAACATTTATGTTTCAAACACTGTTGCCGTTATTATGTTTTAAAATTTAGACACTCTTATTGGAAAACATCGGAGTTCACAGCAACATTAATCAGCAGATATCAGAGAAATACTTTCGAGCAATAACGTTCAATATGTACAACTAGAGTTATTTTATTCAAAAACGAAATGTCTATTGCTATCCAGTGTGTACAAGGCAGAATTCCTTCCTATACTCACTTTTGCTTGGGAATGTTCGGTATTAACAGACAAAAAAACATATTAAAGAATAAAGTATGGACATGAAATATCTATGAAGAGTACGAGGGTGATTTAACCTTCAGCTTATCGCGCGACGTCGAGTCGACCGCAATTGATACATTTTCGGTCATAAAATCTTACATCTACTTCACAAGTATTTCCCATCTTTAGTAGCCTCTTATAAGCTCACTAGGTAGACAAGAGACTATATCCCCCTTCCTGCGTATGGTCCATAACGTACAGCTAGCATTTGTTTTTGTCGTAGCATAAACGTCGACGTCGCCCCCGATGTCGAAAAAAATTACGTGCGATGCTCTTCGCGATAGTATTGGTTAAAATAAATACAATAGAATATACAATTTTCGTTATTAAAAATGCCTCGTAGGCGAAGACCAACTAAGCTCGAAGAGATTTACCAAGTCACTTTTTTAAACTTCTCGTCGCACGTTTCGCTAACTATGTTAGCATCATCAGGAGATGATTTAATATAATTCTAAAACTAAACCATGTTCTATTTACATGACAATTCTATCTAATAAAGTGTGTAAAAATTATGAACCGTGAAGTTTACTGAGCCTGACATTAATAATTGAAAAAGTTGATTGAACGGAATAAGTTATTTTAGAAAAAAAAAAACACCACCAGTTCGAGATACATTCCCAACGATTCGAATCATAGTTTTGAAAATAAGATGGCTAGTTTAAATTTTACGGTAAATCGATTAATCCATTTTTTTAACAAAAATAATTATAACAAAGAATTAAAACTAATTAGGGAAGTATCCAAAGTGAACGGTTCGAAATTAATGTTACCGTGATGAAGAGAAAACTAAACCCTACGAATTAAATAAATGCAGATAATAAAAATGATTGTTACTGTTTCATTGATCTCATTATTAAACTTGTTAATTTTATAAATTTAATTTTAGTTTACGTTCATGTAAGAGTTATGCTGCTAAAATGTTTCCTTTGTATACATATAATTAAACTTAAAATTAAGAGATAACTACAGGATAATTAAAAAAAGTGCTGTGTTTTTATTACTTGATGTCGCCAAAGTGTAATTTTATAAATTCAATTTTATTTTATAGTTAAGCAAACTTTTTGTTACCAAATCGTTTCCTAATTTAAAGTTAATGTGTCTAAATAAATAGAGTGTGTTAGATAAACAAGTTTTTTTTTCATTTGTGTTCTGAATCCCAAAAATCTTTAATGGGTCTTTAAAGTTACGCGCAACCGCTGCTGTTACAAAATGATCGTGTGCCCGCTTGAAGGTAAGAATATATAGAACGCGTAATAGAGGAATTACAGAACAACTGACTGTTGACAGAACAACTGAATTTTCCCAAATTAAACGTGTTTTTGTTAGGAAAAAATAAGAATTATTAGAACCGACACACCTGGTATGCTTTGTTTGCTTGTTTACAAACCCATTAACCGAGAAGTGCTCTTCATGGAAAAAGATTGTTTTTTTTCCCAAAGTGAAGGTCGCCCAATTCGTGTATCGACCAACAGTTACCAACAAACTGTATAAAAGATAACAATTCATACCAAGCAAAATCATTGATAAGGTAGCTTAACCCAGAGAAAAATATTTGATACAAACAACAGGTCAAAAACTGCAAATGAATTTAAACTATTTCCTGTCAAGATAAGGAGACGATCAATGTTAATCATCGTTGACTACTTCAAGAAAGTACAAAAATTAAAACAAAAAGTCAATGTAATGTATGCTGGCGACGAAGTGCGTACCTTTATATGCAAAACTATTGAATCAGTGTCCAAAATAAGAGTGCAGACGATGTAATCAAATCACCAGAACATTTTAGGATGTTCCGGTGTTTCAATGTTACTACACACCATAATTGTGTTGCTAGCTCATTAGTGTTCAGGTCGAATAAGAGAAAACTTCACAATTACATCGTCTAGGTATGTAAACAACCTTTCAATTTTATTCTTTTTTATACGAGGGTTGTTCGAAAGATTTTTTTTTTATTTTTCAATCTAGTCCCTTTGCAAGATATTTCAAGTTTTTAAAACCATCAATATAATGTCTAGAAAAATAATTAAATTTTATAAAATTTAAAATAAAATTGCGTGACTATGAAAGCGTCACGATTAGCTACCATGTTTGTGACGTCAGTATATTAAAGTGTTGTCAACGGCTTTTACCTGTGTATATGCTGTCAACATTATTGAAGTTTAGTGCAAAACAATATTGTTAGTTACTAATTTAATTCAGTAATGTATGACAAAGAATTCATAAAAGCCTATTCAGATAATATACCTGGTGTGGATATTTTTATGGTCACATATTTCTCAAAAATGCCATTCGGTTCAATTCAACTAAAGTTCGAGGTGCTAAAACATAAATTTGAGTTGATGAAAAAATATTATAAAATAACTTCATCGGAACAAATGCCATATAAGGAAAAAAGAAGAAGCGTAGAAGTAGATTTTTTATGGAAATATTGTTGATGAAATGCAAACAATGAAAATGATTTATTTTAAATAATCAAACGCGTTTAAGAGATGCTTTTAAAATATTTCTTGTTGCTCAGGAAATATAGAAACTACTAATAACGGATTTATCTCGATGACAAGTCAAGGGGAAATTTTAGTAATATTTTAGCTTTAAATAATTCAACATAAAAAAACTAAAATTCCTATTATTGATTGATTTGTTCGTTACTTTGTGATAGTTCATTTTTTAAAAAGGAATAAAACAATTTTATACTTTGTTATCTATCGCTTTTATTTTTAAATTTGAGTGACTATAGTTTCGTAAAGCGAACATTCTCTATGTAAATGTAATGTAATTCCATGAGAATGTAAAATCGTTTTACGAAACTATAGTCACACAAATTTAAAAATAAAAGTGATAGATAACAAAGTATAACATTTTTTTATTCCTTTTTAAAATTCCTAAGTTTAAATAAATCACTTGTCATGTGACTTACAGGATTAAATGAAGGTTCTATAGATCGAGTTGAAAAAAATAATCTTAAATGTATCATCTAGTTATAATACATACAAAAATAAAGAGGCATCCGCAAAGATCGGTTCGCAAACAGCAACTGAGTTTTCCATCACGATATCAGCAAAAAAAAAACCTATAAATCCTGTTCATCTTTTTCTTATTCTAAGCAGGTCAGGAACGCATTAAAAATATCACTTCGTAAGCTCGACTTTCTCGTTGGCTAAACATATCCCAATTGAAAAGTTGCCGCTATTTCCCCCACGATATTCGTCTATACGAAGGGCTCAGGTGAGTGATTTTTCCGAAGCAAAAGTTCGAAAAATACTTCCGAATATTATATGCGACTGTTGCAGTGATGCTGCATAGAATGACAGTGACGGCGGTAAGACAGATTTTGAATATTAAAATTTGCAGTATTTCTATAGCAATCAACGATCATTACTGTAAATATAAAACGTAATATAGGTATAATTAAGGATGTATCGGAGGCAAAAGTACTGAAAATGAATATTAATAAAATTGGTTCCAAAGAGTAACTTAAGCTGATACGCTGAAGCTTTGGAAGGCTTGATATATTTTCTTTGTATACGCTGGTAAATGTGCAACTTTTCTTGAAAGTAACATCTTTCGTTATTCTTATAATATTGCTTAGTTTTAAATATAGTTTTTGTATTATATGGTATAGTTTAAACCTTTTTCAGTATTTTCAGGTTATAATTTACAGCAAGATGGATCAAAATCAAATTAAAATGATTTTGGAAGAAAATATTTTGATTCTGACTATGAATATAGCAACGACAACAATGTAGAGGATTTTACTGAAATGCAAGAAGATAGATACGAAACCGAGAAAGAAGGTGTTTCTAAACATGAGCAAGTGGTAAATTCTGCACAGGAAGATGATTCTCAAATGGAGTCAGAAGATCATCTAAGACCTAAGAATTATTGCCTGGGAAAGGATGGTCAAACGAGATGGAACAAAACTCCTGCTTCGAACCACAGACGTGCTAGGAACACAGTAACGCATCTTCCAGGTGTTAAAGGTCAAGCTAGGAAGGAATCAAGTGAAATATGGAGGTTATTTTTCTCGGAGGGTGTTAGTAGTCAAATTGCAAAGTACACTAACGAACAAATAAAACAGATATCATTTCAATTCACAACAAAAAAAGACTGCACTGAAACGGATGAGACAGAAATTGAAGTACTCTTAGGCCTCTTACTTTTTGCTGGCATTAGACGAAGTAGTGGACTGAATACTAAAGATTTATTCAAAACTGATGGCTCGTCACCAGAGAAATTTCGAATGACTATGAGCCGAACCGTTTTTATTTACTGTTGCAGTGTCTAAGGTCTGACAGGACTAAGAATAATTGCTTTGTTACAACAGGGCTTTAATCAAAGTGATATCACGGAAATTGTAGGTATTTCCCAAAGTACTGTATTGAAAATTCATAAAAAATTCCAAGAGACAAATTATGTAAAAGATCGCCGCAGAAGTGATAGAAAATGATGTACAACAGCTACACAAGACCGGTAGATATCAATGAAAGCTGGAAGAAATCGTCTGGTATCTACAAGTGGTATATTAAGAGAGCTTGTTAGGTTTGAAGAGGTAAATGTTTCACGACAAACGATAACACGCAGACTAAAAGCGGTAAATTGCATCGTAGAAGACCTTTACGTTGTATCCCCCTGTTCAACAACAAAAAAAAATTGAAAAAAAGATTGCAATGGGCTCAAGAAATGGTGTATCACAGTCCTAATTGGAATAACGTGATGTTCTCCGATGAAGCGAGAATTGACTTGGTTTCTGGTTCACGAAGAATATTAGTTTGGAGAGCTCCAGGTCGACAAGCCCGTCTAGAAACAGCTCAACCACGTATCCCATTTGAAGGTGAGAGCGTGATGTTTTGTGGTGGTATTATAAAGGGTACATGGATACTTCTACCGGCCCTGGAAAGAAGAGTCACTGGTGCTGTGTATATCGAGGAAGTTTTAAATCCTATTGTCTGCGTCTGTTCCGACGCGCAGTGTGTTGTGTGGCGCAGTGCGACGGATTTGTTTTCATGGATGACAACGCACCTCCTCATCGAACAGAGACCCATGGAGGAACTTCTGCTTATTTGTTTTATTGAAAGTTGTTTTTTCTATTTTTAAATTACTGAAATTATTTTAAAGGCAATTGGTACATTGTAATTTTGTGACTCCAAAATAATAAATCAATTTTACACACATTGGTTATTTGGTGTCAAGTTTTATTTGGTACCAGTAAGAGTTGTAATAAAATGATGATTACGTAAACGAGTAAAAGAAAAACTTAATATCAATAAAAAAGTGAAATGTTTGAATATTCCAAACTTTTGGGCATATGTGTAGGTGTTACAAAATTTGGCGTCGGTATCCGCGGGTATATAAGGTTAAATAGGTACGGATAATAAAATCCATTAATGTTGTTTAATGAACCATGATTTGTATGGCGCTCCATGAGATTTTTAAGCATTTCTCATGATCGGTTTCGGAATTTCTACCCATCTACAGATAACTTCGGTTCGACTGTTACTTACTACAGACTACAGACAAATAATTACATGACAGAACTCAAGGGCTCCGTGTAAAACTTAGAATAAGTTAGTGCTTTTTAAAAGAAGGTTGGAAATTCCATTGTACCAAGTAATGATATTTTGTGGCGCCACTATCACACGGTACCATATCTGTTTATAGAACGGCATTTATTTAATTTTCAGCGAAAAAGTGAGAAATAATTATTGGGGAGAGTTACGGTGATGCAAAAATCAGGATGGCAGATCTATGGCAAAAATCAACTATTTTGCCATAGATCTAGATGAACAAATTCAGGGGAAGGGAATATGAAGGGTGTTTGCATACCCTAGGGGTATCCAAGTCTATGTTTTTTTATATGGAGCGATGACCACCCATTTCCATGATCTCTATAATCTAGTTATAGAGAAGTGCCGCCTTTTCTATCAATATTTTCTAACCTATTCCCCAACTCTTCCTTGGTCTTCTCTTTAATCTTGATCCCTCTATGCTATTTCCCAATATTTTATTAGCCGGTCTTTCGCTGTCTATCTTCTCGATATGAGATCGAATTTCCCTCACTATCACTACATTTCCTTCATTACACAGGGCAAGGAAAATAACTTTCGTAAATTTAACCAACGGTTCTTTACATCATTTTGAATCAGAAGTTTCCTTCAAACACGCAACTAAAATGCAACCATATCCATGGAAACAGGTTTGAACTTTTTGAAAGTAAAATTTACTTAAAATTGGCAATCTTGGCATTTATTCCATACGTTTCAACATAAATTTGAATTGTTTTGTTACAAAAAAAAGAAAAACTTACACATTATTGTCGTTTATTTCAAAGTTGAAATTAATAGTACTAATTTTTCACACCATGGCATGTTTTAAACGACTCACGTCACATTAAGAAACAAATGAGAATTGGGGAAACACATAATTTTAGAAAGCTTCTCCATAAACAAGAGGCATATCATAATATTCGCGAAGAGAATATATTTGTTCAATTCTTCTATTAGAAACTTTGGTGTGAAACACTAAACTTGAAGAGATTTACCACTAAACACCAATTTACTTTTTTGAACTGCTCGACGCAAGTTTCGCTAACCATGTCATCAGGACATAATTTAATCTTCTGTTGATCTTGATCTAATCTGGTTAGCGAAACGTGCGTCGAGCAGTTAAAAAAAAAGTGATTTGGTGTTTAGTGGTAAATCTCTTCAAGTTTAGTAATACATTTGTTGTTTTAAATGTAACTTGCATACACGTACTGATATACTGAAATAATTTTTGTCGCTATTTTAAATGTCAGGTGACGCTGCCACATCGATTTTGGATGATGTAGAGCGCGATTCTTAATTAAAAAAAAAGTTTTAAAAATGTTCATTAGTTTATTGGTAGTGTATTGCTTCTCTTGCAACAATAAAATCCTTGTAACATTTGTAAACATTTTTTTGTGACAGCTTCATCGCTGTTACACTTTCTTAGCATTTATTAGGTACGATCGTAGTCCGAAAAGTTTCCAGCTTCAACATGAAAATGGCGTTACTCATCAAAAATCTTCTGGTAATATAATTGTGCATGCATTAAAAGATAACCCTGAAAATGTCAGCCATATTGTTGCTTAGTTGTTGTTTTACAGTCGATGTTGGTATTGAAAGGAAATACGCCTGCACAAATTAAAGCCGAGATTGGTGCTGTTTACGGCGACTCTACACCATCATTTACTACCGTGAAATTTTGAGCAGCTGAATTTAAATGTGGTCGTACCATCTTCGGGGTGCCCAAAAACCGCACCCACTATCAATAACATGGAAAAAGTTCACCAAATGGCGCCAGTCCACCATCGAATTAAGGTTGGAGAGATAGCAGAAACTATGGGCATCTTGGAAGTTGAGAAATAAAACTGGATTAAACAAAAAAATATTTCTATGTTTCTGTGTCTGGAAATTTTTCACACTACCTTCGAATCAGCACAAAACATTTAGTTTTTTAGACAAAATTTAGTGCAAATTCTTTATCCATTTGTATTTTGCAATATTGTATTTGCATTTTGCTTTATCCATTTGCATTCCAATTTCTCTATTTTACAAAATTACCAAAAAAAAAATATGTATCAATACTTAATACAGTCATGGAGTGCACAAAAGTTACAAAATTTATTCAGTAATGTATATTTTTTCCTTTTGTTGTGGCATATTATTCTTGTTCTCTGGTATATATTATTAAGTTTATAATAATATCAACTGCTCTGTAACTTCGAAACTACAAATAATTTATCAGATTTTTTTTTAAATACGTTATATTTTAGATTTTGTTTGATTTGGTGAATTACTCCAAGGTTTACATACTGATGAGGGCCAAACATTGATTTGCGGTTTGATTAAGAATTTTTATTTGTAATTCTATCGTTACAATTTCAAATTACCCAATTAGAAATCGTTTCAATTTTATAATTTTTTTTTTCAAGAAACTGTCAGTGGTCACGTGTATTCGATCACGTTCTGCAATCAATTTAACCGTAATTGGCAGTTAGAAAACCAAAAGTATCACCGTCGACTTTAGCGAGAAAATCTCATCAAACTCGCATTCAGAAAATTACGAGCCATAAACTGCCTTGTAACTTCAAAATAATTGTAAACCGAGAAATTCGTAAAAAAAGACACTTAATCGTCAAAGGTGTCCCGGATTGGACTAATTATATACGTCTGGTTTTTCTTCAATTTCTTGTAAATTCCGGCTTCACGACGTTTCATACGTGAACGCTTTATATATTAACGTACAGTAATGTAAAAAATCTAACAGGTGCGAAATTTATATTTGTCTAGTAATTATATACTCATTATGATGCCTTTCGATTTTCTATATATATATATATATATATATATATATATATATATATATATATATATATATATATATATATATATATATATATATATATATAACGGAATCATTTAACAACCAAAAAATTTGACTAATGAGTTTAGTACGCATGTAGATACGCATGTGAGAAAAATACAAAAACAGATAAAATGTAGAAATCTACTACAGATTAGTAAAATCGCAAGTGAGTTAATCTCATTAGTAGCTATCACAGATCCATGA
Source organism: Cosmopolites sordidus (assembly GCA_031761425.1). Lineage (NCBI taxonomy): Eukaryota > Metazoa > Arthropoda > Insecta > Coleoptera > Curculionidae > Cosmopolites > Cosmopolites sordidus. Next base: position 501,488 of record JARFXV010000220.1, on the reverse strand, counting down.
GATATTCAAACGAGTATCATTAGGAATGACTAAATTTTGATGAAATAGTTAATTTCTTTCAAATACATATATATATTTATTAAATATATATATATATATATATATATATATATATATATATATATATATATATATATATATATATATATATATATATATATATATATATATATATATATATTTGTATTAAATATGTATATATATTATATTTTTTATTTAAAAAATTACCAGATGAATGGAAATGTGCTCTTATCCACCCGCTGCACAAGAAGGGAGACAGAACAGATTTGAACAACTACAGAGAAATCTCCTTACTACAAGTCACTTATAAAATCCTCTCAGCATGCCTTCTCCAGAGAACACAAGAACAATTAGAACACAAAATTGGCGAGCACCAGGCAGGCTTTCGCTTTGGTCGTTCATGCACCGAACAAATATTTAATCTAAAAACTATACTGAAAAACAAAGTTATCAGGAACGTCCAAATCATCTGCACGTTCGTGGACTTCAAGAAAGAAGAACAAGGACTTGACCCCAAAACACTACGATTGATCAAGCAGACACTGACTGACACAACCTCTAAAGTAAAATTTATGGGAGAAATTTCCGAACCCTTCCTGATTAAAACTGGAGTACGCAAAGGAGATGGGTTATCCCCATTCCTCTTCAACCTGGTTCTGGACAAAGTTATAAGGGAATGGGAAAAAGAACTGAAAAATCAAGGAAACTGGAAACCAATACGACTCGGACGATCCAAAAACAACATAGAAATATCATGCCTGACCTTCACAGACGACCTAGCCATACTCGCAGACAATGAAAAAAGAGCAACCAAATAGACCGAAGACCTCAAGGAATGTGCAGAGAAAGGCGGCCTATAAATCTGCTTTCAAAAAACCGAATTCTTCTGCTCAAAATTTAACTTCACACAGGATGAAGAGATACAATCATCAATTCAATAAGTAGAAAAACAATCACAGCCAAAAATAACAAAACTCGATACATTATATCTACTTACAATTAGACAAACAACATAAAACACAAAAGATCATATTCTAAGAACTAATATAAGATTTAAGATCTAATTCAGTTATCCATTCAAGACATGTTGGCTAAGCTCTCATGAAATCTCTTATCTCCCTCATAGGCTCGCCTTTCACACGCCTCGACTATGTGTCGGATAGTCTGATTTGGAGCACCACTCTCGCAAGTTGAGCTATGTTTTGCCCGATTTATGCAGGTTATATGCACATACTCATGACCCGTTCTGATCATATTTAGAGTTTTTCATGTGTGCCCTGGAAGATTGAAGCCTTGAGGTTTTTCCGCTTGTCCAATTACATTAACTATTTCGCACTTTCAATTTTCGATCCAAAGCCTGTGTTATTTGGAATAAATATAAACATTTTCCGCTTTTAATTGTTGGGCAGTCTGGTATGGAACATCGTCATGAATGGGCATTATTCAATTAGGCAATTTGGATTACTCAGTATTTTCCATCTGCGTTATGCAGTTTGAAAACTAAGGAGGATCTATCGTGTACAAAGTTGCAGTCGACTCCTTGGCCCAACTGGAATCCATCTGTAAACATTGTTTGGAACGGAGAGTGAGATTTATGGCAGGCATAAAAATGCAGGAAATTTTTATTATAATTAAATAAACAATATCTCATATAAAATGTATTTAACTTATTGCTCTACCCTCATATAATAATAAAATATATTCATAACGGATTTCATGAAAAGTGGAAAAAAAATATTGATCTCTATGCGTGTCGGTTCAAACATGAACTCTTTCTTGTAAATGATTATAGGAAGTTTGTGAATTTTATACATCAAACTATATTTTGGTAGAGGAAGTTGTTTACATTTTCGCCGACAGATTTTTCGTTGGATCGTACAAAAAAACCCCAGCGTTTGCTAAATCGATGTCATTTCCACATATTTATATTCCGAGCAAATAAACGGTCACAAATCGACGTTCCCTTGGCGAAAATCACTCAGATGAACTGTCGGTGCGGATTTTCGCGCCTCGACAAATCGCACTTTTTCCGCTTTCGGAAAACTACTTTTAACTGTCTACAAAGTGGCGAGAAATCGGGCTATATTGTCGAGATATAGAATTTCATCTACGGAATTGACGGTGTGCATTATATAAAACATGCATTTTTATTCAATTGAAACGTAGGAATCGTCTTCGCCAAAATCAGTGGCGTAACGGCCCCTTCCTTTTTATTTTCGGTTTTATTTGTCGAACACGTTTTGATTCTGAAATTGCAGATTACGCCAGACCGTTTATTTAGTACCCAGTGGATCGCCGAGTTTTTAAAACTTTCTATATATATAAAAAGTAAAATGATTTTTTTTTGTATGTCCGAACTTTCGATAGTTCAGAGTAAAGGGGGTTTTTAAATGTTCATTTCTAATGGACACCTACAATTTTGATAAAAAATTAGTTTTTATATGTAAACGAAGTACCAATAGTCGAAAATTAAAAATTGAAGTGCAGAGGTTGTAAAAAAAAAATAAAAACGACCCCAAAAGTAACTTTTTTTCAAATTTCTCGAAAAATATAAAAGTTAGTTAAAAATTATTTAAACAAAATCGACAGATAATAAAATTATCTATAAAATCACTTTCCACGAAATTGCAATACAAAAGGAGATATTTGTAACTGAAAACAAACTGTTATCTAAAAAATACTCACAATGGAAAAATTCATAAAAACATAAACAAATATTAATATTTTGACACGCTTTTTTTTTTAATCTTATCTACTTAAGGTAAGTAGTTTTTTCAGAGAAATTGTTTTTTTATTAACTTTTTGAAACATTATAAACAATTACTTACATTTTTAGAGTGAAATTTTGTATTGTTCAAATGAAATATTTTTTTGGTTTCTTATAATGAATGAAGGTTTATATACATATACTTGATTCTGGACAAACATTTTAGGATTTCAGTTTTCTGAAAAATATCTGTGTATATATATATTTAGTAACCGTCGTTTAGATGGTTTTTTGAATGTTGTTAATTTAAATAAATACATAGATAAATATGTTTTCATTTTAAATATCATTCTTGCTCTTTATTTTATTTATTATTGTTTATTATTTCACTATTAGTTTCTATTTGGTTATGTTGTGGGACTTTTTTCGGTCTGCTCCTTCTTTTTTTCTTTACTTGATTCTGGACAAACATTTTAAGATTTCAGTTTTCTGAAAAATATCTGTGTATATATATATATATATATATATATATATATATATATATATATATATATATATATATATATATATATATATATATCATCATTCAGCCATTGTCGATCCACTGCAGGATGAAGGTCTCCCCAGCAAGCTTTCAATTCGCACGATCCTGAGCTTTCCTCTGCCATTCGGGTCCAATATACTTGATGATGTCATCCGTCCATCGTGTTTTCGGCCTTCTTCGCGGGCGTTTATGATCAAGCGGTATCCATTGAATAGTTTTGGTCCATCTGTCGTCGCATCGTCTCGCTATATGACCTGCCCATTTCCATTTCAATTCTTTCGCCTTTCCAATTATGTCACACACCTTCGTTTGTTCTCTGATCCATATGCAGGTCTTTCTATCCCGTTTTGTAATGCCAAGCATACACCTTTCCATTCCCCTCTATGCAACCCGAAGCTTTTGAATTGATTGTGATGGGAGTGTCCATATTTCACTTCCATATGTCAAAACAGGCAGCACGCACTGATTAAAGATCTTTCTCTTCAGACAAAGTGGGAGTTTGCTCTTAAATACTATATTGAGCCGGCCAAATGCCTGCCAGCCACACTTAACCCGCCGTTCCCCTTCCCGGGCGGTATCACCCTCCATTAAAAAAAAAAAAATATATATATATATATATATATATATATATATATATATATATATATATATATATATATTTAAAAAAAAAAAAATATATATATATATATATATATATATATATATATATATATATATATATATATATATATATATATATATATATATATATATATATATATATATTTTTTTTTTTTTTGGCTGAGTGGTCAGCGTCTGTTCACCAGTGGTGCGGCTGATATTTAAATTCTGGAACTAACCCCTCCAGTCTTAACCTCTGAACCGTCATGGTTCAAACCTTTAATTCAAAGTACAAGATGAAGCGTTCTAGTAATTACAAAATTACCCCAGGAGGTAGACAATCCTCTGCCAGCTTTGCTGGTACAACCGGACTTTCGGATTCTGGGGCGTCCGGGCTTAAACGCAAAATCTTTCAGAGGGAGACGGAGACCTCTGGCCAACGTCTGAAACCGAAAATAAAAACTTTCTTTGGAACGGTAAATATCAATTCTCTCCTGCGTCCAGGAAAACTACACGAATTGGGGCGAACATTAAATCAGCAAAAAATCCACATTTTAGCTTTGCAAGAAACCAGATTGACAGATGATAACACCTTGGAATTCGGCAACTACAGACTTTTTAAAAGTAAAACAGACAAAAGAATACTCAAAAATATACCACATCTCGGTGTTGCTTTCGCTGTCTCAAGAAACATTCTTGGTTCTATAACAAATGTCCAGCCAGTATATAATCGACTTGACACTATCCCTCAAGTGTGCTAACAAAAACTATACATTAATCAATGCACACCTCCCAGTTAACGAAGAAAATAAATCTAATCCTGAAAAAGTAAATAAGTCCTGGGAAATTCTGGAAAAGACTATCTCTAAAATTCCCTCTAACCATGTAAACATCCTATTGGGTGATTTCAACGCCCAACTAGGGAAAGAAAAAAAGTACAGGAAAACAGTCGGCAGTTTTCCCGCTCATAAATGGATTAACCATAATGGTAGAAGATTGGTTGAACTATGTTCGCAGTTTAATCTAAAATTAATGTCAACCCATTTTAAGAAGAAAATAACAAAACAAAAGACCTGGAGGTGCCCAAACACGTACATGGGTGAATTTCAAATTGACCATGTTGCCATTTCGTACCCCAATTATAAAGAGATTTTGAATGTTCAAGTCAGGAAAGGAGCAAATATAGACACGGATCACTACTTGACTAGAATCAAACTTAGCTTAAAACCTCGAAAACTTATTCAAAAGGGGCTGCTAGTACCAAAGTTTGATCCAACGAAAATAAAACCAGCCCTAACAGAAGAGCTTGATAAACAACCTGCACAGAACTGGCAAGAAGAAACAAAAAATTATTAAAACAGCCTTAAAGTTGGTCCCTTTACAAAAACGTAGAAAACATCCGTGGTGGGATGAAGTTTGCGAGCAAGCAGTATTAAGCCGAAGTAAAGCATTCAAAGATTGGAACAGTCAAAAAACAGCAATAAACTATAACATCTTTTTGGAAGTAAGAAAAGAAACATCGAAGCTAATTAGACAAACTAAAAGAAAATATGAAAACAATCAACTTAATGAAATAGAAAAAGATTTCCAAAAAAATAACACCCGAAACTTTTACAAAACATTTAAAACTAAATTAACAGGCTATCAACCGCAGAGCCTATGCTTTCAAAAGGAAAACGGACAATTAGCTCTAAATAACCAAGACAATTGCAAAGAACTTGCGAAATATTTTGAACAAATACTAAACTGTCCTGAGCCCTTAAACAAATTACCAACACTAAACCCTAAACAAACAAACCCAGATTCATTACCACCGAATGAAGAGGAAATAATTAGGCAAATCAAGCGGCTTAAAAATAACAAAGCTTCTGGTGAAGATGGAATCACTGCTGAACTTTTGAAATCCGCTGGTCCAGGTACAATCAAGGAAATAACCAAAATTCTACAAGAAGTTTGGCGAACCGAACGGATTCCGGAAGACTGGAAAGATGCTCTAATCCATCCACTACATAAGAAAGGAGATAGAATGGATGTAAACAACTATAGAGGAATATCTCTTCTCCCAGTTTGTTACAAGATTTTATCTCAATGTCTACTAGACAGAGCACAGGGACAGTTAGAACCGAACATTGGTGAATATCAAGCAGGTTTTCGACCGGGCAGATCCTGCCCTGAACAGATCCTGAATCTAAAGTTGATCCTAAAACATCAAAAACTGTACAATAAAAATCTCGTCTGTACATTTGTGGATTTCAAAAAAGCATATGATTCTATTGAACGCGAATCTTTATTCCGAATCTTGAAAGAACAAGCACTAGATCTGAAAACGCTGGCAATTATTAAAGCAACGTTAACTAACACGAGGTCAAAAGTTAAATTCATGGGTGACATCTCAGAGCCCTTCGAAATTAAAACTGGTGTGAGACAAGGGGATGGACTCTCGCCACTCTTATTTAACTGTGTTCTAGAAAAAGTAATACAGGAGTGGCGTGAAAAAAAGTCGGCACTGAATATTGACCAGCCCATTAAACTGGGGAGAACCAACATCAAAATTGATTGTCTGGCATTTGCTGATGATCTAGCAATTTTAGCTCAAGATGTATTAACGGCACAGAAACATTGAAATCATAAAAGAAACAGCAGAAAAGGTAGGACTCCAAATTTCCTTTGAAAAGACACAATACATGACCTGCAACAGACTAAGAACACCATTTCTAAAAACAAAATATGGTAACATCAGACGAGTCTCTCAATTCAAATATTTGGGTGAAATAATCATGGAAAATGGGTTGGAAAAAGCGGCCAATAAGGGTAGATGTCAAAAAATGGAAACGGCATTAAGACTTACACAAAATATTTACAACAAAAAATGCCTATCTAAAAACACAAAACTGAGACATTACAACACGGTTATTAAGCCAGAATGTCTATATGCTGTAGAAACACTCATTTTGAATAGAAAGAGGGACATCGAGGATATTGAAAAGAAGGAAAGAAAAATCATAAGAAAAATCCTAGGCCCCAAACAAATAAATAGCACAACATACCGACTTCCAGAAAATCAAGAAATCAAACAATACACAGATATACATAGCGATATGAGAAAAAGAAGACCGAGTAGGCTAACTAGACAAATAGTCGAATTTTATGAAAATAGGAGTAGAGCTAAAGTAGAAATAATTAAATGGATTGCGGATAATAAAATGGAATTAAAGAGAACCTAAGATCAGCAAATATTACACAAAGTGAAATTCAGGATAGAGGGTGTTTCAGACATAAGGCTAACGTTTGGAAGGTTGGCCAGAGAGAAAAATGTAGGAAGACTGGAACAATTTGGTCTGACGAAAGGAAAAAAGCTCATAGCGAAAGAATGAAATTAGTATGGGCTCAAAGGAAGGCTAATAACAACAAACGCCTCTAATTGTACTTCGCGTGGTCCACCAGGGCCCACCCGTGAATAATAATAATAATAATAATATATATATATATATATATATATATATATATATATATATATATATATATATATATATATATATATATATATAAATATATCACCATGAAAGTTGGGTTAGGTTAGGTTGGGTTTGGTATATATATATATATATATATATATATATATATATATATATATATATATATATATATATATATATATATATATATATATATATATATATATATAAAATGCTAATAATGTAATCTATGAGAATTTCATGTTAATTTCAATGGATGAAAGTGTCGTTGATAATTACTTTCATCTTAAATTTTGAAGCAAGAATTTTTTATTTTAAATTTTTTTAGGCAATTTCGCTGGAGTAATTTTTATAACAAATTTGTGACATTGGTCTTTTGATTACTCTTCACACTTGCGCCGATGCGGAGTTACTATCTTACTATTGTTTATACTGTGATACTGAAAATGCAGACATCAGACAATTTTTAAGCCTTCATAAGTTAGTTATATATAATCAAAAAATAATAATTATAAATTTGCACGTAAAGATTTTGGAAAATTTTATTAAAATTTGAGTATGTTATTGAAAATAATAAAAAATCATCAGATATCTGGTATTCTCATTTTCGTTTTATACTTACATTTCTTTATCAATTTTAGTTTATGAACAAAATAAATTATTGTCCTCATTTGTTACCAAAACCACACACATTTCATTGTTTAAAAAAATATATTAATTTTTATTTGTATTTCTTTGAATAGTCTTCTTTTAGAATATAATAAAATAAAATGAAAAAAAAACATATAGCAGGCAGAAAATGTTAAAATCTACATCTCTGGTTTCAGTGTTTTCCATTTCTTCATTTGAATGATCATTATACAATACATCTCTGATCAAGTACCGTCTTTCCCCGTATTGAACATTTAACGTTGGAACAACACTTGCAAATTGTCGAAATTTATTATCAAAATCAGTGTTCTGCGCCCCAAACTTATATAGAGAACTTCGCGAATTTTATGGTGCACATAATCGTCAATCGAGCGATGTATTCCTCAAATTATCGAAAAATCCCGAACGCATTTTACATTGCGCCATATTAAAACAAAAACAAGACAAAAAATCTATGCGTTGCAAAGAAAATATCGCCGCTCTTGCTGGCAGTGTTGATGAAGATTTAAATTTATCAATTCGACCCATTCGCAGGAAGTTGGGTTTTATTATTCGACTAAGTGGAAAATTTTACGTAAAGATCTTGATCTGGTGTATATTTTTTTAGAATATTTTTATATTTTTAAAATTTTGTTCGTTAGGCAAATTTATTACAAAAAAAAATTACTGAGAAATTTGTCTCCGTTTGGTGTTTTGTTTCTACCCAGTTATTCTTTATTTACATAAGAACAGATATTTTTGATACATTTAGAGTTTTAGATCGTGGCGAAAAACTCAAATAAAGAAAAAAAATATATGGACATACTTATATAACGAGATTTAAATCAGATCTATTACCTGAAAAATGTAATTTTAGTTATATTCAAAAAAATGTACATTTTATGACTATACAGATATGCAATAGTTTTCCTGAGAACATGTTTTAAAGGAGTATTTATTAAAGAATAAATTTTACTTATTGGATGACTTTTTTAATGACAGCCGCAGATCTGAGTTGATGTAAGATATCTTATTGTTTTTCTATAGTGTAATGGTAATAATTTGTGAATTATCATAGCTACATGTATCATACGCTTTTTTCTCTTTTTGTGTAGTGTTTTTTAGCTGGTTTCATTTTTTTGTTTGTGTTTTCCTTTTGTAATCTTTTATTGTTATTTTAGTTCGTTGGTTTGTGTTAATTTAGATTAAGTTTACTTTAATTATTTTACAATGTTCCATACCTCTTCGTTCTGTAACGTTAAGTATACTGATTGGAACAAATAAAAATAAAGGTGAGGATGATATAGCTAAGGAAAGCATTTGTATATTTTGTATTGGAATAGTAGTCATTATTAGGAGCTACGTTAGCTGTGGTGTCTAAGGCGTCAGCCTTATGTTACGGCAGTTAATGTGGACCAGGTTCGAATCCCGTACTAAGCAAAATAAGTTTTTCTAAAATTTTTGTGAATGTTTCTAGGTAAGAGTGTAAAATCTGACAAGGAATCACCCCTCAGTCACGTCAGTTCGAGGCTGGGTAAGGCCGGATGCCTTCTGAGAGGTTTTCTATGTTGGTCACTCGCCAGTCGGTAGGCTTCTCGAGATACTTTCGGTTAAGCACAAAACCAAGGGTTGTTGATAGCCCGAGGGGAGTGCTGACCGGGGTTTTCGGTTGCTGATGAGAGTGGTTCAGAACCCACGTTAAGCTGTAGGTCCAGTCGCTAAATAACCTTCTCAGTTGCTGATGCGCCTCTAACCCCAAAACTTTACTTTAGAGGTCATTATTAGTAGTACAATGTTATTAATGAATTGATTGAATGAGTTTTTTTTGTTATCTTTTGTAAGAACTATTTATTATATTTATTATTTTATGTTTACAATGTTCCGTGCCAACATGGCCGTTATCATTATCTATCTATCTATCTATTTTTTTGACATTCTGATATTCTCACTACAATTCAGCCCATTTGATTCGTCGAACCCTCATATAAAGGTAATGATAGTATAGCTAAGAAAAGCATTTATATATTATGTATTGGAATAGTAGTCATTATTAGGAGCCACGTTAGCTGTGATGTCTAAGGCGACAGCCTTATGTTACGGCAGTTAATGTGGATCGGGTTCAAATCCCGTACAAGACAAAAAAGTTTTTCTAAAATTCTTGTGAATGTTTCTAGGTAAGAGTGTAAAATCTGACAAGGAATCACCCCTCAGTCACGTCAGTTCGAGGCTGGGTAAGGCCGGATGCCTTCTGAGAGGTTTTCTATGTTGGTCACTCGCCAATCGGTAGGCTTCTCGAGATACTTTCGGTTAAGCACAAAACCAAGGGTTGTTGATAGCCCGAGGGGAGTGCTGGCCTGGGTTTGTCGGAAGATGGTGACCGTGGTTCAGAACCCACGTTAAGCTGTAGGTCTAGTCGCTAAATAACCTTCTCAGTTGCTGATGCGCCTCTAACCCCAAAACTTTACTTTAGAGGTCATTATTAGTGGTACAATGTTATTAATGAATTGATTGATTGAGTTTTTTTTGTTATCTTTTGTAAGAACTACTTATTATATTTATTATTTTATGTTTACAATGTTCCGTGCCAACATGGCCGTTATCATTATCTATCTATCTATTTTTTTGACATTCTGATATTCTCACTACAATTCAGCCCATTTGATTCGTCGAACCCTCATATAAAGGTAAGGATGGTATAGCTAAGGAAAGCATCTATATATTATGTATTGGAATAGTAGTCATTATTAGGAGCCACGTTAGCTGTGGTGTCTAAGGCGACAGCCTTATGTTACGGCAGTTAATGTGGACCAGGTTCGAATCCCATACTAAGCAAAATAAGTTTTTCTAAAATTCTTGTGAATGTTTCTAGGTAAGAGTGTAAAATCTGACAAGGAATCACCCCTCAGTCACGTCAGTTCGAGGCTGGGTAAGGCCGGATGCCTTCTGAGAGGTTTTCTATGTTGGTCACTCGCCAGTCGGTAAGCTTCTCGAGATACTTTCGGTTAAGCACAAAACCAAGGGTTGTTGATAGCCCGAGGGGAGTGCTGGCCTGGGTTTGTCGGAAGCTGGTGACCGTGGTTCAGAACCCACGTTAAGCTGTAGGTCTAGTCGCTAAATAACCTTCTCAGTTGCTGATGCGCCTCTAACCCCAAAACTTTACTTTAGAGGTCATTATTAGTGGTACAATGTTATTAATGAATTGATTGATTGAGTTTTTTTTGTTATCTTTTGTAAGAACTATTTATTATATTTATTATTTTATGTTTACAATGTTCCGTGCCAACATGGCCGTTATCATTATCTATCTATCTATCTATTTTTTTGACATTCTGATATTCTCACTACAATTCAGCCCATTTGATTCGTCGAACCCTCATATAGTATAAAGTCTCCAGATAATCATAATATTATATTTATTTATTATTAGGTCTTAAGGGCGGGACGCATAGACTTCGAGCAACAGTTTTCAATAACCAAGCATAGGTATTAATCTATATTGTAAACAAACTGAACTATGCTATTTTTATTTAGCAAATCCATCTTTCAAAACAGTCTTTCAAGCGGCTTTTTTAATTCTTAAATAAAACACAGAATTGCGTTGACTTCAAAAACCTTTTTATTGATAAATGAAGCATTGTGGTTTTCGGGGCATAGGTTTTGGGGTATATTCAATTTTGTAAAGGTCCCAATAAAGTTGGGGTTGTAGGTATTTTAGACATATAAACACGAAAGACAAGATCTGCCAAATGGCCACCTTTTGCAACTCCACAGACGTCCAATCTTTTATCAAAATTTTGGATGACATTTTGGTACAATCGTGGCTCTATCTCACCAATGACTCGAATAATTCGATCATTTAGTTCAAGAAGCGATTGTGGGTTGTTCTTATAAACATGGCTTTTCCCGTAAACCCACAGAAAATAGTCAAATCACATAATATTGGGGGGCAATTAGCATCACTGTTCCTTGCAATAAGTCATCCAGGAATTTTTTTCTCAAAAAATCAATTTGAAAAACATACTTGACTGGGAAAATCTTGCCCAAGAAGAAAGTGACATAAGACCTGTTACCCCAAAAGAAATTGCATCAGAAATTGAAGAAAACATCAACACAAAAAAAGCCCCAGGGTTTGACTTAATCACGGGAGAAGTCATGAAACAGCTTCCTCGTAAAGCTATAGTAAAACTTACATATCTTATAAATGCATCTTTTAGATTAAAGTATGTACCTAAGATATGGAAAGTAGCAGAAATGATAATGATCCCAAAACCCGGAAAACCACCGAATGAAGTTTCATCTTACAGGCCAATCTCCTTGCTACCTGTTATTTCAAAACTGTTTGAAAAAATATTCCTTAAAAGATTGAAGCCAATCAATGCAGATAAAAACATAATTCCAGACCATCAGTTTGGATTTAGAGAAAGCCACTCAACTATAGACCAGGTCCATAGGATAACAAATATAATTGAAAAGTCACTGGAAGAAAAAAAAAATTGTTCTACCGTATTTCTCGATGTGGCCCAAGCCTTCGATAAAGTGTGGCATGAGGGCCTCAACTACAAATTAAACAAGCTTTTGCCTAAACAATTTGCGCAATTATTAAAGTCTTATATCTCAGATAGATATTTCAGAGTTAAACAGGAAGATGCATACTCTGAACTAAAAAATATTAAAGCAGGAGTACCGCAAGGTAGTGTATTGGGACCAGTCCTTTACCTATTATATACCAGTGATATTCCTGAATTAGACCCAGACACGATAGCAACATTTGCTGACGATACTGCTATTATGGCTGTAGGCGTAGACCACGAAGAAGCGGCAATAAACCTGCAACCTCAGTTAATGAAATTAACAACTGGACTAAGCAATGGCGAATCAAATTAAATGAGTCTAAATCCGCCCATATTAATTTCACGAACAAAAGAAATCAACATATCCCCGTTAGTATAAATAATATCCAAGTACCATATGCTAATACAGCAAAATATTTGGGTATAACATTAGATGCCAAGCTACGCTGGAGGGCTCATGTCAAAAAGAAAAAAGAACAACTTGACATCAAATTTAGAAATTGTATTGGCTGCTTGGACGAAATTCCCCTCTATCAGTCTACAACAAAGTACTCTTGTACAAACAAATTCTAAAGCCCGTATGGACGTATGGCATCCAGCTGTGGGGTTGTGCCAAAAAGAACAACTTGGAAATAATCCAGCGATTCCAAAACAAAGTACTAAGGAACATTGCAAATGCCCCTTGGTATTTCAGAAACAGTGACCTCCATAGGGACTTGGAAATGGACACCGTTACCCAGACCATTAGCAGATTTGCCCAGAGTCACGAGCAGCGACTTCTTCAGCACGTCAATGTCGAGGCCATCCAGCTCCTTGATAATGCAAGTCAAATCAGAAGACTTAAGAGGACCAAACCCTTTGAGTTGGTTTGAACGTTTGTTAGTAAAAAAGCAGAGCATAGTGCTGGTGTATACGTTAATATTGGTGTAATTAAGTTATTGGATTTAATTTAAGGGATACTAGTGAGTAAGTTCTTAAAATCACCTTTTCTTTTGTAGTAACTTAGGTTTGTACAACATTACTCATTGATCAACTTTGGTCAGATTGTAATTTTGGAAAACTTCCTCAGGGATGTTTTATAAATAAAAAAAAATCAATTGTCAATCAAATCAATTTTCATCGTGTTCGATTGATATTGCTTTTCGATGGACGGTTCTGCAAACCGTAAATATCACGTAATTTTTTAAAATCATTTTTCACTGAACGCCTATTTTCATAAAATAATTTAACAATTTTAACGTATTGTTGTATTGTGCACAATTCAATTTTTATAAATGTCATACATTACAGTTCTGAAATGAGCCTAGACAGGCAAATTCACAACGCAATCTGTGTTTTATTCAATAATTAAAAAACCGCTCAATTTAAAAGACCGGTTACAAGAAGAGATTAATTATATTGAAGAATAATGTAAAAATACGCAAAAACATGGGGTGTCCTATTTCCTTAGTCCCACACCTTATAGCCTATAGAATTTCAGTTCAACAGAGAAAAATAAAAATTCAACTAAAACCCACTCACCTTCGAACAATAGACTGGATTTAAATCGTAGTACAGTCGTTTATTTCAATGGGATCCCGCCATTAAATTCAGTCGGCATTATCACCGTCCAAGTGAGATAATATGATTATTTAATGTCGATTCATGAAGCCGATTAAGTCGCGAAATCCATTCATGCCTAACAAATTGGAAGCTCGTCTCGTTTGACAGTTTAATACGTCAACTAAGCGCAGGTAAAACCGTTCCGAACTTCCTCAAATTTCGCCACTGTTTTACAAAATTAACTTTCACGTTTTATCCTTGCTTTCTCTCGGTTATATTGTCACATTATTACCTAGGAGAAAAACCCCTTTGTTGTTGATCATCGCCATTATTAACTCTATGTTTTGAGATATTTTGGCGTGGCTTAATAAAGTTATTTAGGGTCTATTCATAATACTTTTAACTAGTATAATAACATGTTTTACCAATTGGCTTCATTATGGTTGTTAATATTGTTAAGCCTATAATCCTGCAACTACAAGGTAAACACAGCAATACTCACTATATACTAAACAGTCAGCCTTATATAATAAAAAACACTCCTTATCTTAAATACATTAATATATTTTTCATCTTTAAGTATAGTTTATAAAGTTGTACTCGAGGATAGAGTGAAAATCATTTTTTCTAGTGGAACCTTGTGTGTGAAACACTAAACTCGAAGAAATTCGTGTTTCGCTAACCATGTTTTCATCATCAGAAGATGATTCAATCTACGAAATGGACGTAACGTGCATTGGGAAGTTTAAAAAGTGATGTGGTGTTTAGTGGTAAATCTCTTTGAGTAGGGGAGATTAGTCCAAAACCGGGTATGGGGGTAAAACCGGGACATAGCACTAAGGTTTTCTAATGCGTTTCAAATTTTCGCGCGCTTTGTTCACTGCAATCAGCCATCTTGAATAGCTTCTCAACAAAAGTTAGATAGTGGTGGTCTAGTGGTCTGGTGGGTTGGTCGCCTGCCTGGCAATCCAAAGTTAGCTGGTTCGATTCCAGCGCTCGGATGGGTGTTTTCCTTTAATTCTTCTGTTCGTCTTACTTCCTACCCTACACACACACTTATATACACTCACATATATACACACACACGTCCACACATATCCACACACATACGTCCACACATATCCACACACACACACGTCCACACATATCCACACCTAAATGTCTGTGATTGTTTATATACAAGAGTGTAAAATCCGACTACGAATTACCCCTCAGTTACGCCAATTAAAGGCTGGGTAAGGTCGGATGCCTTCTGAGAAGTGTTCTACGTTGGTCAGTCGGTAGGCTTCCTGATAGACTTATGGGTAGGCACATAACCAAGAATTGATAGCCGGGGGGGGGGGGGGGGTGCTGGCCTGGGTTTGTCGGTAGTTGATGACCGTGGTTCGGAATTTTCCCGAGAGTCCGTATGAAGGCTGAATTGTTAGATGGTGCGCCCCCTGGAACTATCGCAATATGCCATCCCAGTGGATGGATACAAAGTGATATATTTGTTCACTGGCTTAGTCACTTCATCGCGAACGTCAAACCTACTAAAAATGACCCTGTACTGCTTTTGCTTGATGGACACGCCACGCATACCAAAAATCTTGCCTTGATAGAAAAAACACGAAAGAATGGAGTCATCGTAGTCCGTTTTCGTCCACACTGTACACATCGTCTACAACTTCTCGATGTTAGCATCATGGGTCCATTAAGCACCTATTACAGCTAAGAAGTGACGACATGGTTACGTAATAATCCAGGTCGTATTGTAACCCCGTTTCAACTTAAAAAGCTTTTTGGGACGGCGTACACAAAAGCAGCGACTCTATAAAATGCTATGAGTGCTATGCTATGAATTCAAAACCATCATTGAATCTGAATATCTTTTCAGATCATGATTTTATTTCTGCTTCTACAACGGCTAATGATGTCACATGTACTGACCATATGAAAAACTCTTCTGAACTCTTTCTAAAATGAACTCTTTTTAAAATGGAAATTCATAGTGAAATAGTAAGTATAAATCTGAATGATGATCCTCGTTCTGGACATCCAATAAGTGCAAGTGCTGAACAAATAATTAATCCAATACATGATATAGTTATGGATAACAGACAAATTACTTTGAGCGAAATTGCTAAGGCGATAGACGTCTCAACTGAACTTGTGTTTTATATTTTGAAAAAGGAATTTGGCTTGAGAAAGTCATGTGTAAGATGGGTGTAAAAACAACTTCGAGTAAAACTTTCTAATCAACATTTGGATCTTTTTCAAAAGAATAAAAGAGTTTTTAAACGTCGTTTTGTAACTATGGATGATACTTGGGTTTATCACTATGAACCTGAACTGCGACAATAAATCGCATAGTGGATTAAGCCCAGTTGTTCAGCTCCGATAGACCCAGTGTGGTCAAAATCGATCAAAAAGATTATGGCATCAATTTTTTGGGATGCAAAAGGCATTTTGTACATTGATTACCTTCAAGTCGGTCAAACAATAACAGCACAGCATTATTCAAACCTTTTGAATCAATTGGATGCAAAAATTCGTGAAAAAAGACCTGGTTTAGCGAAGAAAAAAATCAGACAATGCATCGGCTCACAGAGGTGTTCTTGCAATGGCCAAATTGAAGCAGTTATACTACGAATTGTTGGGGGATTCACCATATTCACCACATCTGTCCCCCTCTGACTTTCATCTCTCTCCAAACCTCCTACCCAACCCTCAAAATACCTCAAACCCAAAACTCTTACGTGGAAAGCATTTCTCATTAAATGAATAATGTATAGCAGCCGTAGACAAGTATTTTGAAGGATTTCCAGAGAATCACTTGAGAGATGGAATAAATGAATTGGAGAACGGCTGGAAAAATTATTGAGATTAAGGCATAATATACAGAAGAATAAAGTTATTTTGGACTTTATCATTTCCGCTCCACGAACTTTTCAATTAGCTTAGGATAAACATAATCCGGAGAAGTTTCTGCGGTATGAAATATGGTTTCACCATTACACACCAGAAACTAAGGAACAGTCAAAACTGTGTGTTTTACCAGGCGAACGTGTATCGAAGAAGACAAAGGCGGCGGACGAGGATCGCTGCTGTAACAGCATCCATCTTGTTCCCCGGATTTCGCTCCCTGCAATTTAGTTTTCCTTTCAAACATGAAGAAATGACTAGCTGGAAAGAAATTATGATCAAATGAAGACATCATTGTCAAAACAGAGGACTTTGTGCAAAGTTCGACAAGTCGTACCTCTCGGAAGGTATAAAAAAGTTGGAAAATAGTTGGGTAAAGTGTATGGAGCTCAAAGAAAACTACCCTTTTACAGCCTATGACTGTTTTTGTCCATCATCCATCAGCTTTTCTTTCTACAACATCCGTCCATTTCTATACAGAACAACTCGGGGGAGAAATTCTTGGATGCATGTCAATGAATGAATGTCGCATGAGTTAAGCAGGGAAATTTCATAGACTGCATTTCTGCCTGCGATTTTTAATTGAATCGCAACGAAATCGATGTTAAGTGTAAGAGATCATGATGTAAGCGCAAATATGCCCCTTCAACCAGCACAAAAGTCAGTTTACACCCGAAGAAGGTTATGCGGCGTATATGATGGGACTGGGAGGGAATCGTTTACTATGAACTGTGAACTGTTACCTGAAAGTCGATCATTATTTCGGACAAATACTGTCACAAATAATTAAAGCGTCACGAATTAAAGCGAGCAATCGACCAGAAACGACCTGAATTAGCAAGCATTAAAGGACATTGAGTTCCAACGAGACAATGCAAGACCAGATGTATCTTTTACCACCCAAAATAAACTTTCACAAAGTGACTGGGATGTTCTGAGTACTGTCTGAATGATTGTGACGTGTTCATATATTTTTTTCCTTTATTTTGGTTTTTCGCCACTATCTAAAACTCAAAAAATATCAAAAATGCCAAAAAATGCGCAAAAAAATTATGTAAAGAAAGAATCACTATATTTTTGTCCGGATGCTTTTCATTAAAAAGTCGGGCTGTTCTGCGAACACACCTATCTTCAACACCATAAATAAAAATCATTTCAATTTTCTCTTGTAAAATATACATCGTTAAATTCTGTTACTGTCATTGTAACTAACACCACTTGACAACAGTTGAAAATCGGCACTTCTGATAAAAATATTTTTAATTTTAGCTGTAATAAAGTGTGCATTAAAACACAAATGAGGGACGAGTTCAAAATATAAAGTCTCTTATCTTACTTTTTATATTAGGAAAAGAAAAATTGTGTGTATAAAAAAATGAAATCAAACATTGTAAACACAATGTTGCGTTTCCGTTAAATGCCTTTTAAAATTTATTTTTTTCCTCCATTACGAGAACAGATCAACCGATTTCAGTTTTGTAAACGCAGTTTAATTAGGATTTTCAAAACCTTTAAAATTATATGTTACAATATAAGGGTTACTATTTAAAACTTTTAGGTAGAGGTGACTGAAGGTAAGGAGCTGAAACAAAATATAACGGACATTGGTTTTGAACTTCCTCCTCTATATGTAAATTGGCGTGTTTTTTATCTATATTTGTAATTTAGAACTAATTTTTATTGCTAAAAGAAATAATGAGGGTGGCTAATTTTGAAATGAAAGCACAGTACTATTGGCATTAACACAAAATTAAAAATCAAAACGAAATTTTAAATAAAGATTTCTACTTTGACCGCTTTTCTCTCCTACAAATCTCCCTGCTTAAAAATATTCCTATCGATTTCACATTAGTACCCCGATTTGGATATGCATTATTAATGCACAACGGTCTGTTCGGATACACGTAGGCTCGCTGCCTTGTAAATGTAATATGTGCGTGTAGAGTGATAATGAGAAATATTGCAATATCATTGCAATGGTCGGTTGTAGGCAGGGGACGCGCTCGGATTGTTAGAGAAGGGAACACATATTATGTTCTGCTGTCGGTGCTTTCAATATGTGACTTAATTTCATTTTAGCATTCGTAAAGGGTCCGGTCCGAAAGTTTTTCTTTTCTAATACCGAGCGAAGTAAAAATTAATAAAGTTATGAGTAAAAAAAGTTTTTCCGCAAAAATAGTTAAGCATTATTAGAATAAATAAATAATATTATAAATATTCAAAAAGCAAGGCAAAATCTTCAGCTGACCCCCCCTTAACCTAACCAAACGTTAGCAAGTGTCTCCCGAGACCCGCATCTGACCTTGAGCCGTCATCAGTCGGGCTCGAGCTGAACGTTATTGAGGCTCTTTTCGATGCCCACCAAGTGATGTTGCACGGATCGGAAGAGATGAAAATCCGAAGAGATCAAGTCTGGAGAATAGGCTGGGGTTAACAATGACCGTTTGACCCAATTGAAGCAGCTTATAAGGCACGACGCCCACCTGATCCCACCATATACACAGTAACATTTTTTCAACTTATATATAAAGTCGAGTCCGTTAAATTTCCGTTTTTTTTATCAGATATTTATTTTGCTTTCATTAAATAAGAAAATTACATTAATGTATTATGTATTCACCACTATTATGCATGACGTTGTCCCATCTTCCTGGCACCTTATCGATTCCTTCCTTGTAAAATGTGATTGGTTTGGACTGGGAGAAATATTCGATAGCCTGACTGATTTGCTCTTCCGAATTGAATACTTTTCCTTTTAAAAAGTTTTATAAGGAACAGAAAAATTGGTAGTCTGTTGGGGCAAGGTCCGGCAAGTAAGGCGTGCGTGGTAAAACAGACCATCCAAGCTCAAGAATGTTTTCTTACGCCACTCTTGCTGTATGTGGTGGCGCATTGTCGTGTAAAAGAATGAGATTTTTGCGACTGACGAGTGCAGGATGTTTTTCATGTGGAGTTTCTCTTTCATTCTTTTTAGCTACTGAAC
The DNA here is from genome assembly GCA_031761425.1 of Cosmopolites sordidus. Lineage (NCBI taxonomy): Eukaryota > Metazoa > Arthropoda > Insecta > Coleoptera > Curculionidae > Cosmopolites > Cosmopolites sordidus. Next base: position 481,510 of record JARFXV010000220.1, on the reverse strand, counting down.
GCGTGTATTCGCACTAATCGTTAAATTTGACTTCAACGACTCGACATGAATTATACCTCGACAGTCCCTCCATACACACATCAAAATCTTTTTTCCATGAATGTTTGTTTGCTCTCGGATCTGATAGTGGGCGTTGATCTGCATCAAGCCACTAAGCCACTGTCTTTTGCTGACGATATAGTTATAGGTAACCTATTTTTCATTGCTTCTTATGATCCTGTCTAAAAACGGTTCGAATTTTTACCCGTTACAGTAGATTTGTGGTGACTAACATACAATCTTCTTAATTCCGTTCACTGAGATCGTAAGGTACCCATACTCCTAACTTGTACACTTTTCCTAATTTCTCCAGGTAGCCGCAAACAGTTGATTGTCATTTATACAACCTTTTCGCTCCATCTCGTGCTGACTGACATGTATTTTGCTCCAATATTGTCTTTAAAAGGTTGTCGTCGAGGTCAGAAGGACGTGGCAAACCAATTTCTAACTGCCTAATTACCTTATACACTGCAGATTTTGTCAGCTATTAGCTTAGCACTATTGCCTTGTTTAAATTTCCAAAGCATCACGTGACGAATATGTACTTTTTCAGTCTCCATTTTAAGGGTAAGGGACAACACTTTAATGCAACGTGCACTAGACGAAACAGTTGGCAGAAGACTAACTGAACCCTTACCTATTTAGTGAATGCAAAAACTCCCTTTTTCCCGATGACTCATAGTGGGTAGATACGAACAACAGATTTTACTTAGCTGCATCGAAAATTCTTTATGACCTGACCTAATATTTGGTTTTGTGAAATATTATAGTCTCTTTGGAATATCGTAGAGAATCCAGTTGTCATCACAGGTCACAAGCAAGTTTTTTTTCTTAAAATTGGGAAGCAAGGATACGACATCAAAGCGTCGACGACTATCCTTTTGGATTTTTCTCAGCTTGTGTACATTTTTAGAAATGAGTGAAGTTGTGACGAGTGAAGAAATGAGTTCCTGTTCGATCTCTAGCAGTCTACGGAAAGGAATTTCTCCCAGCAGTGTTTCCAATCCAACATCTTCCACTTTTTTTCAGCTGTTCTATATCATTTCAATTAATATTCTTCAGTTCGAAATTGTTGGAACCACAACCTTGGTGTTGAAAGATAAAAAGAAGGCGTCTGAAATGTTGCTTATCGACCGACATCGCGTTCACAACTAATTTTTTGAATTTATATTCACAGTAGGCACGTGTATTATAGCTCGATAACTAGACGGCGAGAAAATATTCTGCAATTGAGGAAACTAGGAGCCCAGATATTAAGATGAGAACACAATACATCAAACAACTTTCCAATGATGGAAGAGATACTGAGCTAATAAAATCTGACAACAAGCCAGACAAGTCAGTGGTATCTAAAGAGACCATAAGGATGGAGGATAACAAAAATGTCCCACAGGGAATCAGTGCGCCCAACATGCAAGAAAAATGCATTTTCCATTAAAACTATATATGTTTAAAATGTATTGTGAGTGGATATATTCTCCTGTACATACTTCCATTGAACTGATCGAAGCCACTAAGGTAAATCTGTGATGTCTGCACTTGCATTCGGTTGCTCTTTTTTATTTTGAACTATACTTCTGTATCTATCTTCCTGTTCCTAAAGTTTAGATTTTATTTCACGACTAATTGGTGAAAGGATAGAAATGAAGTTAAATTTTAACTTGTACACATTTGTCAGATAATATTTAACTAATCATTAACATTACTCAAAATTTGGATAAGAAATAAGACAGTTAATAAAGATTAATTCAAATTAGTCTTCACTAAGTCAGTTTTTCAATTGAATTTGACAGAAAAGAAATGCACTTAAATGTGAGTATTATTGGATATAAATTTTTGTCAACCAACCAATTAAAATCAAATTGCGAGTCGGTCTTATTTATTAAAACACATTTTTTATAATTGGTTGTTTTTTATTAGAAATTCTGTTAAGTTTTTAATTCCCAATTTTCTATTTCGGCTGCTTGGTCCTTTTTGATAGTTAATTCGGTCTGATTTATATCCATACCTTCCATATCTTCATGAATATCTTGCATGGTTTTAGGAAATATTTCTGAATGAACTCCCATGAACTTTTGATATTTAGTTCTCTCTGCCAGTTGTTATAACTTTATTCAATAATTCGGCAAATAATGGAAAATTATTATTCTTCTTCCTGTGGTGCTACAACTCGTCAGTGAGCCTTGACCTCCTTCAATCATTGCCTCCAACCAGATTAATATCCAGCAGCCCCTTGCCAATTTTTGATGTGCACTAGTTCTTCAGCATCTTTTCTTACATTGTCCTGCCATCGTATCAGCGGTCTACCTCTTTTTCTGTTACCCCTTACTTGCTACTCCATGATTTTCCTTGAAATTCGCTTTTCTGGCATTCTCGCCACTTCTCATTCACTGAACTATCATATAGCCTACAATATCCAGATCTTGGTACAACTGCTTGACTTTGAAGTTATACCTGATCCTCCAAATTTCATTGTCATTCACATCATCAAAAATTCTTCTGCTGCTGTATTCTTTCAAATACTGTAAACATATCTTTCGTTTTCTATGTGAGGATCCACGTCTCGAAGGCATAAGTGACTCCTAGGCGAATGAGTGTTTTATAAATTCTAACTTTCGTGTTCCTTTAAACAAGTTATATTTAGTGAAAAATTATGCTCATTAAATAAATAAAAGTTAAATTATTCTGATTACACTTAGCAACAATACACAAATAAGAAAGACAAATGCAGAAAAGATTGTAATATAAAAATAATAATAACTATCAAAAATTATTGCACATCTTTTTCTCATGAAACTTAATGGTAGATCTTATAAATCTAATAATGTATTTTACATTTAAATTATTTGCAGCCAAAACCATACTAAATTTAATCAAAAATTAGTGGTAAAACAAAAAGAAAATGTTAAAAAACATACCAACCGTTGGGAGACCTTGACCTAAATAGACACACAGTAAAAATAACCAATTGTATATAAAATAATATCGTTGGTTCGGCAGAGTCGATATCCGGTCTGAAATCTCGTATTTTAACTGATAAGGTCTTCCAGTAGAAGGGATATTTCGTAGTAGAGAGAAAGTTAACAAAAAGGAAAACGTCTATGTTATTTTTTCCTATAAAAAGAACACTCTCTTCTTCAAGCTAATTAATTATTAACAAATTAAAAGATTGAATAAAGTTGAAAGATCTAAGATAGTATAAAAAATCATTTGCAAAACCACCAGTGCAAAAACAAGTTTTTACTTCAATTTTTTTTTTAGGAATAATCCTGGGTTTCGTCTGACACACATTAAATTTTAAAATATATTCTTATAAACTTATAAAGTATTATATAAGTTTAAGTTTCCTCTTTCCAAATAAATAAAAATTTGTTCTTTTTAAATACGGATGGCCTAAAAATTATTTGTGTGGCTATATATTTGACTGACATAGAAAAACAGATGGTCAAGAGAAAGTTAAGGTATGATTCAATGACGTAAGAAAAAACAAACCTCTTCAGTACAACGAAAGGTGTCACACCACTCATTATCCGAAATAAAATACAAAAATATCGATCTTTATTAATGACGAAAGAGGAAAAATTAATGCTTTTTATTTGTCCTAGTTATATAGCAAAAAACAGGATGAAAAACAATAATATTAAGGCTTACGAATATTAAGACAGGAAAACTATCTTCTAATAAAACTGACGCAAGTTGAATGCTTTGACAAGTTAAACATTTGTCAAAGCTTGTAAAATCCCAACTTCTTCCTAACCTCAAAATCGCCCAACTAGAATTTGGCCTTTAGTATATGTCGTGGAACGACGAAAAAAAGTTTAATGTGGACGGCCCAGATGGCAAATTTTTTCGAAGCGTCAAATGGGTAGTGGCTCTCTAATGGAGCTCCCTCTCAGCAAGTTACTGATATATTGGTTTGTTCAAACATCTCTGTAATAAAATGACCAGCAAGAACCCCTGATTTAAAACTCATAGATAATTTGTGGGGAGATTTAGCGAGGAGAGCTTATAAGAACGGGCGTCATTATTCGAATAAGAGGAATTGAAGTAAGTAATCCGGCTCGAATGGTATAACACCGACACAGTCATGCACTAAAATATAGTACTGTCAACGCAAGATCGAATTTTTCAAATACATACATACAAATTATTAAATTACTAGTGTTAAGTGTTAGAAAAGTTATTAAAGTTTTTACAAAGGTGATTTTACTTATCCTCAAAGATGTTTACTCTGTGTTGTTTATCATTGTAAATGGTCTTTCAAATTAAGCGTTTTCTTTTTAATTCTTGAATAAAACACAGAATTTCCGTTGATTTCAAAAAACTTTTTATTATTAAACTGATTAAACTGATAATTGAAGCATAGTGTATGACATTTAAAAACGAAATACACTATCTGCTAAATGACCACCCCTTGCAGCTCGACATACATCCACACTTTTGTCAAAATTTTGGAATCTCGAATTATCACCAATAACTCGAATAGTTTCATTATTTAGTTCAGGAACCGATTGTGGATTGTTCTTATAGGCCTGGCTTTTCACGTAACCCCAAAGAAAATAGTCCAACGGTGTCAAATCATATGATCTTGGTGGTCAATTAACATCATAGTTTCTTAAATTAACTCGTCCAAGAATTTTTTCTCTCAGTAAATCAGTTGTTTCATTAGCAGAGTCAAGTGTAGCGCCTTCTTGTTGGAACCACATATCCACCAGATCAATATTATTGAATACAGCCCACAAAAGTGCAGTTATCATCTCACGATATCCCACACCATTCACAGTTACAGCTTCACCAGCAGCATTCTGAAATAAATACGGTCTAATTATACTTCCTGACTATAATGCACATCCATATAATGAACCTTATATGCCTTGGGAGATAAATACTTTCGTAAAATACGCCATTTTGAGGATTCACCGACTACAAATTGTTGTGAACGTAGACTAATGAAAATTTCTGAGACTTCAGCAATACTTTCACGTACCAAATCGATATGCTCTTGTGAACAACCACTTCGTCTGTATATAATCCACCTAACCAGTTTCTTCCACCGAACCAGTTTCTTGAAATTTTTGAACAATTCGATTGATACTACCTTCAGATGGACGATTGTGCAAACCGTAAATATCACGTAATTTTTTAAAATCATTTTCATGTTTCAACAATTTTAACGCGTTGTTATATTGTGTACGACTCCATTTTTATAAATGTCATACATTACACTTCTGAAATGAGACAACATCAAGGCAAATTCACCACGCCATTTGTGTTTTATTCAAGAATTAAAAAAAAAAAACAGTCAGTTTCAAAGACCCGTTAAATTATTGACTATTTGCTGTCTTATCACTAATAAAATATCTACTGTCCTGGCCGTACATATCGATTTCAGTAGAGGGCATCTTCACTGGATACGAGGACCTTATGAGGTATAAATTTAAATATAACTTGACTTCTTTACGAAGTTTCTGCTTTATGCCTAGCTATGTGGATGTTAACTATTTTTGAGAGCTGGTCAATATTTGCCTCTTATTATTATAATTATTGATATATTTGCTGGTTAAGGAAAGTAATATATTGAATCTATTAAATTTTGTTTACATTTTTAATAAAACTATATGAAATAGTCTGCTGTATAAATCAGTACCATAAAAATCATAGCCAGATATTCGCTTTTAATTTTTAACAAAGGCCCAGAATGATACATGTATTTTTCACCCTAACTGGATATATTTTAATATTCGTGTAAAACGGACGTTTTTGCGGTCGAAATCGAAATTCCGATTTAAAATTACGCTAAACGACCATTAAATAATTTAAAAAGAGAGGAGGCTCATAAATAATATTAACTATGATTTCAATTCCGCGTTATTTTTTTGCCCGTCATTGAACTCATACAAACGTTTTAATACCATGTTTAAATTTTAAAAAAATTGATTTTAATAAATAATGGTTGTTATTACAGTGAATTGTATGCCTGTATGAAATTAATATGTATGTATATTGAGAATATAAAGTATTTAAATAAACAGATTTTTCTAAATTTTTTATGTTAAAAAATTTTTCTGTTAACATATTCCTATAGCGCTCACCATTAATAGTAACACGATTTCCATATTTCTTTTCCACAAAAAAAGATCATGATCACTCCATCCGCCCAAAAATCGAACCAAGCAGTGAGTTTCTGATGAAGAAGAGGTAACTTCAGAATCACGTGATATTCATGGTCTAAATCCTGCAGTTCTATTTGTTTACATATTCATTAAGCCAGAACTGTGCCTCGCCGAAAATGCGAATGGAATATTTCCATGGTGAATTGACACAATATCCTGAACACAGCAGTCTATGAACGATATCTGCATTTCAGTGTTGCCGCTTGTAGCATTTAAAAATTATCAGCCGCTACAGGTAGTATTGTTTTGAGCATATCTTGCTTCAAAGTGCGTCTGCATACTCCGAGACACTAGAAAGCCTCGCTTCGTGCTAAACACTTGTCTCCACACCAAAAAGATAGACAGTCGACGCCGTTGATAGCCCTTTTAAGTAGTCCCTCCAGTAGAGGTATTAGTTGGCCAAGCAATGCACATATTTATTTTTTTGGTGTTTTGTAGAAGGTTTTAGACTATGGACATTTTAGGATCCGGACGTTTTACGATCCAGACATTTTAGACTCCGGACATTTTAGATACGGGATAATTTAGTTGCCAGACGTTTTTGATGCGGGCCATCAAAACATTACCAGACTTTTCAATAGCCGGATACTTAAACAGCACCACAAAGGATAAAGGCCAGACTTTATTTTATTATTATTTTCACTAATATTACTCATTTATTACTTTATCACTATTTGTCGCTAGATAAGACCCCCTTTACTTTAACACTATTGGTTTAATGTTGAACACTTTCACCTTAATTATGGATAGTTAAGTAGGGTAGTAGTATCACCGTTTTTTTGGTGTTATACTTCATTCTTCATTTTTTCATATTTGTTTTTGTTTGTCTCTGAACTTGTGCTTCAGATTTTTTTAAAAAAATACTGTCCACCGAATCTTTTTGAAATAGGTAAAGAGAGCCATCCGTGACCCACGACCCAACTGCCTCCGGCGAACGGCTGCCGTAACCACCAAAAAAAAGTTACGTTACACGCTATTACGTTTCAAAATTCCGAAAATTCTATATTTGTCTCACATGAACTTCTAAAAAGGAAAAAAACCTATTAAAATGTTTGTCGAATTGTATGTAGAACTCTATTTTAAAGAGTAGGGAAATATATAAATCATCAAAAAGTGAAATCTGGGATGTCAATACATGTTTGATCAGGTTCTAGCTACTCAGCACGAACAAAATTTCATTTTATATCCAGCAATTTGCTAACATCCATTCATTAGTATTTGTGAAATATCTAATCCCGAGAATACATGAAAATTTGTATTTCCCTTCTCTTATTTTACTCTTCTCCTTTATCAATGCTCTGGTTTTGTTGATTACTTTTTGGACTTTTTGCTGGTTGTTTGTAGTAATGTCAACTTCTGTTGTCTATATCCTATCTTGGCTTTTGTAATTTTTTTCTTTATACCATTGAGAGTGTCATTCTTATTTCTGATTAAGTTATAATCCTACAATTAGGCTTTTCCATAAGTTCACCCATCGTTTTTATAATCCATTTGTTTTTCTTCCATTTTTATTTCTTTAGGCCAAGTGTATAAAATTCGAAAGAATTTTTCTTACTCTACAAAACTGTTGGCATCATTTTTGAAAAACTTAATTTTAATTAACTTTCAGGGTTTTGAAATGGAAATTCCAGGCTGCAAAAAACTTCATCCTCAATACTTGCTATATATCGCCTTTCGTTGTAGTCAAAAAACTACGGAAGCAGTTCGAGACATTTGCGCTGTATATAAGAGAATGCTATAGCTGATCGGACTTACTCGAGATTGGTTTGCCATGTTCAAAAATGGCAACTTCGACCTGGATGACACGCTCCACTATGGTCGAGCTTCCGACTTTGACGAGGACCATCTTAAAGGGTTTTAAAGGAGGAAGACCGTCAAACATGCGGAGAATTGGCTGAGAAGATAGACTGCGACCTTGCGTCAATCTCCCGGCATCTTCAATCTACAGCATTTTCTCAAAAACTCGGAGATTGGGTACCACACAAACTAACCAACAATGAAAATAGCTGGAACAAAGCTGGTGAAAATCTCAGAGCACACAAGCAATGATTCTTGTACAGAATGATCATGGGAGATGAGAAATGGTCTCTTCTCCACATCATTATAAAGCAAAGGAAGAAGTGGGTGGCCGCAGGAGACGCGCCAAAGCCGATCGCTAAACAATATTAAAAACTGGGAGGGTCTTGGGTACTGGAAACGCTGAAAAAGAACAAGACAGTCAAGGAACTTATCTTGCCCCACGACAATGCACGACCGACACAGCAAACATTGTTAAGGAGGCCCTAAATGATCTCGAATGGGAGGTTCTTCCTCATCCGCCATACTGTCCTTATCTTGTGCCAACCGACTCCAAAAACTGGCTTAACAACTTTTTCGTGTCCAGACCCGGGGATTTCTGGCGAAACGGCACCAATAAATTGGCCGAGAGATAGGAGCAGATCGTGAACAATGACGTTGTTTTGTAAGTAAAACTCTTTAATAAAGAAAAAGGTGGAACTACCCAATATTATAATGTCCATTATCATCAATACTACATTCCTTAAGACATTGTGTTAAAACATTTATAATGAACTTAGCTCCACACAGACCTAAAGAAGCAAACCATTATGCAAATCTGATCTGGTGAAACATCACCAGGTCCGTTTCACCACGCCCCATATTTTTTCTGCCTTAGGGAAACTTCCAGCGACACTGAAATAATCGACCCCCACACCCTCCGACCCTGCCAGTGCCATTGTTTCCGGAAGGCGTCAGTCCCGTTTTTGCTGTTCTCGGGCCGTTCGCGATCCAGCCTCCTCGGGAAAATGCATTGTCTGGCCGCGTCGGAATGCTGCACGTACTGCGGCAGACAGTTATGGCTCCGGCAGCAAGAAACATTAGGAATTCCCGTCCCGCAGGGTGGTAATTCGCCAGCATCGGCGTCGTGCATCATCCCGTTTAGACGTGCGTTCATCTTTCGTCCTGGTCTTATTTCACTGTGACTGTTTTTTTGTTCCATGATGGTGATTCCAAGTCTAATTCAATTAAAACCATTTATTTTTATACTGGACTTTATACAAGTTGAGACTTTTTAACAGCATATAAAACTCGATAAAATTAACATTTTTTCAAATACCATTTTTTAAAAACTGAAAGATAAAAAACTTACCATATTAATTTCGAAAACAACATTAATTCCGGTCCTGCGCCTTGTATTTAAAGAAAAGGTACAAAGTGGTGTAAAGTTGGGCGCGAATTACCAAAGTAGTCTCTCCACCCTGTTCTATGCGAACAATAAGTTATTTAGTTGTATAAACTGTCGTTTTAAAAACTATGCTGTTCATGTAACCCCATAAAAAGAAATCACACGGGTTAAGATCTGGTGACCTAGGCGGCCACGCAATTGGCTCTCCAGAACCTAACCACTTATTAGGAAAAGTTATGTCTAAGAACTGACGCCCTTCACGCCTAAAATAGGCTGTCGCTCCATTGTGTAAGAACCACATGACGTTGACGTTCAAAGGCACATTTTCTGGAAGATCGGGGAGATGATTTCGAGATAGTTTTCGCCTGTTAAACGATCCGACAAGATAAAAGACCCAACAAGAATACCGATAATAATTGACGCCCACACATTGGCCGAAAATCTATGTTGAAAATGTATTTGCCTAGAAGCATGAGGATTATCAACTGACCAAAAATGAGTATTGTGGGAATTATAAATTTCGGATAAATAAAGCCTCGTCCATAACAAAAATGTTTCTGGTAATGTTTTGATTCGTCTTATGTTGGTGTAAGAGCCACTCACAGAACTAAACTCTGTTAGGGCGGTCTTGTGGCTCTAAGGCTTGAACTCACTGTACATGAAATGAGTACAAGTACTGATTTTTCCGCAATGCTGTCAAACCTTTTTTTTGCCCGCTTCAACTTGTCATGTTATTTCTCCAGTACGTGTTGCGTTTTCCTCGACAAGATTGAAAATGTGTTCCTCCCGTTGCACGTTTTCAGGTACTCTCGGTCCTCCTGTGTGCCCTCCACGATGTTCTCTCAAAACATCAATGTCTCTGGCTTGCACAACCCTAATACATGATTTTGACAATGGGTGAACCTGAAAAGGAAAAGATTCCGCCTATAGCAGAGGTGCAGCATTGGCATTTTGAAGGCACTCTCTATAAATTAACAGCATGTCAATACATCTGGGCCATTTTATCTTTCCAAAAATCAACGATAGAAATCGATGCTAAAATTGACAATAAAATACAAGATAAGAAAATAAAAGGAAGTTATGATTCACAAAAAAAAACGATAACCATTAGTTGTTTTCGGTTCGTTTTCAATTTGGTGATCGATTAAATTTGTTAAAATTATTTTAAGGACCGGGCTTGGATTTTTAAAAATATATTAAAAGAGGTGGCGGCCTAATTTTAGAGATATTTAAAAAATGGAAAAAGAGAAAAATGTTTATTTTATCGAGTTTTATAGGCTGTTAAAAAAATGTCAACTTAGGAATCTCGCCGTATATTAGTTAGTGTAACTATATTAGAGAGGATTAGATTCGCTCCAAGAAAGTAGAATATTTTAGGAAGGTCAATAATAGGGAGGAATTAGCAAGCGATAGAATTTCCTAAAGGTGGAAAGCTCTGCGAATCTTAGTTTAAGGTCGGAGAACTGAACACATTCGGTATTAATGTGCTTTACTAAAAACGGTTGGTTGCGGAGGGATAAAAGGGAGGGAAGATAAGGAACAGAAAAGACGGATAGGCCCTGATAAAAGAGATGTTTAAACGGACATATCGTATTGGAGCCCTGAAACATGTTCCAGTCATCGTGGACTAAATTCTTTAGAAGAGAGTCAACGTTAAAGGTTATGTTGGAGGGGAAGAGTATAAGACTCGATCTGTCGATCAGCGTCATCATGACCTCTAATGCATTTGTGGCTCTGGACCCATAGGAAGCAGATAGAAGAATTAAGATCATGCATGGAAGAAAGACGGTTATATAGGTTATAACACATCGGTCAATAAGCCCTAGGTCTGATCTATAGATGCGTCACTTATGAAAAAAATCCGATAGTGCCACCCTTCAAACGTCATGTGTCAAAATTTCATGACAATCTGTCTACTAGTTTCTGAGTTATTGTGCTTTCAGTGACGCAATTTTTGTTATTCTTTCATTCATCTTTTGATGAAGAAAAATATCGTTGAAGCAAAATCATGAAGATATCGAAAGAAAGTGTTGCTTGAACATTTGGGAATGAGTAAATTGCTATCGCGTTTGCTCATAGAGGACCAAATAACAACAACAATTGATGAGTCTGAGCAATGTTTGAAATTGTTTAAGCGAAAAAAAAGGACTTTTTTCATGCGGTGTGTTATAATGGAAGAAACACGGATCCATCGCTACACTCCGGAGTCAAATTAGCAGTCAGCTGAGTTGTCAGCAGCCGGTGAAAGACGTCCAAATCGACCAAAACACAACCATCAGCAAGCAAGATTATATCCTCTGTATTTTGTTGGGATGCGCAAAGGATATTGCACGTCGATTATCTAGAGAAAGGTAAAACCATTAATAGCAAATCTTACATAGCGTTCTTGCTACGTTTGAAGGACAAGATCGCAAAAAAAGACTTCAAATGAACAATGGCTAAATTGCATGAATTCAGATCCGATCCAGATCTACCCCCCCGCGACTATTTCCTATTCTAAGACTTCAAAAAAATATTCGCTGAAAAGAAATTTCGCTCCAGTGAAGAGGTAATTAAAGAAATTGAAGGATATTTTGAAGGCAAATAGAAATGGTTCTATAAAAACGGTGTAGAAATGTTAAAAAACGTCTGAATGATTGTATTGCTCTTCAAGGAGAATATATTGAAGAATAAACTCAAAATTTGCAAAAAAAAAGTATGTTTTATTTGTCAGACCGTCGACTTATTGTCTTATTTGTGGTAGGAATATTTGAGCATGATAGTCAAGGCACTGGCAGAAACAGAACACAGAAGCCCGAATTAATGAGGACAGAAAATTATATATTGATGGGATTTTTCTATAGTAAAGAGCTCGACTGATAACATATTGGTGTTACTTGGTAGGATATGTTTATAGGTGAGGGTAGGATGGTTGAGGAGAGGGACTATAAAATGAATAAACAAGCAACCTGTTTTATTGAGGGGCTTTGAACTTTGAAATGTCTGTAAAGATAATATGTGAGAGAAATAAATTGTTGAGAGATTAGAATAAAGACTCATGGAAAGAAGTCTTCTTATCTTAGAAGGCTTCAATCAAAATAGGGAGTCTGAAGGGACCAGAATGGATTTTGGAAAAATGAAAGAAGGAATCGTAAGCTGGTATAAAAGGTATACATTTAAGGCTGTGGGCATATCTAAGGAGAAGAGATACTCTTCTAAATTTCAGTTGTTCAATTTCCGCAAAACCATGTAATTTGGGGGTGGAACTAGTATGGAAATCACCCAGGGATAATCTAAAAGCAGTATTTGGTACTCTACCAATGTAATGAAGGTACGATTTAGAAGCTAAATTATAAATATATAATGATAGATTTTTAGCGATAAAAAAGAGTTTGAGGATTAGCGCCCCAAGATGTGTGGGAGAGCATCTTGATTATCCCAAGATCCCTAGACTTTTTTCAGGTTACGTACAGAAATGTAGTCGTCGTCAAAGAATTACGATAAATCAATGTCAATTTTTGCCGACAGAATATATAGACTTGAACTGGATATATTTTCAAAATAACGTTACATAAAAATGCCAAGTCAAATGGAATATTACACTTCCTTAAATAAGATAAAGAGTCGACGATTGGTCATCGAGATCTTGTAATTCGACAGCATATAACTAGAATTGCTTACCATTGACACTATATAACTTGAATTGCGTATTAGAATGGTGATTCAGGGATAACATCAAGACCAACATAACATAAGAGAGATCCAGAATTATATAACAAGATTGTAAATATTAACAATAGAGTGATTTTCTGAAAAGCAGTAAGATACCTTGTAAATTTCAGTAATATAACTTGCAAAACATAAAAGGCAACTACTCAACTTTAAACTTACTCATTCCTCAGCATTTTCATTTACATAAATACATTATTTTATTCATTTGACATACAGAATTGTTCTACTTGAGTTAGATCCATTTTCAAGCTCAAAATTTGCTTTAACGGAGTAGTTGATGAATTATTGTATAGGGTGAAACAAAAAAAAAGTTTCCATTTCAAAAATGCCTTATATTTAGTTTTTGTTTCAGAATAAGTTCAAAAAATACAACTTTTTGAAAATAGTACGGTCCTTATTTGCAGTATGAACACCATATCTGGCCTACAGCGATTATTTGTTATTTCCAAAGCTGAACGAACATTTCCGGAGTATTTTAAGGACAAGAACCGATTTTCTTTCCAAAAACATTGAAACTCTTGATCTTCAATTCACTTTTAACATTTTATGAGGTTTTATATTTGATATGTCTCAAGATCTTTTTATCTATATCTATATCATCACAATAATTCGTGAACACTTCACGGGAAATTAAATTGGTTTAAAGTAATTCGTAAAACATTGTACACCTCCAAATAGTTTGGTCAAGGTAAAACAAATTAAGGAATAATAATTGTTTGTTGTTCTAAGTGATTCTATTTTGAAATTGAAGCCTTACCTTTCGGGGCTGTCTATTACAGTTCTGAAAGCAATGTTGAAACTATTTACCTGAAATGAAAGAAAATACCAATTAATAAACGTATATATTATATTAAATGATGAAAAATAAATAAGTGTACAGTGGTCGTAACTTTTGCCTCGGTTTACTTGCTAAACAGTATTTTTGACGTAGTAATTTTTGAGTATTTATAGTGTAATTTGGTACGTTGGAAACAAATCTGTAAGCACAATTTTTTTATCATCCACATTTTTTCTGTAACAAGCAAATTTATATTTTTCAATATGCAATATTTTGATCAGCTCACGGCTTACGAACTCTTTTCGGAATTAAAGTTCGAAACCAAGACAAGACATGAGCCTCTCATATACAGTCACAGAGCAACTGGTGATAGTAGAGATCAAAATAAGAGGATTTAGTCAATAAATGTGTTGGCAAATGTTAGTCATTAAAAAGATACAGGGCGTTGAAAGTGAAATTAAATTTTCGAAAAATTGAAATAATTTCAGACTTCAATAGGTATTGAAAGTGTCCACCGTTTACCTCAGCATACTTTCGCACGCTGTTTGTTAAGTGACGCCTCACATTTGAGAAGATATTTTCTTCATTTCTAATAACATGGGCCGCTTGTTGAATCTTTTGTAAAAGTTCGTCTCGTGTATTGATTTCATTATGGTACACTAAAGACTTCATATGGCCCTACAAATAAAAGTCCAAAGGATTAATGTCTGTGCTACGAGGTGGCCAAGGAAACTCACCACCGCGCCCAATTCATCGATGTGAAAAACGCTGATTCAATTGATATCGCACTACAACAGTAAAATGCGGTGGCGCTCCATCTTGTATGAATCACATTGTAAGTTTAGAGGTATATCGTCTAAAAGGTCTAATAAATAATTTTCTAAAAACTGCACATATTGATCTCCATTCAGTCTTTACGCTCAAATGGGCCGATTAAAAAATTGTCGATAATGCCGCATCAAATGTTAACTGAAAATTCCTGCTGGAAATGCTGCTTTCTTGGTAGGTGTGGATTTTCCAAGGCGTAATAATGATTATTTCGCCAGTTAAAAATGTTGCGTCTAGTAAAAGTTGCCTCGTCAGTAAAGAATATCTTTTTCAGGAATATGGGGAAAATTCCTGCTGGAAATGCCGCTCTCTTGGTAGGTGCGGATCTTCCAGGGCGTAATAATGATTATTTCTTTTTCAGGAATATGGGGTATTCGTTTTTTTTATATAGAAAATTTTGACAAAATTCTGATCTAGCCGGCAAATCTTGTGGCAATAGATAGACAGGCGAAAAATAGTAGGGAAATAATTTTTCTTTATTTTAACTTTTGAAACGCTAGATTTGCTAATTAATGTAGATGCCTCCAAAAGCCTGGTGCTTAGTTCAGGATTTTCCGCCATACTAACCAAAATGTAAATTGTTGTAATAAAACGAACTTGTTTCACCTAACTGATTGAAAATTCTTTGAAACATTTGTCGATCTGGGATGATTCTGGTTGGGTAAAGCTCTTCATACCTTCTAACTACAGAGCGACTATTGTAATTTACTTGTGCATAAACACAGAGCATATCCCTTAAATCACGGTTAGGAAACTGATTAAGTCTGGGCATTTTTTACAAATTATTTAATACCAACTCAAGATTGGAGAAACTTGTTTCCACCTACGTTTAATAGGAGAGATAGAAAACAATGACAGTTGCCATCGATACGTAATAATTTGTACCCAATATGCAAGACACACTTTGTGAATTGCATATATTTTTCAGCCATCAACAAGATGTGCAATGGAATATTCAAACACGAATATCTCGCAAATGGCGTGAGATATCAATATTGGCCAAGGGTACCTTTTTTTAAGTGGAAATTATGACTCTTTTCTATTTTGAAGTCAAAATATTCCCAGCTTATAGGGTAAAAAAATATGAACGAGTTAATTCCACCATCATGGTCGTTAATTCCACCACCATCATGGTAGTTATTTCAGTTCAATTCAAACACGACAGTTGGTATTGTACTTTTGTTGTACCCGGAATACAAATGAATCAGTGTCAAACATTCTTAATTTGAATAATAAATGCCTTTAGTATTTAAATATTTCGAATTTTATACCAACCGCTACAAAATAACACTAAGTAATGTGGTTCTTAACAAACCTCAAAAACACTCACGCTCCTTCACGGTGCTTTATCAAAAGGACACGTCTCCTCCAGAGCATTCTTTCGAAATTGGACTAGCAGGATGCCGGGCGCTACGCTAATGAACGTAAAATTATTCCTGTGAGATGGCGGGGACGTTATCTGCGACAAAGGCCGGGCTAGCAGGGCGATTTCGCGAACTATCTGAATATTCATGAGGCAATTTTGAACGGTTTTCCGGCTTTGTTTTGAGCAAACTTCGGCTCGACGTAACCGCTCACGGTGAGACCGACGACGACGACGACTACGACTTTGAATTCCTTTTTCCTAATCAGCTGTTTAAACTTTCCAACTACTTGCGGCTGGTTTTTCCTCGGTCTTAAACGTTTTCGCAAAATTACTTATGTATTATCCCTCATATAATGGAAATGCCATGTAAAAATAACAAAAGAGAACTTTATATTCATGGCAGACCTTAAAATGTTCTCGTTAAGTTTAATTCTTTTGTAAATGTGTGAGCGTGAATTCAAGAACAACACAAAAAGTTTATAACTAGATTTAAATTAAAATTTAAATCTCTTTATAACAGATCTAGCGCTAATCAAAATATTATTACGTAGTTTACAGAAAAGGCATTGTTGTTTTTTGATATTATTTTTGTCATTAATTATTTCTTCACGTAGCGGAAACATCAACCGGAAGAACATATGCCCATTTACATGATGTATATTTAAATGGTCTTTTAAATTGAGCGGTTTTTTTTAAATTTCTTGAATAAAACACAGAATTTGCGTTGATTTCAAAAAATTGATAACTGAAACATAGTGTATGTCATTTAAATACGAAAAATAACATCTTCCAAATGACCACGTCTTGCAGCTCCACAGTCATGCTCTTATTTGTGTAAATTTTAGATGATTATCCCACCAATGGCTCGAATAATTTCATCTTTTAGTTCAGAAATAGATTGTGGATTGTTCTTATAGCCATGGCTTTCCACGTAAACCCAAAGAAAATAGTCCAGTAAACTGTGTCAAATCACATGATACTGGTGGCCAATTAACATTATCGTTTCTTGCAATAACTCGTCCAGGAATTTTTTCTCTCAATAAATCAATTGTTTCATTAGTAGAGTGAGGTGTAGCGCCATCCTAATGGAACCACATATTCTCCATATCAATATTATTCAATTTAGTCCACAAAAATCCAGTTATCTATCACTCACGATATCGAACACCATTCACAGTTCTGAAAGAAATACGGCACAATTACACCTCCTGACTATAATGCACACTAAACACTGACTCATTTAGGATGTAAAGGTTTCTCGTTAGTCTAAATTGTTGTGAACGTCGACTAATGGAAATTTCTGGTTCTTCAGCAATACTTCAGCACTACGACTATATATTGCTTTTCTTTTATCTTCTCCCGAAACAGTTTCTTAAAATTTTTCAATACTGCCTTCAGAAGGACGACTGTGTAAACCGTAAATATCACGTACATCCTGTCAAAAAAAGTACCGCGAATTGATCATTTGAAAACCCCGCTAAAGAGATTGTCAAAATTATTTTTATCGCTAACCTGACACAACTGTCAGTTCTATACCGACTCGGAGTTTGAACGTCACCTGTCATTTAGTTTGTTTACAGTGCTCGATTTTATCAGTTAATCTAAAGTGTGTTTTGCGATTTTTACAATAGATAAAAACATCGAACAAAGAATTTGTCTTAAATTTTGCTTTGCAAATGAAACTTCGTGTGTCGAATCGCTAAAAATGTTGCAGAAGGCTTACGGTGAATCGACTTTATCAACAACACGTGCATATGAGTGGTACAGTGCATTCAAAAGCGGTCGAGATGTGGTGGAAGACTTGCCTCGCTTTGATCGGCTATCAACGTCTTCAATTGAAGTTAACACCGCTAAAGAGAAGGAAATGGTGACTGAAAATCGGCATTTAAGTTTGAGAGAGATAGCCGCTGATCTTTCTATGTCTCACGAATCAATTTATACCAATTTAAGCGATTGTTTGGGCATTAAACGCATTGCTGCTGGACTTGTGCTGGAAAGTTTCTTCAGAAACTCAATCGTGTAAAGATCTCTGAAGACATGCTAGAACGAGTCAATTCCGACCCCAAATTCATAAAATACATTGTAACTGATAATGAGACATGGGTATACGAGTTTGATATGCAAACCAGTCAACAAGCTTCAGAATGGCGCCTTCCAACTGAGCCGAAACCGAAAAAACCACGTCAAATTGGGTCAAATGTTAAGGTGATGTTGACTGTTTTCTTTGATTATCGCGGTGTTGTACACTCGGAATTCTCGCCAGAAGGTCAGATGGTAAAGAAAGAATATTATCTGAGCGTTATGCGGAGTTTGAGGCCAGAGTTATGGAAAGAAAACTCTTGGATTTTGCATCACGAATATCATTGTGAACAAATTTCTGGCCAAAAATTCAACAAGCACCATCGAACAACCTGATATGGCTCCGACCGACTTTTTTCTCTTTCCAAAACTCAAATCACCATTTCGAAGCACCCATTTTCAGTCGATAGAAGACATAAAAGAGAATTCGCGGCGAGAACTAAAGTCTGTTTCGGAAAATAAGTTTAAAAAATGTTTTGACAGCGTACTTTGAAGGCGATACAATAAATTTGGATAAATATTAAACATTTTGTGTTTTATTGACCAATTCCCGGTACATTTTGACAGAGTGTACAGTGTTTAGGAAAAAAAAATATATTCGAATTTCAACTTACAGTCTCCATTTCGTCAAGAAAATCCGATTCAGTTACGTCGCTATTCTCCTAATCTTCCAACGACCCATTTTATTAATTTCCCTCATAAAAAATACGGAAAAAAATATAAAAAAATCTCGTCAGACCGTCTTCGTTGTCCGTTGTTCGTTCGTTTACATTCTTCGTCCGGTAAATGAGAACGATTTTTTCCGCTTTTTTTATCGGGTTTCATTGGGAAAGAGAGGAAAAAAAGACCCTCCTCACCATCAAAGCGATTGCCTGTTCGCATCCGAAGAAGACGCGAAGGACCGTAAGTCTGTGAAATCGTCTCCAACTTAGCGAACATAACCGGGAAGTTGCAGTTTCTGGTTCGCTTTTTTTTTCGTTCGTCGACAGCTGCGTTCGACGATTTTATTAGGTGTTACATTTAATTCCTGCAAATTTTTTACTTAAAAATATATCGATAAAAGTATTTTCCAGAGTTTTTTTATAATTTTATCTCATCTTTCAGATAAAAGTTGTATGCCCCTTGGAAAATACAACTTATCTTTAGATGCGAATAAAGTTATCGAATCATTTACGAAATTCTTCCTAATTAGAATAAAAAGTAACAGCTGCAAACAGAGTATGTCGAGTATTAAAAAAATGTGGTCTTGATTCATTGTCTGCTTGATAAATATCTACACTAGAGAACAAAAAAAATGCAACAATGAATCATATATTTTATCGGATATACTCAAAAATTAACAAATCGTTAATTTTTGAGTATATGATGACGGTCTTACCTGTTCATAAAGAATCAACAACTGCAGTCCACCCTGAATATTCCAGACCGCGGAAGATAAAAAAAAGGTAAAGTGTCAGGGTTAGAGGCGCATCACCAACTAGGCTATTTAGCGACTGGACTTACAGCTTAACGTGGGTTCCGAACCACGGTCATCAGCTTCCGACAAACCCAGACCAGCATCCCCTCGGGCTATAAACCCTTGGTTATGTGCCTACCCATAAGTCTTATAAGGAAACCTACGGACTGGCGAGTGACCAACGTAGAACACTTCTCAGAAGGCATCCGGCCTTACCCAGCCTTTAACTGGCGTGACTGAGGGGTAATTCGTAGTCGAATTTTACACTCTTGCCTAGAAACAATCACAAACATTTAGAAAGTAAACAGACAGAAGAAAGACGAAGAGAAGAAACAACCATGCGAGCGCTGGAATCGAAACAACTACGGCTCCAGTGCGGTTTTGGCACAGCAGCGACAGGCCGTTACTCTTACCCTCCGCGCCAACGCGACCGGCACCGCGGAAGAGGTAGATAAAGCACTGGAAGACCTCAAAAACTTCTTCCTCAAAAACTGCGGGAAAGACACAAGAATGTGGGTAAGTAAATTCTACTCCGACGTCCTACAGTACAGTACATATCCCACGTAAACTCAAGAAACCCAAAATAATCGCAGTTCCGAAACCAAACAAATCTTAGAGCTACCGCTCGATAGCTCTATGTAATTCATGCTCAAATTTCTAGAGATATTGTTACTAAACCGACTAGGCCCATTGATACTGGAACATACTCCTGTTGAACAAGCCACATCGCAGCTGTGTGGACCAGGTACTTAACAACGCATATTGAAGCAGGGTTTCAAGAACGGCTGAACACTACTGTGGTGTATGTTGACTTGACTGCAGCATATGATACGATTTGGAGAGAAAGTCTTCTATACAAATTCCTCAACGTGATACCATGCAGACTGGTAACAACTTTATTAAACAACATACTCTGCGATAGGCCTTTCCAAGTAATAACAGGAAAGAGCAAGAGCAAAATGAGACACCTTAATAACGGGTTTCCTCAAGGATTAGTACTCGCACCTGTCCTGTTTAATCTGTATATCTCAGACAAGCAACACACAACGTCAATAAAATTTGGATTTGCTGACGACCTAGCTCTTGCTACCCGCAGTAGAACCATAGAAGAAGCTAGTAACATATTATCAGAAAAACTGTCTGTATTGGGAAAATATTTCGCTGACTGGAGAATAATTCCAAACATGAATAGAACGGAAGTGTCGTGTTTCCACTTCAATAACAAACAAGCACGCCTGGAGCCTCAAGTATATTTCAATAACAACTCGCTACGTTACAATCCCTATCCAAAATACCTAGAAGTAACAATGGATCGAACACTTTCCCATAAAAGAGATACAGAGGGTTCTCCTAAAAATAAAGCAAAAAGAATTTTTGTAATTTTTAAATGGCGATCATTTAATTTCTTTTATTCAGGTTTTCAGGTTAGTCCGGAGACTCTTACCTGTTTCTACTGAGGTTGCCTTCTTGACGGTTTTGTTGGCAGGGCGCTTCTACCTAGCCCAGAAAGTACTGATTTTATATCGGGGATAGAACTCTAGAAGATTTAGGGCGATTATTTTTGAAAAAAATATTCAGACCCACGCCGCTTAGGCCCGGTATCTGGCGGGCTGGCACGGCGAAAATCGCGGTTGCATTCTCATCGGTTTTGGATTTAATTTGGTGTTTAGTGGAAGCCTTACTGGACGTTGATTTGAAGGAGTGGATCCAATTGAATTAGACCCAAGGCCCTCTGAAGTTTGTTGGCAAATCCCGACAATGTCTTGACTTGTGTTAGATCTCAAACCGTCTGGTCGACAGTTTCTTTCTGGTTGTGCTTGCTTTTCTGTATGGGCATTGATTGATATTTTTTTCGTTGATTTTTGGGACGTTTTTGCGTCTTATTTGCAGTATTAGCTGCTGATTTTCTTCTCTGAATCTCTACCCGAACGGGCTGGTGGCAGAGTTCAGTGATCTTCAGGATTCTTTTCCCATCGCGTGATACAGTAACTTGTACTATTGCGATGAATTTCTTTTCTTTGGTGTTCCATCTAGTGATGTTTGTTGGCTGGAGCCCCTGCTGGTCGAGTTCCGTCCTGACTTCTTCAGTCGGGATTGTTTCTAGCACGCCTTTTATCAAGACGCGCGGGAATTTATTGCTTGAGGTTGTTGAGTCGTAGGCGTAGCCTCTCTCGTCGAATAGCTTTTTGATGGCTATTCTGTCTTGTTCGGTTTTGGGGGAATTAACACCCCTGGCTTCGTTGTAGCTGGCCCGACAGTCACTTTGTTTTTCTTTGAGAAGCTCACCACCTTCTGGAAGGCCGTTTTATCTCGCAGCTTAAACGGCGTTGGTTTGGATTCGGCGCCAGGGTGTTTTTCTGGCGTCTTTATTTAGATTTCTTCCGTCTCGGGCGATACATCTTGCTTGTCGATTGTGGCCGTGGAGGAGGAAGGAGCAGTCGGTGCTTCCTGCGGCTGGCTTACCTCAAAAGCCCGAGCTGCTTTTCCTTTCCTTCTTCTTCATTTGGCGTAAATCTACTGGAATCCGTCATCGGTGGAGACTTTTTTTAGTCTCCTTATTCGGGAGTCTTCACGCGCAATGATTGCCCTCGGTGAATTGTAGTGCGGTTTTTGGAGCTTTTTCCTTTTCTTTTTTGACTACTGATACTCGAACAAAATCACTAGCACTGCTGACATTATTGCCAGATCTTTTTGTTTTGGGCGAGTTGTTTGTCCAATTCCTCGCTTAGGTTAGATGCATCTTGATGCAATTCTAGACACTCTGCACGGCGTTGTACTAGGCCTTCATACGAATACCGAGCATTTCTTGTCTGTTCGATAAGGTATTGCGTCTATTCATCGCGAACAGCACTTTTCAGGACTATAAACCCAATACTGTTACTTTTAGTAAACGTTTGCCACACTTGATTTGGGAGCTAGAGAGAAAAATGTGCACTAAGAGATCTCGACTTGGACTCTGTTGGAATTTAGTTTAAAAAAAGCGTTCGTTTTGTCCGAATTTTAGTAACGCACCCTATAGAATCAAGGCCTCATCAAAGGCATTATGTGACAAATTACTACACTGCTGGACAAAAATATTCCATATTAGTTATAAGGACTGGCTTTGATATTTTACTTAACATCTGTGTAATTTTTTAATACTAAGTCTGTTATGTTATGTGTTTGCCCTATGTGTTAGACCTATTGCCCATAATGTCAAAAATACTAGAGCGAGTTGTAAAATGTCAAATGACCAGTTTTCTGGATAACGCTGGAATACTCCCCGCTGGACAGTCAGAGTTTCAAGCCTCGCATAGTACAAACACAGCTTTGTTAAATTTGACAGATACTTTGATGAACAGTTTGGACATGGAAATGGCAGTAGCTTTGGTTTCTATAGATTACTCAAAAGCTTTTGATAAAATAAATCATGCACTTTTGTGTGCGAAATTGAATTATTTTGGTATAATGTTCAGCATTTCTTTCAATCATACTTGCATGGTAGGAGTCAATGTACGTAGTTGGAGGGGCACCGTTCTGAATTTCAGCTGATTCAGTCTGGCGTACCGCAGGGGTCTGTCTTGGGACCATTGTTATTTCTAATATACATGGCTGATCTCCCTTCCTGCATCAATGATTCAGTTATTCAGTCCTTTGCTGATGATACCCAACTTCTCATTCTTCATTCTTTTCCTCCACTTAGACCTGATCTGGCGGCTGCGGCATTGAATGCCGATATTCGCAGTCTTTGTGCATATTCCGCCGATCACAACTTATCAATAAATAAAAGTAAATCAAGTGTTGTATTATTTTGTTCCAATAATATTAGAAATCGTATCAGAAATGTACTAAAGATTAACATTGGTCCTCATGATTTGCAGTTCTCTTCAGAAGCAAAGATATTGGGACTTGCAATTGATGAAAGGCTGAGGTTTACCAGCCATGTAAAGAATATGTTATTGAAAGTCTATCTTAAAATCAGAACATTGTATGCTACGCGCATGCACGACGCAAAGGGATGATTGCTATTTACAACTTCAGTCATTACGAAATCGTAGATTTACTGCTGAATGCAAGACCACTTAATCTTAGTAAAAAACAGTAAGAAGAAAGCTAAAGCAAGTTGGTTTAAATCCAAAACGTCCTACCAAAGTTCCTCGGCTTCCCGAGGAACCTATCATCACAAAACCATCGGGTTACAATTTGTACGAGACCATACTGAATGGGATTTACGTAAATGGAGCAAAATTCTTTTCTCCGATGATACACAAATATAACTGCGGAAGTCTGATGGACGTAATAGGGTCTATAGAAGAACTGGAAAACGACATTCTGCTGTAATCTCGTGTAAACCGGTGAGCTTCGATGGAGGGTCCACTATGGCATCAGTTGGAAAAGTCTAACTTATGGTGGCTTTATTGGGTATAACAGATTTGTGCTAATGCACGATAATGCTTGCGCACGTGTTGGCAAAACAGTGTTTCAGTTCCAAAGTTGAGATTGCGTCGTTTGACTGACCACCTTTAAGTCCCGATAAAAATCCCATCGAACACCTATGGGATATTCTCAAACGCGGTATACGAGCTCAAAATCCAGCTCCAAATTAAACTGCAACATTACGAATCTTCGTTCAAGAAGAATGCAATCAAATTCCGCAAAAAGACCATAAGAAATCTTCTGCGAAGCATGCCCAGGAGGATTCAAGCTGTAGTTGGAGCTAGAGAAGGAAACACCCAATACTCATACATCTCCATGTTAGCTAAAAAAATAATGTTAAATTGTCATGTTTGTTGTTTTTTCTTTCATTCTATTCTTTCTTTGTTTTCTCTTTCATTCTATCAACCACAAGAATATTCTAGCGTTACCATATGTAAAGAAAACGGTATTACTGTACAAAAGACACTTCAAAATAACTGACTTAGTAATAAAAATTACAGAAATGTTACAGATTCATTTAAAATACAACTTAGAAAAAGTATGCAATATTTTTGTCCATCAGTGTATTAAACTGAAGAAAAAGAATAAATGAAAAAAAAACAATGATGACGATGATAATGATTACAAAAATAATAAAGAAGCAAAAGGTATGTGAAGACCTGACTTTTTAACATTATAAAACCTCACCCTCCATTACTCTTCATCCACTTAAACAAATACAATTAAGAATCAAGATCTCCAAATGTAATCTGATCTCAAGCCTTAATCCCGTGATAATTCACCCCAAGGCTATAATAGTTTTTTTTCAATTTCGCTTATATCATTTTAGTTAACTCAACATCCCCTGAGACATTTCCTTTCAAATCGCCATGTGCGTAAACCGTAACCTTATCGAGAAATCTGGATGAGTCGCGAACGTATCTGATCGGTACGCACGATCTAGTGCCATTTGAAAATAAACCAGCGAACGTCAACGAGACGAGCGAAAACTGGGAACGCGTAAGGACCGAGCTCGTTTTGAATACAAAAGGCAAATATTTATTTTTTTGTATTTGGTTTGTCGGTCTCTGAAGACGTTGGGCCGCACAGGACGATGGAAACGACGAGAATGGCATCGACTTTCTGGGAAAAATGTTTTTCCTAATTGAAGGGGACTGTATCTCACGACTGAATCAGTTTTTAAAGAATTTATTCCATTTCGCATTAGAAATAAGTGGTTCTAGTATTGTGGATGATATTATTGAAGTTTTAAGCTTTTTAAATATACTTAAGTCAACCGAATTAAAAAATAATCACAAAGGAAACCATATAAGTCTAACAATAATATGAATGACACAATGAATTGTGTTGTATGTTCTTCCTTGTTTCTTCTTTTTTTTTAACTTATAAGTCCGAAAAGTTTCACACAGATACTCAATTCTTGGACATGCGCGTAAGACTCAAAGTAGTAGTGAGAGAAACAGATGCATATATGTCTGCACCGTAATGATATCGCCGATCTCCAGGCCTTGCTAGCAATATAGTAGTATTATATATGTGGTTTAACACTTATATGTGTCAGTCGATGTTAGCGTTTCTGTAAGGATGGAAAATGGAATATTTGGAATAGATGAAAGATTTCTGTTATTCAAATATCTCTCTCCACGGCCCCACTACGCTATATTTTGAGCATACTTTATACCTCATCCTAGGTTGTGGAATGAATACATCGCGTAGTTCCGACTGCTGCGAACATTTATCGTAGGGTAGTGCGATTTGCATTGAGATTGCGACCCGCCATCAATACGGGCAGTTGACTTGGTCTTGCTCTGTTTGTTTCTATTCAACTGTCTCCTTGCATTAGACTCGAGCCCAGCTGACCAGTGCTGTGAGGCCAGAAACCGATCTTGAGAGATACTTGTCTCGACGTGATGGCGATGGCGGAATTGAAACGAATAGAGGTACGTTGAAGTACGGATAAAAAATTTCTGTTATTGAAATATCTCTCTCCACTACGCTATCTTTCGAATATATATATATATATATATATATATATATATATATATATATATATATATATATATATATATATATATATATATAAAGTGTAATTTATATAAAACCTGACATAGCCTAACTTTTTTATTTGAAGTGATAGACTGGTACTTCGAAATGCAAGTTGTAGAAAATAACTTGACTCAGAAAAATTTACAGTGCTTTCCGGTGTACTAAAACAATATATTTTTAATGGCAACACCGTATTTTTTAACACAATTTGACAAATTTTAAGATTCGAAATAAAAAATGTCACATTGCTTTAAATTGATCTGTAGTCGGCAAGAACTAAAAGAAGCTAACATAGCATTAGTAGGCCTTGGAAATTAAACAAAAATGGTGTTGTTTGAAAGGAGCCATTATTATTGTGCCGTCATTGTATTATTTGAAAGCTGTTGTATTTGAATGTGTATAAAAATAACGTTTTAATTCAGTTGCTAAGATGAATCAGTTATTTAATCAAAAAGAGAAAGTTAAATTATTTTTTCTTCGTGGCTTAAGTCCAAGCGCTTAAGTTACTGAATATATTTCTTCGTATTCCAGACCCAAATCAAGACAGATAAATTAATTAAAAATATTCTCCACATATTATTTTAGAGGAAACTTGTTTACTATAACTTTCAGACAAACCTTTCCCCCGTATTCACCTGATTTGCACCCTGCAACTCCTTATTATTCCCTAAACTGCATCTAACGATTAAAGGAAACCATTTTGCACCTATTAAAGAATGGTCACTCCAATCAGCGACATAAAATGTCATTTGATGCACTTCTAGAACGTGCAACCCGTTTTATTTCTGCAGAGGGAGAATATTTCGTATAAATAAAATAATGTTTGTCAAGATTTACCTCTAAACATCAAACTTCTCAACGCAAGTTTCGCTAACAATGTTATATGAGATCAAAATTGATTCAGTCAATTCAAGATTAAATCATCTCCTGATGATGCTAACATGGTTAGCGAAACGTGCGTCGAGCAGTTCAAAAAAGTTATTTGGTGTTTAGTGGCAAACTTCTTCGAGTTTAGTGTTTAACACAGATGGTTCCAGTATAAAAATTGAAGATTAATTAACTATTTATATTTTTAAAGCCATTCTGATTATTTTAGGGACAGAGTGTATATTTTAAACCAAACAAAAAATTACCGGCCGGCTTTAATTTTTCATACACTTAATCGTAAATCAACAGGAATATATGATGTATTTTTATATTAAAAATTGAACCCCCTTTTTCCAAAAAAAAAATCGTTTTTTGGGTTTAGCAGGTTCGCCATAACGTAAAAACGATCGTTTTCCACCACGGGTCGAGTCTCAACATCTCGATCGCCCATTAATTCGCTCACTAATCTTGAAAAACAAAACACGCTTGGGCCCAATTTTTTTCCTGGTTTGCGGGGAGAGAGTACAAGGGAACGCACAGGGGAAGGAGAAGGGGGAGATCTAATAACGCGCTCAGGAACACGACGCGAAGAAGAAGATAAATGGTGGAAGGGTGACAATTTAAAAAAAAAGCGGACGGCGACGGGATTAGCGCCCTTGGTTGCCGGAAAAAAATTACAATTTTGTTTTCCATCACTTCGCGTCTCACCTCCTGCTTCGCTCATCTGAGTCTACGTGTGTTGGGAGGAGACAAGAACGGGGGTGAGAGACAGGGATCGTTTTTCATTTGGGGCACGTCATGGGGTTTCCGTTTTTCTTATTAGGAATTTCAAGAAAATAACGGGTAATAATAAACCACCGATATTTCAATATGATGCGATATAAGCTTATGGGGTTGATGCTTTGTCAAATAAGTTAACAAGATATGTTGACATAAAGTATTGAAAAAAGCATGCAGCATTCTGCGCAGTTATCTGTTGTTAGATTTTCTTGGACTGCGTCCAAGTGTTCATTTAGGCGGAGACGCAGGTTGTTGTGTTCCACATGAGATTGTGGAACCCAACGGTTGGGTGTCTGATGACACTCAACTACTGCTGTCTCATTGGACGCAGTCCAAGAAAATCTAACACTACATATATACGCCATCCGACGGGAGGTCGGCGAAAACATGGGTTGTTGGCTGTGGATAGGGTCTCCCTATTCTTGATGGTATGGTATATGTCGGCACCCTGAAGAGCCTGAACCTCGAGAGACGAAACATATGTCATCCAGTTGAAGGAATAGGTGGGGCTCCTTCCCGGTCAAGCAACCAACAAAAGTGTTCATATATATATATATATATATATATATATATATATATATATATATATATATATATATATATATATATATATATAGAGTTTTTTGACTTCTTTGGACTGCGTCCAAATTGTGGAGAGGGGGGAGTGGGGATTGTGGAGAGGGACTTCCTATTCTTGGCGAGAGAGCATATGTCGGTACCCTGATAAGTCTAACCACCAACAGACGATGGAACATTTGCCCTCCAATGTAAGGGATGGCTGGGGCTTCCTCCCAGTCAAGCAACTAACCAATGCTCAATATATATATATATATATATATATATATATATATATATATATATATATATATATATATATATATATATATATATATATATATATATATATATGCACAAGTCTTTCTGTCCATGGCATGAATCAGGGAACAAACGAAACTCTGTGACATCATTGATCATCTCTGTGATCATCATTTTTCGTAAAGTGTGAAGGAAGGCAAACATTAGGTTAATATTTTTTTAACTTAATGCAGGTAGTAGTGAAATAATAACTGATTTTTTTCAGAAAAATCGAAATATCTCTTGACATGTCAGAGATATCGATTTCGGGTTTTCACTGGATGATTCCTCTTTAAATTACCTTTCTAGCCATGTAATAAAAGCTGTACCATATTAAGATCAATTTTTAACTTAATATTACGGTAAAAATTAAAACTAACTGATTTTTTCAGAAAAATCGAAATATCTCTTGACTTGTCAGAGATATCGATTTCGGCTTTTCACTGGATGATTCCTCTTTAAATTACCTTTCTAGCCATGTAGTAAAAACTGTACCATTCCATTTGAAAAAACTGAACAAAACTTCAAAAAAACTATTGTTGAATGTAACGCCACCTCGCGGTTTCATTTATAAACTAAATAATTTATCTCCCAGATTATCTGATTGTCCCAGCAATTGCCTTTTAAATGAATCCAAATTGAGGAAAATCGGTTACGGCAAACGGACATTAGACGACTTTTTATCTCAATAGGTAATCCCCCCCCCCCCCACTTCTTTATTCGCGAAATTACGACAAAATGTCATAAAACAAAGTTGTAGGAGACAGTTTGCTAATTATAACTGAGAATTTTTCTTATTCGGTTAACACTTGAAAATACACACAAAAAATTATTTTTAAAAATGGTTAGCTCGTCACGCCCTCTTGCAGTCGTTTTAGAAGCTTAAAAATATTTTTGGTGAATTTCTCACAGTCAGTTTTAGTATAATATTTTTTTCCGCAAAGCTGTGGGACAAATAGTTTTAATGGGACACCTGGTATATATATATATATATATATATATATATATATATATATATATATATATATATATATATATATATATATATATATAACTTATAGATAATTTTATATATTTCAAATAATTTTAAACAATACTTTAAAAACATAATCAAAAAGCGGCCTTTATCCAAAGATGCTGATGTATGTATACTTTATCACTTGCACAAATCTTGCGTAGTTTTTCCTACAGTGCTATGAAATACAATAAATTCAAGAGCAAAATTGTTGTTATACTTAATTGTTGTTGTGTGTGTAAGTTGTTTACTTAATTTTTAATGATCTACAGCCGTAATTATCAAGTTCCTATGTTTATAAGAGAGAAGAATGTATGAAAGGATAATGTAAATAACAACAAATTGTGAGCAAATTATGTTTTTACGTTATATATGTGATGATATATATACAGGGTGTCCCGAAATTCAACGTCAAGCGGGTGCCGGGCGAAAGGCCAGGTTATACCAGTCCTGACAAAAATAAGGGAAATAATCGATGTCATTGTGTTAAGTGATAATATGCGTATTTTTGAAAATCTTAAAATTTGACACCCAAGGCTATATCTTCAGGTATTGTCTAAATGGTTGTGGCGTGTTCATATATTTTTTTCTTTTTTTTTATGACATTTTATGACAGAGTAAAACTTGTTTGTACCGACAGTGATACACTACAAAAGGAAACAAATTAAAGACACTTTAATAAAAAACAATTACCCTAAAAATTTCGTAGATGCATTTTTTAAAACTTTTGATACCCGACAAAACAGACAAGTTATTAATAACAATAATAATAACTCTCAAACAATTAACCTCACAATTCCTTACATCCGCGGTATTTCTGATGCAATTTAAAGAGTAGGAAATAAATAGATCATAAGAACGACATTTAGAACAAAAAATACTCTTAGATCTATATTGACAAAAACCAAACCAAACCAAACAGCAGACTACCAAAACTGTAGTTTATAAAATTCCCTGCGAATGTTGCAAATTTTATATAGGCGAGATATGTAGACCGTTAGATGTTAGAATAAAAGAACATAAAAACCTTTTTAGAAAGGGTGATTTTAATAAATCTAGAATTTGCCAACACGCATGAGAATCGGGACATAAAATCAATTGGAATAATTCCGAAACGGTATTAAAAGAATCTGTAACTAAATACAGAAGATTAAAAGAAACCGCTATAATTAATTTAAATAAAAATAACTGTATTGCTATGCCTTCGGTAGATTTAAATTCAATATGGTTCTCGATTCTAAAGAATACCATTAAAAACGTTTAATTATTTTAATACGCAATAATCACACAGCAAATCTCACCTATATAATTTTTTGGTATTATGTCACTGTCGGTAAAAAATATTGTCAATGTAAGTATCATTGACATATACGAAATATATTTACTTACAATCTTTTAGAGCATTATATAGAAATTAATATAAATTATTTTTAAAGTCTATTCACGGAAGAAAGAAAGTCGACATAAACAATGACCAACGTGTGATCACAACGTGATATTTTAGCCAGAAACGCTGATCGCAATCGTGGTTTAGCAACTCGTCTTGGCTCAGGTCCTCATAAATCGGTTTGAGTCATTTCTAATCGCTCTCGGCCTCAAATCTATTCACCGGTCGTCTCGATGACGTATTGCTCCGACGCCGCATTGACTATGATTTTTTTATTACGTTATACCAACGTACTTTTGTTTGTAAATGCTGTTGTGTTTAGAATTAATAAATTAAATAAATATTAATGTAAAATAATAATAATTAAAAAAAAATAAAATTAATAAATTAGAAAAGTTATAAATCATAAGGGGTCTGGTGAGGTTTCCCGTGTTGAGTCATTAATGATGGTGATGCCCTTCCGTCAATTCCTTTAAGTTTCAGCTTTGCAACCACACTTCCTCCGGAACCCAAACCATCACCCAAGGTGGTGTTTTACAGAACATTCAGGCCGTGCTATTGCCAAAAAAGACCGACAGTAAAACAAAATAAAATCGAAACAACTTCTCTATCCCTACATGATGATAATGGTCTTCGCCTGATTCGAAATATCGGTCCTTAAAACATTAGGCTGTACCTTCCCAGCATGTATTTATTTGACGTAGGTGTCGTTTCGGAGCAGTCGGACGCGCTTAGGAAATAGCGTGAAATTTCAAGAAAAATTCTGCCCCATATTCTAAAAGATTCAAAGAATTTTTAAAGCTACATAAAAAAAGCGATTTTTTGAAAAATGTACAGTAGTGTTACCCCTTAAGACGCCAACGAAACAAAAAAACTAAATTACTTTCATCGAAAAAACACGACAATCGAAATAACAATTCGCTTACCAATTTCTGAGCTGTTCTGAAAACATTCTGAAAAAAATTTTTGAACCTGTTTACCACGGAAATTGTTGCATTTTGGATATTTGTTTTAAAAAAACTTTTTGTTCAAAATAATGTCAAATAATCGTTGGTTAAATTTAAGAAAATCATTTTCCTAACACTATTTATAAAATATATCAAAATATAGAACTTAATAAAGAATAGGAATGTATAAGTGTTTTATAGTATTGTTTGTGAATAAGTCCCGTTCTACTTCCAACAAGTACAGAGAAAACTTATTGTTTCATTTTATGGAATATACAGGGTAGCGTAAAATAAGGTTCCTAGTTTGTTCGCTCTGCAAAATTTGCACGAAACATAATAAATAAATTATGTACACAACAAATGAAAATTTTATTCTAGATATAACCTTATTACGCATGAAAAATCATATACATTAAAAACTAAAAAGTTATAATTTTTCAAAAATAGGCATCTTATTTTGTGCCACCCTATATTTGAAACATATGTAACACTGTAAAAATCTATTGTTCTTCCGTTAAACCGGGAATTTAAAAGCCACCGATTCCTATTATACTATAACCAATGTCATTGAACTTGTAGTGAGAGAGTTTTCCATCAATTAAATAATAGAAAACATTTATTCAACACCCACTAAATTGCAGGTTAACAGTACACCCACAACATTTCGCGCTGATTTCCTAAAACAACATAAATCGAGAATACACTGACATCACGACAAGAACATTTACAATTCCACCCAAACACCATCGAGGCCCATTTTTTTTTCTCTTCGCTTTCTCACCGATAGATGGCGAAATACTTCAATTTCAAAGCCCAACTTTTTTTTTCTCGCCTGCCTCCTATTTACCGAATCGTATCTCGTTCTCGTGAGATCTCAACAATTTCAGGCATTAATAAAGCTCTCTGACATGGCAAAGAGCTATACTAATTAGTTAGTTAGTTAGAAATTGCCCGTAATTAAAAATTATCCGCTGCGAGCTCGAAAAAGATAAATAAAATGAATTTTTCCCAAAATAAAAAAAATGTTTCATTGGAACCGAGAGATTTACAAAGGTCGGGGACGATTCTTTGCGAAAATTTCGCATGTTTTTGAGGGAAATTTGTACCATGTGATGTGATAAAGCGGCGGCTGGTTCTTGACCTTCCACCTCTCGATCTACCACTGTCCCACTTTGGTGGCGTCATGAGTATGATGGCGGTTCATCGACGACGTTGTTGCGTGCGACGCATTGGCGTCGATAGGAACTTTCTCTTCGCGTCGAGATGACATACGTGCGATAATCAGCGGCGTGCGGTCATTCCTGATTGAATCTATAGCTCATTCAAAGAAACAATAGTTGCACGTCATCAATCTATACAAATCTATTGCCAATTTAAATCCATAAGAAAGAAAAAATCATTTAAAGTTCAAAGCACTCTGTTTCCTTCTTCCTCTAATCCTATTAGAATAGGATAAAAATACGGTGAGCCGGCGGATTACATTCTGTGAATTCGCTGTCAAGATAACATTTAGGTTTGTGGTTCTGAACAGTGTTGCCGACCTTACACAAGTTTTTCGTAGAATCTGTTACTTTCATGTTTTGATCGTTTCTGAGTTGTGCCTTCAAACGTTTCTGAATTATTTTTACTGTATTCTTTATTGTTTTAGCTATTTTCCGGTTTATTTTCTGTTTTTGTGAGTTCTGTAGTAAAAAATCTGCGATTATAATTGCAAAAAATGCCAAAACCGTTAAGCGATCAGTGTAAGCAGCTTGTCTCGTCACTTATCAGTTATTTTGAACAGGAATGAGATAATGGGGCTCCTCTTTTATTAATTAAACGCCATTAAACGCTGTGAGAGGTATGTATTAATAACTTAGTAGGTCTCATGATTAGTTGGATTTTTTTTAGCGAGTTTCAGCTGCACTAAATATTAGTATTAATACAGTTAGTGCAATTTCGAAAAAGTTGAAGAATAACGAAATGTTAAAATCACCGAAGAAAAAGCGTCAACATCCAAAACGAGTAACTAATCTAAATCATCTTGATGTGGGCTCAATTCGCAATTAAATCTATGAAATGTATGAAAAAAGTGAGTAAATTTACATGGTAATATTGTATTTTTATCAAATTTTATTGAACTATTTCAGAACAACCGGTTAATCTTGAAAGTATTCATGAAAAACTAAAGAACATGCAGCTCTTTGATGGATGTAAAACTTCGCTTCATACACTTCTAAAAGAAATTGGTTTCAAATGGAGTAAAGATAATCGACGTAGGGGCCTGATGGAAATTCCAGATATTGCCTTTTAAACGAATTCAATTTTTGAAGATGTATCAAAATATCAAAGGCCAATCTCTGTTTGATTTTGTTTATTTGGATGAAACATGGATATTTCACAATGGTACCTTGAGTCACTCATGGCAAGATGATAACAAGAGGACTGTAAACACTACAAAAGTTGATGGAAAAAGGTGAGTGCTATACGTAATACTTAGGCGCCATTAAAGTCATGTCATAAATAATTGTTTTAAGACTGTGTAGTGCCAAGTGTCAATAATAACATGTTATTGCAGATATATTGTTCTTCGTGCTGGGAACAAGAATGGCTTTATTCCAGAGGCCGAATTAGTCTTCTCTTCTAACACAAAAGGCGATTATCATGAAGAAATGAATAAAGATAACTTTCTTTGGTTTGAAAACCAGCTGTTGAAAATCTTGGAGAAGCCGTCATGGATAATGCACCATATCACAGTACACTGATCACTGATGGGTAAACCTCCCACTAGTGCATGGACAAAACCAAAAATTGCAGAATGGCTGAGGAAACATAACTTTCCTTTTTAAAACACTATGTTGAAAAGTGAACTGCTGCAAATCGTTATTCGGTAAGCAGTAATTAAAAGGACAAGTTTGTGTTTCATAATGTTCTTTTCAGGAACAAGCCTAAAAAAGAATATGTGGCAGATCATATGGCTGAAGAGTATGGCCACAAAGTATTACGTCTTCCCCCTTATCATTGCATATTCAATCCGATAGAATTGATATGGGGGGCGGCCAAAAATTAATACAATAGTCATATTGGTCGAGATGGAAGAACGATTGATAACTGTTTGGATATGTGGAAAGAAGTTTTGTCAACAGTTACACCACAGATCTGGATGAACAGCATCAGACATACAGAAGAAGAGATTCAAAGATAGTCGAATCGCGAAAGAGTATTTGATAGACTAGAAGTTAATACTTTAATAATTTACTTGAATAGCGATTCAGATGCTGAAAGTTGTTTTAGTGACACAGAATAATTAAACTTTGTGTGAACTAAATGAAAAGCCCCTATCTTGGCAAGCATAAGTATCGAAACAGATTTTTGATTAAAAAATTTAAAGAAAAAAAATTTCGTTTAATTTTTCATTTACAATTTTATCGGTCATACAAATGCCAAAGTCTTGGTATTTTGCTGTTGATGTGGCAACATTGTAACGTGAGTGCGTCATAGATTTTGATGACGTGCAATCATTGTTTCTCTGAATGACCTGTAGTTAAACTTACCCATTGCACGCAGAATTTAAAGCATTAAAGCGCAGAATTTAAAAAATGTACAGGTAAAAGGTTGTACAATTAGCCTTTTTACTTGGAAGTTATGAAAAATACTGCTAGAGGCAGTACGACAATTTGAGGGGGTACAACAATTTTCATTCTGCTATCTAAAGTAATGTAAAGTAAGTCCAAGATCATATTATCCGTGATGAAAAACGATGGTTAACATGTTGCAATTTGCCTGTTTCCGATAATAAAAGCGTTTTAGTCGAGAGGTAAGTTGTTGATAATTTTTTTTGTTGGCAGGACGTTATACTTACACCATTGTTTCAATATTTTGTATACATTTTGTTATTTTTTTTTATTTTTAAGAGTTGAAGAATGTATCGCGAATGATAATGATAAAAAAATGTTGTTGGAATTGATAATGGTAACGGTAACGGAGTTAAATTAATTATTAACTGATTCATTTTTTCATTTAAAACTAACTTTTCATCAGTACTTAAATTACAATTATCATATTTAACTAGAAATAAACTGGTTTTCATCATAAACATCATTTACCTTGTTTTTGTTTTTGATTAATATTTATAATTGATTTCTTCAGATGTACGTGTTTAGTAGAATAGTTAGCTGTTAAAATATTTTTTGCCCTTGTTCCATTATTTTAATTTTGAGATACATGTAAAGTAAAAGTAAAGTGTTTGGGTTAGAGGCGCATCAGCAACTAGGCTATTTAGCGACTGGACCTACAGCTTAACGTGGGTTCCGAACCACGGTCATTAGCTTCCGACAAACCCAGGCCAGCACCCCCCTCGGGGGCTATAAACCCTTGGTTATGTGCCTACCCATAAGTCTATCAGGAAACCTACCGACTGGCAAGTGACCAACGTAGAACACTTCTCAGAAGGCATCCGGCCTTACCCAGCCTTTAACTGGCGTGACTGAGGGGTAATTCGTAGTCGGATTTTACACTCTTGCCTAGAAACAATCACAAACATTTAGGAAAGATAAACGGACAGAAGAAAGAAAAATAACCATCCGAGCGCTGGAATCGAACCAGCTACCGCTCCAGCGCGGATTCGGCAAAGCAGACGCTCTTACCGCCGCGACCGGCAGATACATGTAAACGCATCATAACCGTAGCGTAGTGTATTATCTTCAAGTTTCTATAACAAAGCAACAATATGGGAACAGTTTTTTGAAGCAGATGCTGGACATTGGCATTGGGCATCCATAATTTTGCTACTACTATAATCGATAGCGATATTAATTTTATAGGTAACACTTGGTCGGAAAGAAGATTTGACTCTGCTCTTAAATAACATAAAACATCATTATCATTTCAATTCTTCTATTGCAACCATCGATGTGAAACACTAAACTCAAAGAGATTTACTACTAAACACTAAATAACTTTTTTTAAAGCTCTCGACGCGTATTTCGCTAACCATGTTAGCATCACGGAGATGGAGCATCTGGAGATGATTTAATCTGTGATTTTATCATTAGTATTGTCTTCCATGTTTTCCAAGACAAAAATCACTTAACCAATATTACCCTCTTCTTTCTAGTGCTTTTGAATTTCCACAGTTAGGAAGTAGTTCATTATCAGATTGAGAATCAATCTATATCATTAAATTTATATCAATAGGGCCAGTAGTTATATGATTATACATTGTTCCATAGCTAAAAGTAAGCGGAATAACTCGGGATGGAAAAATAAACCAATTTTTAGAAGTAAACTTGCAAGATATTGTATAGCGACATTTGTATATTTATCATTACCATTCGCGATATGTTGAAATTTCTAATATTGAAATAATCGTGACAGTATAACGTCCTGTCAACAAAACAACTAACCTCTCGACTAAAATGTTTTTATTACCGGAAAAAGGCAAATTGCGACATGCTTAACCATCGTTTTAGATTGCGGACAATATGGTCTTGGACTTTTGAAAATTTTAATTTAGCACCAGGCACATTATCTTCTGTTAATTCCATTTTGAAAATGTACTTTTAACATTACTTTAAATAGCAGAATGAAACTTTTCGTATCCCCTACCCGTGCGGCCTCTAGCGGTATTTTTTCATACCTTCCCAGCAAAAGGCTAATAAGAATGTCCGATTATTGAGTGATTTGTCCGTTAATTTGTGATAGTTCATTTTTTAAAAAGGAATAAAACATTTTTTTACTTTGTTATCTATCACTTTTATTTTTAAACAAAATTTGTGTGACTATAGTTTCGTAAAACGACTTTACATTCTCAAACACTATTTTAAAACAGCTGTTTATCAGCTTTACAGCTGTTTATCTATTATATGTACCTAATTTTATACTTTTATTGGGATAAATTTTTTACAATATTTTAAATAGTGGGGAATTTCGGAGATCCGTCTGATCTTTTAATAGCTGTCTAGACGGATCTTTATTATATTTATAAATTTCAATAGCTTCTAAAATGTTTAATTTTTGCTTTTGGGCGCTGTTTGTTGGGCTTTTTTAAAGAATGTCCGAATTTTAAAATGCGGCAAAATGAACAAATCATTGTAAATGTGACCCTTGACGACACTAGACGAGGCTGGTGGAATTCAATCTAGGGATCCAATTTTCGACTACTCTTCCACACATATAGCATGGTATATTTTCAATGGTGGCTTGAATATTTCGACGCAGAGGATGATCAGCTGGCTTTAGTTGTTGAGTGAATTGAACTTTATAAGCCTTAGAATAAAGATCATGATGCAAATCCACGTAGTTGTATGAGAAAGGTTCAATCTGTAAGTAACATTTTCATTTCAATGTGGCCGCTATCACGTATCAAAGTTCTGACACTATTCTTGGAAAGTGTTTTACTTTAACAAATCTTCTGTGGAAAGACCTTCACATATCATTTGTTCATCTATTTTTCGTCTCACTTTTACGCATCAAGCTGCAATTATAGAGTAGAGCATTATTCTCAATTTTTTTTTAGCCTGGAATGATATGGAAACAATTTACAAATGCTCCTTGACATGATAACTATTTCACAAATATGGAGCAGCGCAAAAGAATGATACCAGTTCTTAAATGCGGGTTTTCCGTGTGCCAACTATGTAAGTTATGCAAGTTTAAATCCCACTAGCACTGGTTAATCTCACTTACACTGGTGAAGTCCATTTTCGAGCACACAAAAGTATTTTTTTATCACGGTATGAGTTTTTTGAAATGTGGTCCTTTTGCAAAAAAATAAGCAACATTTGTTGTAGAACGAAAAGTGCCAATTGCTGTACCATTTTGAAATTTTGACTAATTAGGCCAACTTTTGAAATAACTTACCCAGAGTAATGGGTAAGTTAGCTGACATAATTTTTTAACCGCGACTCAAGGAAACTTTTTGTTTACTAAATTAACAACGTTGATTATTGCGATTAATAGAATGCTTAAGGATCACGTTATAAAAAATAAGACTGAAAAATTGGGAAATTGTTATTGCGGATAAATTTTAGGTCAATTGATTTTGAGCCCATTCATCGAATGTATGACGCAAACGATGGTCTTGCGATTTGTGTTTTTGGATGAGCTAGATCTTTTAAGGCACCAGACCAAGATCTTTACACAAAATGTTCCACATAGTCGAATAACAAAGCCCAACTTCCTGCGAATGGTAACAAATTGATAAATTTGAATGTTCATTAATACTGCCAATAACAACGGCGATGTTTTCTTTGGAACTCATAATTGTTTGTTTTGTTTTTGTTTTAATATCGAGCAGCGTGAAATGCATCGCTGGCGAATATATCGCTCGGTTGGCGATTATGTGCAACATAAAATTCACGAAGTGCTCTATAAGTTTGGATTCTGATAATAAATTTCGACAATTTGCAAGCGTTATTCCGATGTTAAACGTTCCATAATGATTTGTCAGACTATACTGAATAATTTTGACATTAAAGGTGCGCAATCTTACAATTCGTTCGACAACGATCCCTATCGGAAGTTCGTACACGCTAAAAAAATCACCCGTTATATTCAACCAGTTTTGTAATTTTTTTCCGGTTTCATAACTACCTCCATAAAATATTTAATAACTGCATCATCATCATTAATAAAGCAGCGATAGTATCCCTTTATAATCGAGGCGTTCCGAAACTAACGGTGTATATTCCAAGTTTTATATAGTTTTTCGAAAAAAATCCATTAATTATCGTACCTTTTCGGTTTTCACGCCCTCTCGCCAATTAATTGTCACATTAAGGAAAGTTTTTAAAACTCTCGTCGCCCGGCAAAGCGCAGAAGTTGGAACAATTAATTTTTAATACGACGCGGCCATTCTCCTGGTCCAGTTTCCTGTCCGGTTTTTTCTTTGACTTTTCGACTGGAGGCTATTAAAAGTTTTGACCATTAAACGGGCTGTTTTGTATGTATTTTTTTAATAAAATCAGAATAAACGCGTTATAGATCACCGGTCTTTTAAAAAGAAGTTTTCTTAACATCAACCATATATATATATATGTACAAGGTGTAAGGGAAATAATTTTGTAAATTTAAACAAATATTCTTTACATCATTTTGAACAAAAATTTTACAATACTTACTAACAATACTTTCTGCGGAAAACAGGTCAGAATTTTTGAAAATTTACCGAACAATTCGCAACGTTGCTAATTGGAATTCAGTTTTTTTGTTCTATTGGTTTTTTTAAGGTATTATTTAAAAATAAAATATAATATTTTTCTAGTCATTTACTCCATATGTTTCAGCATAAATTTACTTCGCATTTTTTATTTAGAAAAGAAAACTTACACATTATTGTCGTTTAATATAAAAGTTGAAATTACTAGCACTAATTTTTCACGCCATAACACATTTTAGACGCTTCACGTCATATTAAGAAATACATCATTAATTATTTTAACAAATTAAGCGTCTAAATTGTTAAATACTACATTTCACTATTTGAGTCTACGCAAGTCTGGCACCATTTTAATCTATTTTCCCGAACACTTTGAGAAAGTTCTGGTATATTTCTAATTTGGTTGGCAGCAGTAGCGAAGTATAATACATCCCGATAATGATTGTACCTTTTGTCAAGTAGTCTATGAGCCCCACATATGAGAATCCCAGAAAAGTAGTTCATCTGCTCCCATCCACTGTTTGAATTGCTTTTTCATCTCAGATGTGTAATAGTGAATCCAGTGCATCTACTGTTATTAAAAGGCAAATCTCAGTACATTTGCGTTTAAATAATTCTAAACATTATTGAGGAGTGTTTATTCGAATGCATATCGATTGTTAACAAATGCGGTTCACATCGTACGGAAAGCTTTTTCATACCCAAAATATTGTTTAAAATGTGGTGGACACAGTCTCGATAGACTTGACAGACTGAATAGAGTTCACAATGTGAGCAAACTCTCATACCTTCAATCTACGATCATTTAAAACGATACTTCGATTTTTTTGGACTATTTTGTCACTTGTAGTGGTCTTTGGTCATCCGAATGTTCATTATCAACAATATATGTACGACGACGTTTAAATTCAGTAGCAGACTTTTTTTGTCATCGAAAATAAGGAGGAAAAATCCATGAAAGTGTAATCTAACTTTTCTTATATGTCTGTCAGGGTTAAATAAGAGGGACTTTAAAATAAAGTAGTTCACAATAGATCGAAATTTTTGCCCATATTTCAAAAAATGTCAGAAATTGTTTGTTTTACTCGATCGCCACAAAAAAGGAACTAAATGCATAAGTCTGATACTTTGCACCACTTCATCTGACGAATCATACTCCACAAATATCATAGTCTTTTGGTCATATTTGCGCCATCTCTGTATCACATCGAGAACTATTCGAACGACCCTCGTATGACATTGATTGGCAGTTATTTATAATTACTTATAAATGCCTGCCAAACTGAAAATATTTACATTAATAATCATCAGATGATCCAAGCGTTGAAGAACAAAATCATATAGAGCCTCAGTTATATGCAAACGTGATTGGAAATTTAAACACATGGTTGATTAATTGTAAAGCAACAAGTGGTAGATAGATGAATAATATGGTAACAACGTACATGGCATTTAACAAACTTTTTTAATCTTGTCGAAAGACTCTGTACATATTATAAATAGACTTATACCAAAATTAGATTATAGAGACTTATGCACACCAAATTTTCCACACCAATAAAATTTTGCGTGTGTGTTGAATTTACTGGAACAATTTGTTTGAATTATCTGATGGACAAGAGACACGGTTCGTATGCGTGTTGTGCAGCGACAATATTTGTGTGTGACTTTCTGTCAGAGCGTCTACAATGTCGCGCAGGCATACCACATACAACACATATTGCACAACGCAAATTTGTATTGATGTGGACCCAGCTTAAGATGTTTATCACCTCAACAATCTCACTAACTTTCATTCTGCGATTTGCCAACACGACAGCTATTCTTTAATTATAATTTTAATATAATATAATTATTTTATTAAATTATAAATTAATTTAATTAATAATTAAAATAAGAAAGTCACTGGTGGCCAAATCCGGTGAATACGGTGGATGTTCATAGCTTCCAAAATAAGATGGCTAGTTTAAATTTTATGGTAAATAGATTAATTAATTTTCCTTTAAATAAAGATAATTATAACAAAGAATTAAAATTAATTAGGGAGGTATCTGAAGGGAATGGTTATAATAAGAACATTGTAGATAAACTAATTAGAAAACATAAGTTCAGAAAATTATTGAAAGAATCTTCGACTTTTCAAAAGGATCAGAACACAAAGAAATTCATGGTAATACCATTTGATACCCAGTTGACAAGAGGACTAGACAAAATTTTAAAAAAGTGGACATCAAGGTTGTGTACAAACCATATAATAAATTAAGAGAAGTTCTAGGTAATCCAAAGGATAGAATAGAGCAGCATGAAAAGTCGGGGATTTACGAAATTAGTTGTCAAGGCTGTGATCGAAGGTATATTGGGCAAACAAAAAGATCCAT
Organism: Cosmopolites sordidus; assembly: GCA_031761425.1. Classification (NCBI taxonomy): domain Eukaryota; kingdom Metazoa; phylum Arthropoda; class Insecta; order Coleoptera; family Curculionidae; genus Cosmopolites; species Cosmopolites sordidus. Next base: position 439,068 of record JARFXV010000220.1, on the reverse strand, counting down.
ATTGACAAGATATAAAGAACATATTGCCCACATTAGATATGGGAGAAATGAAAAATCTTGTGTTGTCCAACATGCAATCGAACATGACCACAGTATAGATATTAGTAATTTAAAACTAATTAAAAGTGTTAATAATAATAGGGCTTTGGATGCATATGAAAGCATTCAAATAGAAAAATGTAAGAAAATCATGAACCGAGATAAAGGACCGATTCCTTTCAGTCAACTTTTTCAATTATTAATGTAAGGCTTAGTACACTTCACGGTTCATGATTTTTACACGTTTCGTTAGGTATGGTGTTTATATAAATAGAACATAGTTTAGTTTTAGAATTAGATTAAATCATCTCCTGATGATGCTGACATGGTTAGCGAAACGTGTGTTGATCAGTTCAAAAAAGTGTTTTGGTGTTTAGTGGTAAATCTCTTCAAGTTTAGTGTTTCACACCAAAGGTTCCAATAGAAGAATTGACGGTGGATGTTGTAATAATTCGAACTTTAATTCCCTGATTTTGGCCATTGAAACTGTATAGGTTTGCACCTGAGCATTGTCTTGATGGAAGAGGATCTTAGTAATGTCTGAATGATTGTGGCGTGTTCATATATTTTTTTTCCTTTATTTGGGTTTTTCGCCACTATCTAAAACTCAAAAAATATCTGTTCTATCTGTTCTTATTTAAAGAAAGAATCACTGGGTAAAAACAACATAACATATATTTTTGATATTTTTTGAGTTTTAAATAGTGGCGAAAAATCCAAAGAATAAATCACTGGATAAAAACAACATAGGAACAGATATTTTTGATATTTTTTGAGTTTTAGATAGTGGCGAAAAACCCAAATAAAGGAAAAAAATATGGAAGAGGATCTTGATGGATAAGGACGATTTTTCTTGATTTCTTCGCTCAATCGGCGCAATAATGACTCATAATACTTCCCAGTTATTGTTTTTCCTTTTTCCAAGTAATCGGTGTACATGATTCTGCGTGCATCCCGAAAAGCTGTAGCCATAACCTTGCCGGCTAATTTCACCGTCTTCGCCTTTTTTTCGGAGCACGTTCGCCTTCAAAAACTCACTATTTTGACTGTTCCTTTGTCTCTGGAGTATAGTAGTGTATCCATGTTTCATCTACACTTATGTATTGAAGCAGAAACTCATCAGGATTGCGACGAAAAAGCTCCAAAACAGCCCCAGAGTCGACCACACGATTGCATTTATTCTCCACTGAGAGCAAACGCGGTACTCATTTTGCCGATTTTTTTTTCACACAATTTTTTGTGCATAATTGAAAACACTCTACCTTGCGATAAGCCTGAGGCCTCAACTATTTCGTGCACTTTGATTCGTCGATCGCTTAAAACCATATCGTGGATTTTGTTAATCATTGCGGGAGTAGTTACTTCCACTTGACGTCCCGAATGTTGTTTATCTTTTGTGGATGTACGGCTACGTTTAAACTCATTTACCTTATTATAAACAGTTGCAAATACAGAAGCAGATGTGCCATGAGCTTCATCCAACTCACCTTTGATCTCATTTGGTGTTAAGCCTTTTAAATATAAGTGTTTAATCACCACTCGAAACTCACATTTTTCCAATTTTTTTAATAAACAAAAAGTTTCTTGCTTCTATTGACGATAAAAATGAAACTGTGATGAATATAACTGAGACATTGACAGTTATCTGGTGATTAATGATACTTACTACAAACAAACCATTGCCGATGCTACGAACGCCATGCCTTGGATCTTCTAAGGACTTATTGAACGAATCTCGTACTTTTCAGAAATACCATCACTTTTGCGATCGGACAGCCATCTATCGGAAAAGTACCTGACTTTTCACTATGTTCTATAACTGTCGTGTAATAAGTCAAAATAAAAACATCTGAAAACTGTAGTTTCTGATTTTGAATTACCCCAATCCGAGATGTATTATTTTGACATGCTAGGTAAATAACAAAGAGAAATAAATATATTTCAAAATAATTCTATATGATTTTCAAATAAATTTTCTCCAGGATTAAGAAATGATAACATCCGGTGTTAAATTACATATAATGACTAAAGAGGTAATTATTACCAACACCGTACCCTTATATTGCTGCGAGATTAAGCCAATATTATTAGATTTGCGATTAGTCAGCGATAGCGATAATAAATTTGTTCAAGATACTATGTCAAATTATATTTTTACAACATAATTCTCGAGAAATTTCAACGGACGGCTTTGGGGAAAAATCGTCGTCATACTTTAAACCAGATTCTGATAAATAATAAATAAAAATTATACCAGACATACTATGAAATGAAATACCGTCAAAAAAACCAAAATATCACGGTTTAACTGTAGCCCTGTTTCATTAATTACAAACATTTATTTCATCATTTCTGTATTATCATTAAATTGTTGTTTTTTCACAAATATCTTTGTTAATTAATAATTAATTACATGAAGCAGTATCGAAATTGACGCATAGAAAGTGTATCCAAATTGGGTGTCCAATAAAACTGTCAGAACTTTCAAAATGAGGATCAATGATAGCTACAAGAGATAGTAATTTTTATTTTGTCTTTAAGAACAAGTAACAGCATTATGTTATAAAAAGAATGTCGCTCAAAGGTTCCTCTCGACTTCGTCTAGTGGAATAAATTAATTTAATACATTCTGGCTTAATGGGTTTGTTTATAAAAATAAGTGCAGGATTTAGGTGGACGAATATCCTCAAGTGATTCAGGAGTTAACTCCTCATACCTAGAAAGTCACTGTTTTATGTTTTTGAAGATGATGGAAATTGTTTTATTGTTAAGGAGGTAATTTTATGGAAAAAAGACTTGAAATTGGGTAATTGAGACAAAGGATATGTATAGCCTGTAAAAAAACTAAAACCGTTGCACGTCATCGATGACGCTATTAATGAACAGCAGAAATACCATTATAAAAATTAAATAATAAATGAATCAAATGGAATGTATTCAATAAATTTCAAATTTAACGACTGTGTTCGGTTGGTAGCATATGTGACGTTGTCGGGTTTAAAATTTGTCTTGTTGATATTTATTGACACGTTTGGAGGTTATCCATTCGTATCTAAACGTATATTTTCATTTTTACCTTGCAATCGAAAACAGTTTCTTTAAGAACTTAAGTCGCGCCTCTAAAAAGCCAAATCATTTTAATAGTCGTTATCAAGAGTTCGTGGCATCTCTGATACACTATTTTGGACAAGAACCAGACAATAATGGTCCATTGTTACTCTTTGCGGCTGTTAGAGAGAGGTATGTTAAGTGAACTTCTAATACTTGGATATGCTTAGTTTCACATATTTTTTTTTAGTGTGTTGCAGTAGCCTGAAGGTTGGGTATATCCACTGTTAGTACTATGAAAAGCAATGAAGTTTTAAAATTGCCTAGAAAACATTTTACTAAAGCCGTACCAATACTGAAGCTTTTGACAAGCTTGATACAAGTTCTATTTGTGACACCATTTATATCATGTATGAACACAGTAAGTATGCGTCACCTAAGAATTGCAGAAAAGACTGTTCTTAGTAAACCCATCGTAAGCCCTCACAGTTTAAGTTTAATTTTCAGGGCGGCATGTAACTTTGAATTCCTTACATGAGCAATTCAAAGATAAACAACTGTTTGACGGATTCGGTATGTCATTGTGCAACATATTGAAAGAAGTAGGTTTTAAATGGAAAAATGAAAAGGAAAGGAAAGGAATTTATTTAGCAACTGGACCTACAGCTTAACGTGGGTTCCGAACCACGGTCATCAGCCACCGACAACCCAGGTCGGCACCCTCCTCAGGCTATCAACCCTTGGTTATGTACTTACCCATAAGTCTATCAGGAAGCCTACCGACTGGTGAGTGACCAACGAAAAACACTTCTCAATCTGGCCTTACCCAGCCTTTAACTGGCGTGACTGAGGGGTAATTCGTTGTCGGATTTTACACTCTTGCCTAGAAACAATCACAAACATTTAGGAAGTAAACAGACAGAAGAAATAAAGAGAAACAACCATCCGAGCGCTGGAATCGAACCACCTACCGTTCCAATGCGGTTTCGGCACAGCAGCGGCAGGCTGCTCCTCTTACCGTCCGCACCAACGCGACCGACAAATGGAAAGAAGATCTTCTGACTCTGACCTGATATTGACGAATTTGGTCATGCATCATCTTCAATATTTTCTCTAAGCCATAATGAAATTTTAAGATCATTTAAAAAGGTTTCTACTGTTCGCTACTTCAACGAATTAAAAATGTTCATCCAACTTAAAAAAAATTAATGTTGGCATGTTGTATCATTGTTCGGATACATAAAGGAGTTATTACGTTGGTTTGTTAGCTTTTACTTATCTTACTATAGCTGGGGATTTCAGAGTAGGGGTTTTCAAGTTAATCCAAAATGTTAACTTGTAGTTGGGCTGTAGGACTGTTATTTGTTGAACTAGGAAGTTTTGCTACCAGAACAAACTGTGTAAAATCAGAAGACTCCTGCATCTCTATGAATCTGACTGTTCCTAACGAAACAAAGGACGTGAAATGTCCCGTTTTGAAATATCCTGGAGCGTTGAGAAGACCTGATTGGAAGAAATCTAGATCAAACTTAGGGACAGTATATTACAATGATTCCCGCTAAGGCCTAATAAATCAGGATCTTGATTTTTATGAACAATTTGATTGAACATAATGATTTGTAAATACCATATCCTTTATTAATTAACTATGAAATTGGAGATCAAATCAGTTGGTACTGAAATATTTTCTGCCAGCAATTTGGCTTCACTTACGTGACTCTGGAGATGGTTTCTTGGATGTCCATTGTTGTTTTTTCAGCCCATAAGCAAAAGAAACTGAGATTTCTTATATCATTACCAATAAATATTTGCATTTAAAAGCTATGGTATAGTAATGTTATTCGTAAAATAATTAGACAATATATTATTCATGTATCAATTTTTATAAAGTGTTCCAAAATGCCTCAAGGACAGAATATTATCTCAATCTATCACAAAGGTAAAAACGAAATGTTTATCTCTACCCGTAGACCATTTAGCAACCATTTACGTATAAATCAAACAATGCAAACGACCGACAGTATTGCCACAGGCGGTCGTATACGCGCAGCAAGGCGAAACCAACTTCTCAACGGCAACATTCCTAACCGACCCTCGATAACGGTTTCGAGACTTTTAAATGGACACACGTGGCAACAGCGCTCGGTGCACCGTAACTCGTTCGCGATCTGGCCTGCTGAATTTGTGCTATTGCACATCGTCGTCTCCGGGTCAATTTTGCAAATCTACAAACTTGTGCATGTACACTACCGTCCATAACTAATAACATTACTAATTATTTATTATAAGAACTGTAATGTAAGGTAAAATTGTATACTACACTCTTTTGATTCTAGCAATCTAAAAATCAATCTCAAAATTGCTGCCCCTCTGACGCAGCTTCCCACAATTCAGTTGGCCCTTCTACGATCAAGAGCTAATCAACCATTCTTGTTCGTTTTCCTCGACAGTTTATCCTAACCTTTGCTCGAGCCATTCTATGGCCACTTCCAGCATTAAAACGGTTAAGGACAGTACAATTGCAAAATATTGTTTTATCAGTTGACATGATCACATAGACTTTTACATATCCATTTTCTGTTGATTTTTTTTTTATAAAAAGAGTTTATAATGTACAGTTCTTGTCTTTCAGCAAAATCAACCAGTCTGTCACCTCTATTGTCCCCTCTCACCACTTCTATATGGGCCAGTTGCAGCTTCATCAGTTCTTGCTTTTCTAATTCTAGCATTAAAAAACTCCTCCATCAGGATTTTGTACCTGCATTTATCATTGTCTAGAAACTGGGCCACATCATCATAAAATACCTCAATTTCCTCGTCACCATAGCTTATAGTTGGTGCATAAGCTTGGACGATTTGAAGCTTAAACTTTTTTTCCAGCTGAATGACGCATTGGGCTAGTTGGCCAGATATACTTTCAAATTTACGACACTATCCTTCAACTTTTGGTTAATGAGGAATCCAATTCCACCACATCGTCCATTCTCTATACCCCGAGTATAAAGTACGTGACCAGTTGTTTCCAGTTTGATTAGCTCTTGACATTTTCTTCGTGTTTCACATAGCCCTATGATATCCCAATGTATGTTGTCAAGCTCAATCAACAGTTCTTGCGGTCGTTCATCCTTTTTTACTGTCCGAATATTATATATATATATATATATATATATATATATATATATATATATATATATATATATATATATATATATATATATATATATATATATATATTAATATATTGAAATCATCACAGCACGGGTTTTGGAAGTGGTCGATCTACACATTCAGAAATCTGTGAATTTTTAAACAAGATATATGAAAACATAAACGATAATTGTAAATGTGTTGGTCTGTTTATGGATCTAAGTAAGGCTTTCGATCTGGTGGATCACGCAATACTGCTGGGCAAACTTCATCACTATGGCTTGAGGGGTCGGGTGAGAGAGTGGTTGCAATCTTACTTGTTTGATGGACACCAAGTTGTACAGATTGATGAAGCAACATCTGGAAGATTAAGGATTATTTCTGGAGTGCCCCAAGGATCTGTTTTGTGTCCACTATTATTTTTAATTTTTGTTAATGATCTGGCAGATGTTTGCAGTAGCGAAAATATGGTAATGTTTGCTGATGATAGCAGCTACTTAACAGGAAATAGAAATATGCAGGGAGCCATTGAAACGGTACAGGAAATGCTCAATAAATTTTATAGTTGGTTTACGAATAATAAGTTATCCCTTAACGTGGACAAAACCAGTTTTATTGCTTTTACTCCTCGAACACACACTATAACGGAGTCATATTTACTAAAAATTAACGGTAAGTCTATACAGCAAACATCCTGTACTAGATTTCTGGGTGTTCATCTGGATAACATACTTTGCTGGGATGAACACATAGCTGAACTATGCAAGAAATTAGCTGCTGCCTCATATGCTGTTTATAGGTTGAAACAGTCGAGTTTTACAGTCGCGCTAGGTACGGTTTGATATTTTGGGGTGGGTCGCCTCATCTGATGCGTGTTTTCAAAATACAAAAAAAGATAATTCGAATGATGGGTGGGGTGTCACTACTGGCAACATGTCGACCAATTTTTAAACAATGCAGGATTTTGACTCAACCATCACTATATATTTTGGAGATTATCACCTTTGTTAGGCGAAATTTTGTAGCATTGGTAAAAAATTGTGATTTTCATCACTATGACACACGAGGCTCTGATGAACTTGTTTTACCAATACATTCACGTAAGATAGTTGAACATAATATTTACTATAGGGGTGTGAAGCTGTATAATAAGTTGCCACAACGATTTAAGCATATTCAGAATGACAACGAATTTAAAAAATTAGTTCGCGAATTTCCTATAAGTCAAAGTTTTTATACTTTAGAAGAATATATGTCGTATCAATAATTAGATTCAATGCTTATTTATGTATTATTTATTTATTTCATGTATTATTTCTGAGGTCGTGTCACTGAACATTCTGTCAATTCTGTCAATCCGACTTAATCATGGATATTTTTATTATTGTGGGGATTAAATAAATACTTTATTAAATTATTAAATTATATATCTTATCAAGAATAAAATATTTATATGTAGGTTTAAATGTTATATATTCTTTTGTATGCACAGAAGTGTGGCAATGTGCATGCTCTTGTTTTGACTTGATCCATGCATATTTGTATTGTCTTGAGGATTCAATAAATTATTATTATTATTATTATATATATATATATATATATATATATATATATATATATATATATATATATATATATATATATATATATATATATATATACATGCAATATGCATGAATATGTTTGGGTTTAGTTACTTTCATCAATAAATAGACTAAAAAATTCCAATTTTCACTGCTCATCATTTTTAAAAGTCCTACTGATCTATGGTTTTGTTTCGGGCATGTTTATCATTATTGGCATATAACTAGTAGTATATTATGATATGATACTTCGTCAAAATATCAAAGGAAAAATCATAACATGGAAAACTTCACGTGATAATTAAATTATTCCGCAAAATTGATCTTATATTATATTTCGATGAAAAAAGCATCTGCTTAGAATGATTTTAACATATTTATGCTATTTAATTTAAACAATATCAAATTTAAAATACGATTTTCAGATCAGGATTTTGTTAAAGTGTTAAAGTTGTTAAAGCCATATATTTAGCGTTATTATTGAGTATTTAATCACACGGAATATACTGTTAAATTTATATAGTTACCAAAATAACACAGCTTTATTAATATCAAATTACCAGTCACTAATTTAATTACATTTACACAACTGATCTCAGAAGTTCGGCGTAATAACGAAAGAATAAAGTTTATAAGCAACACTTTTCCTAGAAAAGATTAAAATTACTTTTTTATCGATGCATTAAATGTGTAGGGTTTAAAGGTGCAAAATTTTTACTATCGATGTGCAATACTTAAAAAAATTGTGCTAAAATCTTGATATCATTGCATTTTAAGCAGGTTTTGTGTTATCTAAAAGCAATTGAAATAAAAAAAATTCATTACTAAACAAACAAACTAATAGCTAAGAAACTGTTACTGAAACGTAGCCAGTGATGTAGCAGAACAGCCGAGAATGTGTGATCGGATAGGTCATAAAACAAATTACATTGATTTGCTAATAATAAGTCTTTCAAATTGGGCGTTTTTATTTAAATTCTTGAATAAAACACAGATGGCGTTGTAAATTTGCCGACGTCAAATCTCAGTTCAGAAGTGTAATGTATAACATTTAGAAAAATGGAGTTGTTCACAATTCAACCAACAACAAGTAAAAATTTTATGAAACCGGGCGTTGAGTGAAAAATATTTTTAAAAAGTTACGTCGTATTTACGGTTTGCACAATCTGAAAGCACTAATAATCGAATTGTTAAAAAATTCAAGAAACTAGTTCGGTGGAAGATAAAGGAGCAATATATAGTCGTGGTGGTCGTTCACAAGACCGTGTTAATTTGGTACGTGAAAGTATTACTGAAGACCCAGAAATTTCCATTAGTCGACGTATCCAACAAGTTGGACTCAGTGAATCCACAACATGGCGTATTTTACAAAAATATTTAGCTCTGAAAGCATATAAGGTTCAAATAACACGGAAACTAAAGCCACTGCATCATTCAAAACGTCGTGCATTTGCCAATTGGTTCAAAGAACAAACAGATGATTTTTCTGAAAAAATCATCATTCAGAAGAAGCACATAGAAAATCCACTACATGAACTCAAGAACGAAATTATTCGAGTCAATAGTGATATAGAGCTGCGGTTATGCCAAAATATCATCCAACATTTTAACAAAAGCGTAAACGTCTGTTGAGAGGTGGTCATTTGGTAGATTGTCTTTCGTGTTTAAATGTCATACAATATGTTTCAATTATCAATAAAAAGTTTTTTGAATCAGATTTTCTCGCGCGGTGTAGTTGTTTTACAGTGCCATCTGTCAACTTCAAAACGAGGTATAATATACGAACCTACTGTGAGAATAACCTGAACAGATGTAGACGCGATGTCGCTTGAAAAGAAACATTTGAACTTTGTTTTCGCCTTTCAACTCAAAAGAAAACGGTGCCGAAACTCAGGACATAATTTGTGCGGTTTGCGGACATAATGCTGTTTCGTAAAGTACTTGTGAGAAGTGATTCCAGTAATTATGAACTAGAACTAAGAGGATGAAGAATAGGAAGCACATAATTGGAAGAAAATCTGCATCGTACACTGTTAGAGCTTAAGCAGGAACTCGGAATAACACTACACACCTTTTTTAAATATTTACACAAGCTAGAGAATATTTAAAAGGGGAGTCGTTGGGTCCCCCTATGAACTCACGGCTGAAAATAACGAGTAGACTTGTAAGGAACGTTTTTCTGTTAAATTTGTGAAAATACTTTCCCTTACTATTAGATATCATATTAAAAAAACGTCTGATTTTAAATTGTAAATATTAGTATTCGGTAAACAAACAGTGGATCAAAACATTATTCATGCGCTTAAATTGTTTTTGCAAAAATATTTTGAATAATTTTTTAACTAGAAAATAACCTTTGATAATTATAATAAACAACATTCTTCGTTATTTCAGGCAATCACAGAACATGAAAAACCCATACAATCCTTTAAACACCAATATTTTAAGTCGCTTCACCAAAAAAATTATTCATACACCACAAAAAAAACACATTAATCAAACAAAAATTACTCCCAAGTAAACGCAATATTTTCTTGGGTAACCTTTAACATTTATAATAGTTTGACGTCCGCCGGGCATTGATTCTACGAGCTTGGTAGTCTCCTGAGAGTCGATTTCTGCACAGGCTTTCTGCAGACTGAAAATTAGGTCATTCCTTGAGGAACATTAAAATGTTCGCACTTGTAACTCCAATAGTGCCCATAAATTTTCCATGGGGTTAATATCCGGTGATTTAGGAGGTGTAGGTAGCATTTGGCGAACATTATATAGTAGCCATTCTTTGGCTTTTTGGATGTTTCGGATCATTGTCCTGCTGGAACAAATCTCTCTATTCCGGGCTGGCTCTCTATTCTCAACTACCGCATATTTTTCTTTTAAACTGCTTCGTAACACATTTACATACAGCGTTCATAATTCCATCAATAATTACAAGTTCACTTACTGCAGTGGCGCTCATACAGCTCCAAACCATAACAATACCCCTTCCATGCATAACGGTCAGTCGCAATTTTTTTTCTTCAAAAGCTGCCCCCTTTTTCCTCCAAACAAATCTTCTTCCATCCAATCCAAAAATATTATACTTGCTTTCATCAGAAAACAACACATTTTTCCAAAATGAAAACGGTTTGTGTGCGTGCTTTCGCGTGCAAACTGAAATCGTTTTTTTCCGGTTTATTCATTTATGAAGCTTTTCTTCCTTGTCGCCCTACTTCTATATCCTGTTTCATACAACTGATTCCTCACAGTTTGGAGGCTAACAGCTTTGTAAAACATACGTACACTTTTTATTGTCAACAAATCCCCTTTTAAAGTTTTTAATTATACATTCTGCCAAGAAAAGGGCGCTTCAGTCAAATTTTTTTTTATTGCTAAGTTGGCACAACTATCCTCTATATTGACGTGGAGTTTGAACGTCATCTGTTATTTACTTTGTTTACAATACTCGATTTTGTGAGTTCATCTCAAGGGTATTTTACGATTTTTACAATGAATAAAAACATTGAACAAAGAATTCGCATAAATTTTGCATTGCAAATGGAATTTCGTGTACCAAGTCGCTGAAAATGTTGCAGAAGCCTTACAGTGGATCGACTTTACCAAAAACACGTGCATATGAGTGCTACAGTGCATTCAAAAGCGGAGGAGATGTGGCGGATGATTTGCGATCAACGTCTTCAACTGAAGTTAACATCGCTAAAGTGAAGGAAATGGTGACTAAAAATCATGATTTAAGTTCTGAGAGAAATAATCGCTCATCTTTCTATGTTTCGCGAATCAATTCATACCATTTTAAATGATTGTTTGGTCATGAAAGCGTTGCCGCTCGACTAGTGCCGAAATACCTGAAATTTCTTCAGAAACTCAATTGCGTAAAGATCGCTGAAGACATGCTAGAACGAGTCAATTCCGACCCCACATTCATAAAACGCATTGTAACTGATGAGGAGATATGGATATACGAGTTTGACATGCAAACCAGTCAACAAGCTTCGGAATGGCGCCTTCCAATTGAGCCGAAACCGAAAATATAAATAGGTCACAGTCAATCAAAATATGTTTAAATGATTGTTGTGGGTTTCTAATTTTCTATGATCAACTGAATTAATGCAGACTATTGTTTGTTATAATTATCACAGGTTATTTCCTGTTAAAAGCATTATTAAAAATATTTTTGCCAAAAAAAAATAAGTGTATGAACAATTTTTTGATCCACTGTATAACACTGGCTTATACTTTATTTGGTAAAAGTTATTTGGCGTCATGGTGTACTATAAAACCTTATGCTAAACAACTTTCAAAAGTTAAATAACAAAAACAAAAAATATTGGCAAATAATTTCAGTGAATTAACCAGTTTTCGGAATGGCACTGCTTTGTGGAGTTGTAAATTTTATCATGGCGTATATTGCAGCTTGCAAAAGATATAAAAAAATACCAACGAGGTTGCAGTATTCGACGTCGTGGCTGGCCGGTTTCTCGTCTTGCACATTATCAATAGTTTGGTTCCGTCTACGGACGTGATACAATCTTTAATTCACACTAACACATTCAAAGAAGAGTTTTTTTTTCGACATGAAAAATTGAATCAGCAGTAGGTCATCTGACTGACTGACGGCTATATATGGCGTTAGTAAAAAAGCAATTCTGTTTTTGGCAAGTAAATCCGAGCACTGGTTTTCAATACAGAATAAAAACCTAAATAAATGTGCTGTTCGAATGATTTAGTCCAGTCGTTTTGTACAGAAACGTATTATAGGATAATATTTTGCACACAAGAATGTAAATGGTCAACATGACAAAACTAGTGATCATTTGGTAATCTAGAAATTGATTGACGCTTGAACGATACGAGAGGTTTGGGAAAATAAATAAAGAGAAAGATGGTAGAATGAGAAATACAAATATAATAAGTATGGAGAGAAAGAGATGAGTATATAGAATGTAAGCGAAATAAGTTCGAAACACAAATCGTAAAGTTATAATAAAAATTATAATTTTAATCAAATATATATATATATATATATATATATATATATATATATATATATATATATATATATATATATATATATATATATATATATATATATATAACCGTACTTTGAAACTAATAATTGGATACTATTTAAAGAGTAAACTACAAATAAACTAATAAACACTGTTAAAACAATTTAAAAAAAAAACAAGAATTACCCCATACATCAGTCAAAATAGAAATCGCAACGTCACATTGACTAATTGAGATAATCCCAATGACAAAAAGTGTTGGCGACAAAAATTAGTTCAGTGTTTGTATTATTTGAGTTCTTAGATTCAATTTAAAACCAAGACTGTATTCTGGGCGAGAATATCATGATTTTTTTAAAATCTGATTCCCCAATACTTTTCAGAAAGTTTCGAAGAGACGACACGAATTACCTGTACCTCAGTCAAACAACATGTTCTGAAAATTAAAAAAAAATCGTGATTTTTTCATTAATCTACAAAGTGATAATTTTTTAATGATTTTTCAAAGTAAATAATGTGTTAACGTTAATATATGTGTTATAAATTACGTGTAAAACGATTTAGTGTAAAAATTCCTGATACACATATTTTTTGCGTGACAAAAATGACGTCATTCAAGTTGAGATATCGGTATTTCTTCAGTTTTCGTATCCAGGCGTCATTTTTTGCTTATAAATCTGCCAAAGCGTCGACACAACACAATCAAAGCAAAAACTCGACACATTGCAGGCATTGTTAAAGACGCATTGTTGGTTGCTCTTTTGCCTCAAAGCATCGTCGAAGTATTGGATGTTTTTGTAGAATCGGACTTTATACAAGCCGTTGTCAGTGGTGAAAATGAGACAACTGTATCGACTGAAAAATAAGATGTCGATGATGATGTGCAGCGTCGGTTTGTGACTGGTGATGTTCCAGAAGAGGTTGCTGCCCTAAAGAGATGACACCATCTAACGCACCATCAACATCTATGTCTCGTGCGTCAGCCTCCCTTCGATTTTGACTAAAATTGCTCCAGTGCAAGCAACTACACCTGCCAAAAAATTGAATCGAGGGCGAAAGCCAATGAAAAGTGTTATTCTAACTTTACCGAAAACAATTTCGGTATTGAAGGAACAGAAACGATAATAAACAATTAATAAATATTCCATAAACAAGTTTTTAAGGTATCTCAACTTACTTAAAAAGATTCAGGTCATCTTCAATAAATTTGCCGAGGATAGAAACATTTCTGTTTTATGATTTAGGGATAGATTTAGATATTGTGGATCATTACATATATCTTGGGCAGACGATTTCAATGGAAGGTGATATCGCCCGGAAGATGGGGAGGTGGAATGGTGTGTTAAAAGCGACTGGCAGGCTCAACATAGTGCACAAGAAAAACTCACACTTTATCCCTTATGACAAAGAATGTAACATCATTGGAAGAGTAAAGGAATTGAAGTGGAGATGGCCAGGCCATATATGGCAGCAAGACGATGTGCTGACAGATGGACTAAAGCAATTGTGGGATGGATATTGTGTGATCATAAACGTCCACGACGCAGACCGAAGCACGATGAACTGATGACATCATCAAATATATTGGACCGGAATGGCAGAGAAGAGCTCAGGACCGTGCGAGTTGCCATCATGCTGAAAGGGCCTTGAACCTGAGTGGACATATAGCAAAATTGAAGAATTCCAAACGTAATATGTGCTCCTTGGTAGTGGACTCTAGCGATCTTTGATGAAAAATTAATTGTTGTCTTATACTGTCCTACGTCCAACATTTTCGGTCAGTGTCTTGACTAGAATTTACCTAGATTTTCTTCGTGTATTTTAAATAATAACAATAGAATTTCTAATGATTTTTAACTGAATCATTATCTAACACCTACAAATAAAATTAAAAAACAACTATTTAAGAAATTCATTTTAAAAAACAATTTCCCAGGAATACCACACCCCGCATACCGTCCCGACCTTGCGCCATTCGAATTTTAACCGATGTTCATTGCAACTCAGGTTGGTGCCAAAACTGCACTGAATAACTTACCAATTAATGGAGTTTTAATTAAAAAATATCGCACAAAACAATAGATCGCCGTGATATTTCCGGAGGTTGAAATAACCTCACCGATGGATCATTGCAATTATAGTGTGAATTTCGAATACTGCAAATTGAAAACGGAAAAAATAACAACAATAAAAAAAATAGAAGAATCGACGAAACGCTGTTTAATTTTTAGGTCGTTCGAATGACCTGGCAGCGGTGGCCAATATCGCCGCCATGACGGTTTCGTTCAATGTTACGCGTTTTTGTTTATTTTGCTTGTTTAGGAAATTAAGAACGTACACAGCTGGTTCGCATTCGGTTTCGGTAATGTCTGGATAATTTTCGACCGAAATGAGTTTTTTGGTTCGAACAAATTTGATTTGTGCTCTAGCAAATCAGGAGATCACAAACAATATAATAGTTTTTTTCAAACAACAATAATTTTTGTAATATTTTTGTTAGGTACTGTTTTGACCATGTTTGTTACATTTTGTTATCGCTAAATTGAAATGCAATATCTCAAATTCTTGCTGTATATATCTTGGATGATTCTTATGACATGCAAGAATTATGTATATTTTTTAAATCACTCCACACACAAACATCTTGAAAATTGAAAAAAACTGCCCATACCTTCAACCGCACCCAAAACTTTAGCAAGTGTTCCCCCAGACAGGTTTCTGGTGGTTTTATTACTTTCACGTTCTTGCTGAACTCCGCGAAGAATAAGGAAAAAACGACCCGAATTATGGTAGGACAAGTCACGTGTTCTCCACCAATCATTCGCATTGTCTGTCAAGAGGTTTCTAGCCATGTACAGCATCCCAGTGTTAGACCATCCGCCTTATTCGCCGCATCTTGCGCCGTGTGACTTCTATATGTTTTCTAAGGTGAAATCTGTATTAAAAGGAACAATATTTGAATCCGTTGAAGCTGTGAAAGAGAAAGCGGCACGCGTTCTGAAGGAGCTGACAGAAGACTTCCAGCACTGTTTAGAACAATGGCAGATTCGTATGGAGTGTTGTAGAGATAGAGCAGGGGTGTACATTGAAGGTGATAAAAAGTAAATATGTATGAAATCAATTTTTTTTTCAGCGTTCGTCTCGTTATTTAATAGTTACACCTCGAATCTGGTACCTAGACAGGACCTGGACCGGTCATGGACGGTTTTACAAACTCTAACTGTTGTGCACATTCCCCGTATGATTGCGTAAGCTGTATTGTATTGCAGCCCACATCCGACATGGCCAATATATATGGTATTACCTTTGGTCACTCATTCAGCTGCTTCCGAACGTTCAGCTCGATGACGACTTCAGACCAGAAACTGATCTCGGGAGAAGCTTGTTAACGTTTTGGGGGCAGCTGAAGGAATGAAGTAAGCAGTTGAAAGAAATATTATCAGATTAACCTGGATAACGATTCTTAATTCTAAGCCAGTAGTAAAAACACACCACGGTACAATTTGAGATTCGAGAACGTTTATTTAACATGGTGAAAACTAACAGAGCCATTCCAGAAATAAATATAAACAAAACAAAGGTGATAAAAAAAGAGAATTAATCTAAGAAGAGTATATAATTAGATTATCGGTGATGACACTGCAGTTGTGAAGGAATTTATTTACCTGGGAAGCAAACTACATGAGAACAATATCACAGAAGATACCAAACATCGTATTATGAATGATGCCTGACTCCCTGCAGTTTCTCTTAAGATCTAAATATACAAAGGACCACGAAAGTTAAGATATATTAAACAGACTTTTGACCAGTAGTTATTTATGGTTGCTAGACGTGGACCATCACAAAGAAAAGAGAATGGATGTTTATAGTATCTGGAAGAAGAGTACATAGAAAAGATCTGATGCTGTGAATGACGAAGGAAATTGAAGGATTAGGTAAAATTTCGAATTCAAGCTAGACAATGTAAGAGTTTAGCGAGTCAGATCGGTGGAACACGTGGCGAGAATGCAGAAACCAAACCAAGGAAAAACATGATGAGGCGAATAGGGGGTGACAGAAAAAGATATAGACCAAAGACACGACGGCAGGATAATATAAGAAGAGTTGCCTGACGAACTAGTGCACATAAAAAAAGGCTCACTGATGGGGCGTAGCACCGCAGGAAGAAGAACAAGAAGAATGATCCCTTAAAAAACTTTTATCATTTCTATAATTTACTCACTATATATATATTGTATACTATATATGTATGTGTCACTATATATGTATTGTATACATATATATATATATATATATATATATATATATATATATATATATATATATATATATATATATATATACATATATATATATATATATATATATATATATATATATATATATATATATATATATATATATATATGTATATATATATATATATATATATATATATATATATATATATATATATATATATATATATATATATATATATATATATATATGTATATATATATATATGTATATATATATATATATATATATATGTATATATATATATATATATATATATATATATATATATATATATATATATATATATATATATATATATATATATATATATATATATATATATATATATATATAATACACCACACAATAGAAAGATGGTATTGGCCTCTGTTACATGACACACCCTGTATAACAGGTTTTCGTTGGAAAAAATGCGCAACTACACTTTTTTTAACACTGTAAACAAAATTGTGGAAATTTCAAGACTATTTAGTTTTTGTATAAATTTTTTATTTAAAACATTTAATGTAACAAATGCTCGAATTGTGAACCCTTGACGTCCTGGCAACACCCCAACCTCAAGTAAAACTGATTCCTGACATTATTTAATGTTTGTGGCGTAATTGACCTAATGCTGTCGGTAATGCGTCCTCTTAAATCATTCAGATCTTGTGGCTTGGATTTGTATACGAAGTTTTTGCGATATCCCCATAAAAAAAATCCAACGGAGTGAGGTCCGGGGACCTTGGTGGCCATTCTAGTGGCCCTCTCCTCCCAATCCATCGATTTGGAAACACATTATCGAGGTACTGCCGCACATTAACTTGATAATGGGGGGGTGCTCCATCTTGTTGGAATCAAATTGTGTCGGCTAGCAATTGAGGATTTCTTCTATTAGGGTACAAATTTATAAGATTTGGAATGAGCTGATTTTGGAGAAAGTCTAAGAAATTTACTCCATTTAAATTTTGATCGAAAAATATTGGACTCTCTCCAATTTGAATATCCTATAGAATTTGAATCCTATTGGAATATCTCCTATAATACCTGCCCAGACATTAATCTTTTCAGGTCTTTTTGTGTGAACTTCCAGTGAGGATTTTCTCTCGACCAATAACGACAGTTCTGGCGATTGACATGCCGATGAAGAGTAAAAGTAGATTCATCAGAAAATAAAACGTTTTCCACTCTCAGAAGGTTGTTGTCTATTCTGTGCATCATTTGTTCGCAAAACTCCATTCTCCTGTCGAAGTCTTCACGTCTCTAAGCTCTTGAGTAGGCTGTAGCTTATATGGCTGCATTTTATTCTCTTTCAATATTCTGGCAACCGAAGAGCGACCAACATTGTTTTCCAAAGCAACTTGTCGAGTTGAAGTATGTGGATTGTCTTGGAATGCAAGCATTATATCCAATTTTTTGTTATCGGTCAACGACACTGCTTCCTTCTTAATTTGTCTCACGTGTCCCAGTTCTCTAAATTGTTTTTCAACTTTACTTACTGTACCTTGGGATATGGGTGGTAAGTCAGGATATTTTTCCCTAAAGAGACGAATAACTTCGGAGTTCGTGTCCTATCTCCATAACCTATCATCATTAAGATAGTTATTTTATGACTCTCTGATAAATACACCATGTTTAAATCAAATGAATCACACACGTCAAAGAAAACTAATTTAAAAAGCACGTTGATTTTTTGACGTTTCATACAACAAATACCTACCTTTGAAAACCTGATTTTTTATCTTTGCCTATTTGCTGATAATGTTCGAAGAATTACTTAATATTTCCGAAACAGTTGAAGATAAGTCTAGGATATTTTACATGAAATATGTCTAGAATTTCCTGAAGAATCCAAAAATTAAATAATATACAGGGTGTTGTATTTAAAATAAGAAAGTTGGTATTGGCCACTGTTACATGACACACCCTGTATAAAAAAATTTTGTTGAAAAAAATGCGCATCTAAAAATACCAATCGACGTGTTCGAGCGTTTTTTCAAACACGCCCCCATTTATTTATTAACGAATTTATTCCATTTGGCTGGGACACACGGTGTATATATATATATATATATATATATATATATATATATATATATATATATATATATATATATATATATATATATATATAGAGCTTTTGGAACCAGTCGTGCGGTGACGCGTTTCATGCCCAAATTATCAGTCATGTTACAAACGGAGTTAAAACATATGTGCACATCTTGAGCCAACTGTCTAAGACTCATACGCCGATTTTCAAGCACCAGTTTTTTGATTTTGTGGATGTTTTCATCGTTTGCAAGGTAAACTCTTTGCTCAATATTTTTATTCGTAGTTAAATCGGAATAAACACTTGACATCGACTGACAAAACCAGTTGATGTGTACAAACTAGTTGACCTATGGAGCTCAAATTGGATATCGTAACAAGGCATTGTACAGCCATCTTACAGCAGGTAAGAAAATTAAATAATATTTTACGCGTCCTTTATAAAAGAGAAATTCCGCGTACTTTTATACAGAATGTATGTATGTATATATATATATATATATATATATATATATATATATATATATATATATATATATATATATATATATATATATATAAACATATATATAAATTTAAAGCAAGAAAAATGAAAACTTAGGAATCAATTTATTCAACATTCCCTGCATGCAAATGTACAATCAATAAAACAATTAAATAATATTTTACGCGTTCTTTATAAAAGAGAAATTCCGCGTACTTTTATACAGAATGTATGCATGTATATATATATATATATATATATATATATATATATATATATATATATATATATATATATATATATATATATAAATTTAAAGCAAGAAAAATGAAAACTTAGGAATCAATTTATTCAACATTCTCTGCACGCAAATATACAATCAATAAAACACCATCCATCCATACCATTTTGTTGAACCATCACGGTAAGATCAATCATTTTATAAAACTGCCATAGTTCAGTTGCAACTATAAATATCTCATTTATTTCTATTGAAAAGAAAAAAAAAGATCCCCGTATCCATCGCATTCCGATTATATAAATAAAGTTATGCCAGCTATTTTAACAGCAATAACCTTCGCAGAAGTAATGAGTCACCGATATCTGCTGCGCCTCGTTCATAAACAAGCGGCTATTATGCATCGTAATTTTTATAAGCAGGTTGCTGATTTCACGACTAGAATACGAACAAAAGAAAATTCCCGATATGCAATTGAATTAACGGAGGGAAATGTACAACCCAACAATATTAGTTCTTTTTATTACCTTCTTATTCTTACTTCTTTTAATTAGTATTGTGTTGGAAAATATGTTCGTTCTGTTTAATAAAATGCACTAAACTACAGTAAGTAAAAAGTATTTGCAGTATTTTTAAGGGTTTATTAAAAATCATGGCGAAAATTGAAACATGAAATAACATGACAGGATAACAATTATTTGAAAATATCTATTAAATAAATAATATATTTAATAATAACGTTTGAAGCCGCAAAAAATATTTGCACTACGCCCAGTATCTTATTTATGTTTATTAAGACAACTGACAGCTTCCAAAGGTCTAGATATTGAATCCACAAATTTTTTTATAATAAAGGCTCTTTCAAATTGAGCGGTTTTTAAAATTCTTGAATAAAGCCCAAAATATGCGTTGATTTCAAAAATCTTTTTATTGATAATTGAAAAATAGTATATCACATTTAAACACGAAAGGCAATATCTGCTAAATTACCACTTCTTGCAATTCTAGAGACGTCCCTATCACAGACGTGGCTCTATCTCACTAATGAAGAATAATTTCATCTTTTAGTTCAGGAATCGATTGTAGATTGTTCATGTAGACTTGGCTTTTCACGAAACCACAAAAAAAATAGTCCAACGATGTCAAATCGCATAATCTTGATGGCAGAATTAATATCATCCAGGAAATATTTCTCTCAATAAATCAATTGTTTCATTAGTCGAGTGAGGTGTAGCGCCATCCTGTTGGAACCACATATTCTCCATATCAATATTATGTAATACAGTCCACAAAAATCCAGTTATCATCTCACGATATCGAACACCATTCACAGTTACAGCTTCACCAGCAGCATTCTGAAGGAAATACAGCCCAGTTACACCTCCTGACCATAATGCACACCAAATAGTGACTTGTTTAGGATGTAAAGGTTTTTCATGAATCAATTGTGACAAATGACCGACGTTTTGAATAATCTAGTGGTTTCAGTTCGTGCGTTATTTGAACCTTATTTATATACCTTCAATTCTTCTATTGGAACCTTCGGTGTGAAACACTAAACTCGAAGAGATTTATCACTAATTAAGATGAAATCATCTCCTGATGATGTTAACATGGTTAACGAAACGCGTATCGACAAGTTTAAAAAAGTGATTTGGTGTTTAGTGGTAAATCTCTTCAAGTTTAGTGTTTCACACCAAAGGTTCCAATAGAAGAATTGATCAATTCCATTATGTTAATTAAAACACTCTTCTTAGTTTTTAACACTTTTCTCACTGGAGCATTTCCTAATCACAGAATTCTGAATTCTTTCTCATTCATAGAATTCTTCAAATAAATTGGATGATAATGAAAGGATGTCATGTCCGGTGAATATGACGGATAGGCTAATAGTTCCAACAAAGGCATGCTAAAATGATTCCTTTATGATTTGTCTAGTGGTTTTACTAGTCTTAGATGCTTCTGGCTCTTAATTGTGAATTCACTGATTTTTCTGTATAGAATATGTCATAAATGTTCTACGAGATTAAGGTCCGGTGAGTAGAGTGGTGTGAACAACCTTCTAGGTATATTACAGTGGAGCCACTCCTTAGTTATGTTAGTTGTATGTTTAGAATCGTTATCCTGTTGAAAATAGAAAGTCTCTTCCAGCTCAAAATTTACAACACTATCTCGCAAGTTAACTCGAAATATTTCTGTCCGGGCTGTCCTGTTATCGTTTCCAACGAAAACACTTCCAACCACATTGTAACACATGCGCATCCAGATCATAACATTACCACCACCGTGCTTAACTGTATTTAGTATATCAATTCTTCTATTGGAACATTCGGTTTGAAACACTAAATTAGAAGATATTTACCTAGAGATTAAATCATCTCCTGATGATGCTAACATGGATAGCGAAACGTGCGTCGAGTAGTTTAAAAAAATGATTTGGTGTTTAGTGGTAAATTTCTTCGAGTTTTGTATTTTGTATGTATTTCTTATTAAGTCTACTAAAAACTTCAAATTTGCTCTCGTCGCAAAAAATAATGTGCTTCCGCAAATCTAGAGATTTGTGATTATTATATGTTTATGCGAATTCTAGTCTTTTTAGCCTATTAATTCAATTGAGGAAGGAAGAATACGATGAATTCTAAAAATCAGGATGTGCAAATTCTTTTTTGCCCACTATATATTTCATTTAATATACAAAAGAATTAAAATTAGTTGGGGAGGTATCTGAAGTGAATGGTTATAATAAGAACATTGTAGATAAACTAATTAGAAAACATAAGTTCAGAAAATTATTGAAAGAATCTTCGACTTTTCAAAACGATCAGATCACAAAGAAATTCATGGTAATACCATTTGATGCCCAGTTGACAAGAGGACTAGACAAACTTTTGAAAAAAGTGGACATTAAGGTTGTGTACAAACCATATAATAAATTAAGAGAAGTTCTGGGTAATCCAAAGGATTAAGTAGAGCAGCATGAAAAGTCGGGGATTTACGAAATTAGTTGTCAAGACTGTGATCGAAGGTATATTGAGCAAACAAAAAGATCTATATTGACAAGATATAAAGAACATATTGCCCATATTAGATATGGGAGAAATGAAAAATCTGGTGTTGCCCAACATGCAATCGGACATGACCACAGTATAGATATTAGTAACTTAAGACTAATTAAAAGTGTTAATAATAATAGGGCTTTGGATGCATATGAAAGCTTTTAAATAGAAAAATGTAAGAAAATCATGAACCGAGATAAAGGACCGATTCCTTTCAGTCAACATTTTCAATTATTAATGTAAGGCTTAGTACACTTCACGGTTCATGATATTTACACGCTTCATTAGGTATGGTTTTCATATAAATAGAACATAGTTTAGTTTTAGAATTAGATTAAATCATCTCCTGATGATGCTAACATGGTTAGCGAAACGTGCGTCGAGAAGTTTAAAAAAAGTTTTGGTGTTTAGTGGTAAATCTCTTCAAGTTTAGTGTTTCACACCAAAGGTTCCAATAGAAGAATTGATCAATTCCATTATGTTAATTAAAACACTCTTCTTAGTTTTTAACACTTTTCTCACTGGAGCATTTCCTATTCACAGAATTCTGAATTCTTTCTCATTCAGAGAATTCTTCAAATAAATTGGATGATAATAAAAGGATGTCATGTCCGGTGAATATGACGGATAGGCTAATACTTCCAACAAAGGCATGCTAAAATGATTCCTTTATGATTTGTCTATCATAAAGGTATTGTGGGTATTTGTCTGGTTGGGTCATGGACTCTTACTTATATTAACTGATGACCCCAAAATGAGGTATGGGGTTGAAAGATTGTGGGTTGTTCAGATGACCCATTATATTAATGGGTATTTTTTACACCATGTAGTATATTTTGAACACGTAGTAAAGTAAACAACGCGTTAAGAGCTACATGCAAAAATTTGTCTTAAAATGTCGGGTGCCCATAAAACAAAGCATTAGGGAGGAAGTTCAACAGATAAGTTGTTCATAGGCTGTCATATAATGAAGAAAAAAGGTGTCCAGTCCAGTTGTTCATAGATTTCAGGTACAAAGAGCAATAGTATATGAAGGCATGTAGGAAAAGGTAATACCAACTAAGCTTATTAGATTAACCAGAACGGCGATGCTTAAGTACAAGGCAGAAGTAAAAATCCAACAACAGACCATGGTAAAATCTGAGATCGGTGAAAGTTTGCGACAGGGGGATGAGTGACACCAGTTCTGTTTAACATAGTATCGAACAGTCATCAGCGAAATAGATACAGACGTAAACAGCATAATAATAAACAGGAAATAGATCATAGAATTTGCAAATGACCTAGATATATTAACACGATCAAAAAAGTTATTAAGTTAATTAAGATTAAAATTTAATCAAAAGTTAAAAAGTTAAAAAAGAATTAATAATTAAATATAAATAATTGTGATATTGAAATTGTAAATGAAATTAAATACTTAGGAGTACTGTTGGATCCTCAGCTAACATTTTGTAATCATGTCAGTTATCTATGTAGAAAGATTGGGAAAAAAATAGGGTTCTTTAGTCGTATATCGTCACATTTATCACCATGGTCCAAGAGGCTTGTATATAATACTATAGTTGTACCCCATTTTACCTATTGTATGTCTGTGCTGATATCATGTAATAAGGAGAGTATTGGTAGATTCCAAATACAGCAGAACAAGGCTATGCGTGTACTACTGAACTGTAATAGGTATACACCGATAGAGGTAATGTTCCGGCCATTGGATTGGTTTTCAGTTGCGCGGTCATTGAAGGGGCTAACATTCGATTGATATATAAAATAAAACATAATTTGTTGCCCCATTATTTGAATACTTTTTGGGTACAAAGAGTAAATATGCATTCTTACGATGTCCGTTCTAAGAACAATTATGATGTACCAATTGTGAGAACTACTGCTCTCCAGAAGACATTGTTTTGGGAAGGCGTTTGTCTCTTCAATGCTTTGCCCGCCCACATAGGGAGCGCTCCTAATGTGCATGTATTTAATAGACTGTTAAATTATTATTTGAAGCAATAGAGTGTTTTATCATTTGAACAATGTTGGTTATTGCCTTCTGATTGTATTTTCTTTTAAGATTTTTTAGAATTTTTCTTACTTTTATTTTTTTTTTTTGTATATTGATTTTGTTTTGTTACTATTAGCTGCATATGCTAAATAAAGTGTGTATTTATTTATTTATTTATTTATTTAATCCAAGAAGAGAACAGAACTGGATAATCGGTGAAAACATCAACATCACAGGAGATATCAGAAATCATATTATAAAGGGTAATAAAGTTACTTATTCCCTGCATTTTATCCTAAGATTTAAACTTAGTCAAAGGAACACGAAAGTTAGGATCTACAATAGTCACTTGTGGCTGCGAAACGTGGACCCTTACAAAGAAAACAGAAGAGTACTCAGAAACATTTTTGGTGCTGTGAATGAAAATTGAATTTGGAGGATTAGGTATAATTTAGAAATTAAGCAATTGTACAAAGGTATATATTGTACACTATGTGAGGGTTCAGAAAACCGAAAATGAAAATGATGTAAGGGTGAAGAGACTAAGACACGATGGCAGAACATTGTAAGAAGAGATGCCGAAGAAGTACTGCACATCAAAAACCAAATAAAGCAAACAAATTGTAGCACCACAGGAAGAAGGAGGGAGGAATTTACATCATACTTGAGATCTCTCTATAATCGAATAGTTAAGAATTTTTATTTTGGGAGATCATTTCTTCTGCATACTAGCAGCAGCTCATTGCAATATCATGATAATTATTAAATAAAATTATAATAATTTTCTCTGTTTACTCTATAACCTTAAGAATTATTATCAGTAGTTTTGATATGATCCTGATAAAAAATAATTGCGCTGGCTCCCCATTATATTTAATAATTATGAGTATTTGTGTAGTGAACAAACAATAATACATTGCCTTATAGTAACAAATAAAAATCCTGATATATGCAAGGCGTTATCTCGAACAGGATGCGGCCGACAAGCGAACGTGTCACCATGCTCTCTTCCTGTAAGTCGTGGTTTGCTACTGCGGTCGTCGCATCTCTCAGTCCAACATACCACTCGAACAGAAAAGTATTGAAACCTTCTTTAACTCTATTAAATGTACATGTTTCTGTTCTATAGAAAACAAAATAGAAAATACAATAAAAAAAACTTTCTAAACAAAAAAGTGTTGAGAAAAGTTAAACCAAATATTTGAGAAAAATAGGTAAACAAACGTTTAGGTTGTTTTATCTATTTTTATTATATGTTAAACCTGACACAGGCTAATTTTTTTATTTGAAGTGATAGACTAGTAGTACCCAATGCAAAGTTGTCGAAAATAACTTGACTAAGAAAAATTTACAAACAATGCTTTCCGGTGTTGATTCCAGATTTCTTCAGTAGCTACTAAAACAATATTTTTAAATTACAATACCGTATTTTTTTAACATAATTTGACAAATTTTAAAAATCGAAATAAAACATCTTACGTCACATTTCTTTATTGGAGTAGCCGTTTTATCACAATTAGAATTAGTATTATAATTAATAATAATGTAAATAATAATAATAAATAATAATAATAATAATAAATAATAATAAATAATAATAAGATCATCTAAGTCTAGCAACACCAAAGACTTTACTACAAAATCAACAGAGAGCGGAAATTAATAATGGAGTAGAAGATCAAAATACCCCGGTACTTGCTGGCTCGCCCCTAATAAGGAAGGCTGTCACTAGGACCGAACGCACTCCACGTATCAGATGGACACGCGAAATGAATATTGATGTAATGCGTGCCTATTACTACGTAAACCAGTGCGGAGATAATCCGCTCCCTGGATGGAGGCATGCACTCCACCAAGAATATAAAAAGAGGTTCCCTGAAACTCAGCTGTCGGAACAAAACTTAGCCGACCGTAAAAATGTAATTCTAAGGAAAAACTATCTAACCGAATCGGAATTAATAAACATCAAGAGAGAAATCGGTAATGAACTACATCAAAACATTACATATCAACAACATAAAGAAGATACTATAGACGTTCTTAACTCGAATACAGAGGAGAAACAAGTAGAACAAACTCAAAATGTATCACCAGAAGCATCATCATCTAAAAATGAAGAATCAATCTCGCAACGTAACTTTTCTAACATACGAGAGAAGTTTTACAGCAATTTGGCCAGTTTTACTGGCTCAAACCCATTGAATAGACCAAAAATTCCAGTACTGCGTAATATTGCAAAATCACGTATTACTCTAATGCAGATTAATAGAGTTTTGGAATCACTTCTATCTGGGATGACAAATTTAAGCGATATACATCTTGCATTATATTGTGCAGCAGTGACTGTCATCGAAATTTCAGGTCAAAAGACTTACACCCATAATGCGGCTGGTCGTAGTATCCAGAAAAATACACCTGTCTGGAAAACGCGCCTTGAAAACAATATCAATGAGTTCCGGAGGAAAGTTGACATTATCTCAGAGTATCTTTCTGGTAATCAGTCAAATAAAGTAGCGAGAAAAGCAAAAATAATTGCCAATAAATCTGGCATTGACTTCGATGATTCAAACCTGACAGAAAAATTGTTGGATCTAAAAGATCGGTTTAGGCAAAAAGCTAAATCGAAAGGAGCCAGGCTAGCAAGATATAATGAACTAGAAAAGCGAAAACATCAAAATTCAGTATTTGCAAACAGCCAAAAGAAATTTTATAGACAACTCGAAGCAGAAGGTAACAGCAAGTCAGAACTTAAGAATATCGATGTGTCTTCCTTTGCGGAATATTGGAGATCGGCTTGGAAAAAATCAGACGGCTACGAAAAATTGGCTCCTTGGGTTAAAACCATTCAAGAACAGACAAATGCTCTCCCAGATATGGAGTATAACGATTTCACAGAGATTGACATTTGCACTGCTGTCAGGAAGACTCACAACTGGAAGGCGCCTGGACCAGATGGATTGCATAACTTCTGGATTAAAAGCTTTACAGCCGCCTATCCCGTACTTGCAAATGCATTTAAAGAGGTTTTAATAAATCCAGACACTTTCCCTGACTTTCTAATGGAGGGGAATACATACCTACTGTTCAAAAAAGGGGACGTTAAGCAACCCAATAACTACAGACCAATCACATGTCTGTCAGTGTTATATAAACTGTTCACAGCCCTACTCAATGAAAAAATCTACCAACATTGTGATAAAAACAACATTTTTGAAGAAGAACAGAAAGGATGTATAAGAGCAAGTATGGGCTGCAAGGAACAATTGACGATCGATGCTGTAGTTCTTGAGCAAGCGCGAAAAAGAAAACGCAACTTAAATATCTGCTATATAGACTACAAGAAAGCATTCGATAGTGCCCTCACGATTGGCTGGTTGAGGTTCTGAATTTCTATAAAATTAGCCCCCAGATTATTAATTCTTTAAAGTGCCTGATGGGGAAGTGGAAAACGAATCTTTTTGTCGGCCAACAATGCATTGCTGCTACAAATATCGAGAGGGGAATTTTTCAGGGAGATTCCCTTTCTCCAATTTGGTTCTGTTTAGCATTGAACCCTTTGTCCACACTACTCAACAACAGCAATATTGGATATAAACTTAACATGAGGAATCCAAGAAAGCTCTCTCATCTACTATATATGGATGACCTTAAATTATATGGAGAAACTAGAGAAAAATTAAACTCATTGATAAAAACGGTTGAAACATTCAGTAGGGATATCAGAATGTCATTCGGACTGGACAAATGCTCTACCATTAGTATACAGAAGGGAAAGGTTCAGAGTCAACATTCAACACTTTGTAACATACAACAACTAGAACCAGAAGAGTCCTACAAATATTTAGGAATACCCCAAAAGCATAAACTTGATCATAACCAGTTAAAGAAGGACTTTTCCACTCTATACCAAAAGAGACTTGCAAAACTTTTAAACACCAAACTGAACGGAGGAAACCTCATTAGAGCGATCAACGGTTGGGCGATGCCAACTCTGACATATTCTTTTGGCATAGTTAAATGGTCAGAAACTGACCTTGATGAGCTCGATAGGTTGACGCGCCGAACATTGACAAAGTTCCGATGCCTGCATCCAAACTCATCTACGAAAAGACTATACATCCCAAGAAAGTTGGGGGGTAGAGGCCTTGTAAACGTAAAAAATCTCTGTCTCAATCAAGAAAATAGAATGAGAAAACACTTCCTTGATTCAAACAGTACGTTGATGAAATTGGTTGCAAATGAGGATCGGGGTTTCACCCCACTGAACCTAAATAAACGGAATCGTATTGATAGCAGAACAACGCTCACGGACTGTGTTCGAGAATGGAAAGGACAAACATTGCACGGAAGGTTTCCTAAGTCACTCGAAGATGACACCATTGACGAACAATTGTCTCTGAAGTGGCTGACCGATGGACTCTTGTACCCAGAAACAGAAGGTTTCGCGATATCTATTCAAGATAGGGTAACAAGAACAAAAAACTATGAAAAGCACATACTGCATTTGGACGTAGTCGATAAGTGCAGGAAATGCGGTACTTTGGGGGAAACAATTGAGCACCTTATTGGCGGTTGCCCGGCCCTTGCTCCTAATGCTTATTTAGGACGGCATAATCAGCTGGCAAAAATTATACATCAACAAATTGCAAAAAAATACTCGCTATTAGAAAATGCACCTCCTCCATATTATAAGTACTCGCCTTCTCCTGTACTTGAATCATACGATACCATTCTTTACTGGGACAGACCAATCACTACTGATCGAACGGTTGATTATAACAGGCCGGATATTGTTCTAATCAACAAAAAGGACAAGAGGGCTTTTATAATTGACATCGCAGTGCCACTATCTCACAACATTAGAAAAACTGAGATAGAAAAATCCACAAAGTATGAAAATCTGGCATACGACTTGAAGAACCAGTGGAAACTGAGTAAGGTAGATGTAGTGCCCTTCGTTATATCCGCCGAAGGCCTGATAAGTAAGAGATTTTCAAAGAACCTCGAGAGCCTCGGGATCTCGAGATCGATTGCCATAGTGGGACAGCGTGCCGTGCTCTTGCAGACGTGTCACATTGTTCGTAAGATATTATGCTAGGGTGAGAGGAGCTGAATTGCTTTTTCATCTTGGCATTGGAATACCGGCCAGCATGAGCTGAGATTCTACAGTAAGGATGAGCAGAATAATAATAATAATAATAATAATAAATACAAGTTTGGCGAACCGAACGGATTCCGGAAGACTGGAAAGATGCTCTAATCCATCCACTACATAAGAAAGGAGATAGAACGGATGTAAACAACTATAGAGGAATATCTCTTCTCCCAGTTTGTTACAAGATGCTATATCAATGTCTACTAGACAGACCACAGGGACAGTTAGAACGGAACATTGGTGAATATCAAGCAGGTTTTCGACCGGGCAGACCCTGCCCTGAACAGATCCTGAATCTAAAGTTGATTCTAAGACATCAAAAACTGTACAATAAAAATCTCGTCTGTACATTTGTGGTTTTCAAAAAAGCATATGATTCTATTGACCGCGAATCTTTATTCCGAATCTTGAAAGAACAAGGACTAGATCTGAAAACGCTGGCAATTATTAAAGCAACGTTAACTAACACGAGGTCAAAAGTTAAATTCATGGGTGACATCTCAGAGCCCTAAGAAATTAAAACTGGTGTGAGACAAGGGGATGGACTCTCGCCACTCTTATTTAACTGTGTTCTAGAAAAAGTAATACAGGAGTGGCGTGAAAAAAAGTCGGCACTGAATATTGACCAGCCCATTAAACTGGGGAGAACCAACATCAAAATTGATTGTCTGGCATTTGCTGATGATCTAGCAATTTTAGCTCAAGATGTATTAACGGCACAGAAACAGATTGAAATCCTAAATGAAACAGCAGAAAAGGTAGGACTCCAAATTTTCTTTGAAAAGACAGAATACATGGCCTGCAACAGACTAAGAACACCATTTCTAAAAACGAAATATGGTAACATCAGACGAGTCTCTCAATTCAAATATTTGGGTGAAATAATCATGGAAAATGGGTTGGAAAAAGCGGCCAATAAGGGTAGATGTCAAAAAATGGAAACGGCATTGAGACTTACACAAAATATTTACAACAAAAAATGCCTATCTAAAAATACAAAACTGAGACATTACAACACGGTTATTAAGCCAGAATGTCTATATGCTGCAGAAACGCTCATTTTGAATAGAAAGAGGGACATCGAGGACATTGAAAAGAAGGAAAGAAAAATCATAAGAAAAATCCTAGGCCCCAAACAAATAAATAGCACAACATACCGACTTCGAGAAAACCAAGAAATCAAACAATACACAGATATACATAGCGATATGAGAAAAAGAAGACTTAAGTTTTACGGACACATCAAACGGATGAATCCGGGTAGGCTAACTAGACAAATAGTCGAATTTTATGAAAATAGGAGTAGAGCTAAAGTAGAAATAATTAAATGGATTGCTGCAATTAAACAGGACCTAAGATCAGCAAATATTACACAAAGTGAAATTCAGGATAGAGGCTGTTTCAGACACAAGGTTAACGTTTGGAAGGTTGGCCAGAGAGAAAAATGTAGGAAGACTGGAACAACTTGGTCTGACGAAAGGAAAAAAGCTCATAGCGAAAGAATGAAATTAGTATGGGCTCAAAGGAAGGCTAACAACAAACGCCTCTAATTGTACTTCGCGTGGTCCACCAGGGCCCATACGTGAATAATAATAATAATAATAATAAAGTACAAGTCATGCTAAATATGACAAAACGAATCAGCATGTTAAGAGGTCATCGATACTTTAAAACAAAAACTTAAAGTATATAGTTCCCGCCTAGATCGATATAAAAAAACCATGAGGCGTAAGCAATAAAACTGTCTTTTTAGAAAAGACCAGCGGAAATTGTATAGAAACCTAATAGATAAAAGTAATAACAATAATCTTGTGGGGAGTTCTGAAACTCGATCCAACCAAGATATACAGGCATTTTGGTCCAAGATTTGGTCAAATCACGGTCAATGTAACAATCATGCCAGCTGGCTGCGTGAGGAAGAAGCAAATACGAACGCAACTGAACAAATACCCTATCTTGAAATTACTATAACTGTACTACAGAATATAACAAGCAACCTGCATAATTCGAAATGCGCTGGAACTGATAACATCCATAATTACTGGTATAAAAAGCTCACATATCTTCACCTTTTCATAGTAAGATATTTCAATGAGATTATAAGAGAACCAAAAGAAATTCCTCGATTTCTTACTCAAGGAAAAACATTTTTACTCCCCAAAGGAACCGCCTCTAATAACCCAGAGATATACCGGCCAATTACCTGCCTTCAAACGATATATAAACTACTAACATCATGTTTCACAGTACTACTCACAGGACATATAGACAAACATGATTTACTAAATGAAGAGCAAAATGGTTGTAGAAAAGGAAAGCAGGGGTGTAAAGAACAACTTAACATAGATTCAGTTATAATATATATTAAGTTATAACGAAATTTATCATGCTGTTATATTGATTATCAGAAGGCCTTCGACTCGATTCCACACTCTTGGCTAATTAAGATATTAAAAATATACAAAGTTCATCCAGCTTTAATAAACACACTTCAAGAACTGATAAAAGAGTGGCGCACCACTATTCATTTATAGCAAAATGGAAGTACGACCAGGACTGTGGAAATCAGGGTGACAAGCGGCATATTTCAAGGGGACTCTGAGCCCTCTGTGGTTTTGCCTGGCACTGAATCCAGTCTCTAATCCGACTAAAAGGACGAAAATCGGATACAAACTCCAAAATCAAAATGTATCACACTTGCTGTACATGGATGATTTAAAATTGTATGCATCATCGCCACCGAAATTGCAACAACTCATTCAGGTTGTGGAGAAATTTACAGCTGATATTAACATGCACTTTGGATTAGATAAATGCAGAACCATTAACATACAGAGGGGATCTAAGTTAGAGATGACAGGGTTTGTCACTGCAGAACAGAAATATATAGAGCCAATGCAGGAGGGCGTAGTATATAAATATATGGGAATACAACACTAAGAGAGTTGAGCATAAACTCATTAAGGAAACACTAACTAAAAAATTCACGTCCAGATTTGAGAGCATGGGCAGGTCTGACCTAGACAGTAGAAATATAGTAAAAGCTATAAACATTTTTGCTATACCAGCTCTGACATATTCGTTTGGAATTATATCTTGGGCAAACACAGATATCGAAAGGCGACAACGAATAATTAGAACTACACTAACGAAATATAGGAAACACCACCCGCACAGTAGTAAAAAAGATTCACTTTACCAATAATTGAAGGAAGGAGAGGAATTATAAATATATGTAACCTACAGGGAAAACAAATACCCAGTTTAAGGACATATTTCCATCAAAGAATGATCGAATGCCCGCTATATGCCATCGTGTGCTTAGCTGATGATAAGTATACGCCTCTGAATCTTAAACAAATGGAACGACAAAATGAGAGCATTCAGACAACTGGAACAATTATACAAGAGTGGAAAAATATGTCTCTACATGGTACACAGCCCCATGATCTTGACCGTCATGAAGTCGACAAGAGTGCGTCGAACGCCTGGTTGACATGGAGAGGTCTTTTTCCGGAGACTGAAGGCTTTCTGTGTGGAATTCAGGATCAGGTCATGCACACTAAGAACTACCAAAAATATATAATTAAGGATGCACGATGCATCAAATGACACGTGTAGGAAATGCCACGAAAAGCCTGAGACTATCGAACATATTGTAGGAGCATGTGGTAGACTCCCCCAGACGGACTATTTTCACCGTCATAACCAGGTGGCCAGTATAGTCCACCAGGAGCTTGTAAGTCGTAATAACCTTATAACAGAGCGAGTTCCTTATTATAAATACACCCCGGAGGTGGTACTAGATTCACTAGCTCATGTGGAATGTAGGGACATTTATTTTTCCATAAAACATTTATAAGCAAAGCGAATAATGCACCACCAAAAAGTGTTACGGCTGCAATAGCAAACTTTGTAATAAGCAACAAGCTTTCTTTGTCTGGTTTCTTCCTTTCAGTTTTTTGACAAGGCATTGTTAAATGTCATATTTATATGACATTTAAAATTATTATTTATTTATTATTTCATTTAAATTTTTAAATTAAATAATAAATTAATTTATTATTTAATAATAAAATAATATTCATTTTTAAATGTCATATTTATATGACATTTAAAATTATTAATTATTTATATTAATATGACATCATGAGGGCGGTAATCTTTAATAGAACTCGCATCACCCGAAAATTTTTGAAAGAATGAAGTTGTTTTGGCTACGGCCCGCACTTTATTTGAAATCCAGCTTAGCTG
This sequence comes from Cosmopolites sordidus, assembly GCA_031761425.1. Lineage (NCBI taxonomy): Eukaryota > Metazoa > Arthropoda > Insecta > Coleoptera > Curculionidae > Cosmopolites > Cosmopolites sordidus. Next base: position 404,723 of record JARFXV010000220.1, on the reverse strand, counting down.
GGAAGAAAAGATATCAAGGAACATAATAAAGTAACAATAATAAACAATAACAACAATAATAAAGTAGCAATTAGTATTATGTTATACTACAAAAACACTAAAAGAAGCTAACCTAGCAATAGTAGGCCTTGGAAATTAAACAAAAATTGTATTGTTTGAAAAGAGAAAGATCATTATTGTGCTGTCATTGTTATTTGAAAGCTGTTATAAGTAAAAACTACAAATTTTCCAATTGAAAAGTAAAATGTAAAAAAAGGGAAAAAAGCATTTTTTTAAACCAATAAATTGGAATAAATGAAGAGAATGACAGAGGAAGACAAGAAAACAAACGCAGAGAAGGATGGGAGTTGGGAATATTTGTGTTCACAAACACAAAGAGTGAAAAGGGACTGGATGGAAAACTACGTATATCAGCAGGCAGAAATATGTGACAAATAATATGAACATCCCCAATCTTCCTATGTAGCTTTTACATCGAAAATTTGAAACATTTACAGATAAAATGTGCGCATTTTCGGGCATTTTCTAGGAAAAATAGATTTATTGGCTGGACCTGTACAAATGCTTAAAATTCTTCAAAATACTCTACCCCTGCATCAATACACTTGGGGAGATGAGTCTTACACGCCTCGAAATCACCCTGAAAGTCCTCGACAGGAATGTCTCTCAGGAAAGTTATAACATCCTGTTGGATGTTTTCCACGGTCTCCCAATGCTTTCCTTTCAGCTCTCTCTTTAGTCGCGAAAACATCTGAATCAAATCCAACAATTCTTGACAACGCAAAATTCAAAGTTCTTTCTGATCTTCCGTCAACACTTTCAACACAAGATTCGCGCAGACCTTGCGCATTTGCAGATTCTCGATCACTATCCCATGTACCACAAATGTGGACATGTGTAGGGTGTCAGCAATTTGCTGGATGTTCAATCGACGGTTGAAACGCAAAACTTTAAACATAAAACGCAAAACCCAACGTTGTTGAGTGTCAAAGAACGGGGATCGTTGGCTACCTCCTCCCAGCCCTCCTTGAACGCCTTATGCCACCTCCCGGACTGTGACCTTGAAATGCAGTCGTCCATGAAGGCCTCTTGAAGAATCTGAAATGTTTCGGTTGCATTCTTTCCATGCTTCACGCAAAACTTGATGGCGTATCGCTGTTCTAGCGAAAGCTCCATCGCGCCGTGTTACAAAATCGGAAAAAAACACGTCACGCGGAGGCATATCTTTTCGCTCACACTGCTCGGAGCAAACTGGTGACCGACTGCGTTGGAAGAGCAGACCCTCCACCACATTCCCTGACCGGCTTTACCGCGCTGCCATGGATAGTCGCGTCACAATAAAATCATGCGCATTACTTTCATAATGGACCTTGTATGCCCACTCTATAGCAAATCTTGCTATAGAGTCCCTATTTTATTTATATAATGAACGTGAATGTAAAATGTGGGTGAAAGGTTAAATTGAATTTTCCCATTAGAACGACCATCAATAAAGGAATTATGGGTGGGGAGATATGCTTGGGATGCAGGTTATTATCTTTTGGCAAAAATCCCAAGTTGCATACAGTGCAGTTTTTAAAAGAGTTTACGATAGCGAACCTCGAGTGGTCAGCGAGATCCCAGATTAATCTGTTTGAATTTATTTTTTGTTTATCATTACACAAGGTGTCCAAAAAGAAAATTTATTTTTGATATAGCGATATAAATAAAAGAGACGTCCATCAGAAAAAAAATTATAATAATTATCGAAATAAACGTTTTAGGAAATTACTTTGTAAAAATAATATGATCCAAATGTAAAGCTTCATGTTCACGGCACTCATCTAAACGTATAACAAAATTCCTTAGGAGGGCTCGGAACATAATCTCTGGAACTTTCTCTTCTTTTCTTTTCTTTTAACTAACGTAAACTGTCGATTTTAGACACCCCCCCCCCCCCCACAAGAAAAAGTCCATTGGGCTCAAATCAAGACTACGCGGAGGACAATTTATGTCACCTCTCCTGGAAATCAATTTGTTCGAATCAAATTTCAATTCAGTTCAATAAAATAGAAATTTTCTAACGGGACACCTTGTATATAGTATGCCCTCCTTAACACTATTCCTTTAAAAAAATTCAGATTCAAAAATTCACAATAATCACTCCACAAATTTCGTATTCAGTGAATGTAGTTCCATGTGATTCCATCTTCATGGGTCCATGCGATCCCGTCCCATCCCATGGATCCCATAGATCCATGGAGATGGAATCACAATATCCATGAAGATTTTTTAGAAATTTGATTTTCCAATGATTCCTGATCCTTTCAAATTTGAGTGACTTACAGAAGATACCATTTAACAACATCGTAACGGACGTCGGTATCGTACGATAAGGCAGAGTAAACGTTCGAAGAATCTTATCGAAAAATTCATCATTTATTTTATTTCTTAATTATATAAAGAAATATTGTTAATTAAAACAATGGTATTTATTAGATGAGTTAGTAGAATTAACGGGTAAAATAATCGCATGAATAACATGATACAATATTTCCATAAAAAAGAATAAATAGATAAGTCTTATTGATTGGGAATTTTAAAAAGGATTTACATTATGGACCTACCACTACGTGACACATAGACTGAATAAATATTTTCATAAACTATTTGCGCTTCTTTCTGTTAAAAAAATCCCTACCAACTTTCCGGACAACCCATTATCTAAAGAGTTGGAACAAGCAATAAGGGTAGAACACTCAAAATACCTTCACGCCGAAGTGTATTACGAAACTTACGCTAGTTGCAAAATATTCTAAACGAGAAAAATTTCATTGATGAGAAAAGTGTTAAGTGAACCGCTTCTTCCTCGATAAGACTGTGACATTTTATGAAAAAAAAAAATTTAATCTTAAATAAATAACATTTTTGTTACAAATCTAAAAACCATCATGAAATTGTAAGCCTACTTTAGCATATTTCGTAAAATTATGTAAGCATATTTCGCAAAATTATCATGATAAAACGTACTTACGTGCAAAGTATCTTTTTAAATGTAGATTAGTGGAACTCTTACCTGAAACAAATATATAATTCAATATTATGCATCAATAATGTAAGTTTTGTTTATGATAACTAATGAAATCATATTATTAATTATTATTATTCTAAATTTAATTTAAATTAAAATTCATATTAATTAAAAGGTTTTTTCATGCTGTTTTCGACTGGGCACAAAAAACTGAGATTTACTGTGAATATACCTGATTTTTAACAAAGTTTTTTTTTTATATATTAACAAAAACCAATGGATTATTTTGTGTAGGAATATATACTAGGAAACAAAACAAGTGTTACACCTGGTACCCATGTTTGAATAAAACTGAAAATCATTCTCATTGTGTACCATATCTTGAACATAAAAACTAATATATTTTTTAAGTAAACAAAGATTTATGCATGAATTTCTACTTTCTGAATTGCAGATTTGTTAGCCATCGACAAGATGTGCAATGGAATATTCGAACACGAATATCGCGCAAACGGCGTGAGATATTGGTTGACCAAGGGTACCTTTTGTACGAGGGAATTATGACTTTTGTATATTTTAAAGTCAAACTATTCATAGCTTTATAAGGTAAAATAATATGAGCAAGTTAATTCCTCACAAAGTACGTAGCAAGCGCCCTCTAGACACTAGGCTGAAACTAGTACCAAATTCGGATTCGTTGCGCCTTTGAAAACCCAACTACCCCGATGTTGAACCTAATATCTTCAACCCTTTTTTAAATCATCTCAATTTTTTGAAAATATAGTTTCACTTTCATCACCCTGTATCTTTTTAATTACTAACATTTGCCAACACATGTATTGACTAAATCTTATTTTAATCTGTACTATCACCAGTTGCTCTATGGCGGATAAGTTATGGGACTCAGCTGTATATATATATATATATATATATATATATATATATATATATATATATATATATATATATATATATATATATATATATATAAATATCGAACAAACTCACCACAAGAAATGAGTTTCTAGAGCTCAAAAGAATCGAGCGACTACAATTTCTAATGGAATGTAGAGCTATATATATATATATATATATATATATATATATATATATATATATATATATATATATATATATATATATATATATATATGAGCATTGGTTAGTTGCTTGACAGGGAGGGAGTCCCACTCATCCCTTACATTGGAGGGCACATGTTTCGTCTGTTGGCGGTTAGACTCATCAGGGTACCGACATATGCTCTTTCGCCAAAAATAGGGAGTCCCTCTCCACAATGAAACAACCCATCTTTTCGCCGATTTCTCGTCCGATGGCTTATACATGAAGTTTTTTGACTTCTTTGGACTACGTGCAAAGAGGCAACAGTAGTCAGGAGTTATACACTCCCGACCGTTGTGCTCCACAATCTCAAGCAACTAATCAATACACATTATGGCGGAGACACAGGTAGTTGTGCGTTCCACATGAGATTGTGGAACACAACGGTTGGGGGTGTATAACTCCTGACTACTGTTGCCTCATTGGACGCCGTCCAAGAAAGTAAAAAAACTCCATGTATAAGCCATATGACGAAAAGATGGGTTGTTTGATTGTGGAGAGGGACTCCCTATTTTTGGCGAGAGAGAACATATGTCGGTACCCTAATGAGTCTATCCGCCAACATACGAAACATATGCCCTCCAAATATATATATATATATATATATATATATATATATATATATATATATATATATATATATATATATATGATATATTTCTAAATCATTTCGGGCGTCGATCCGTTGATTCTGTGAAGAGGCACGACGTTTCGCCAAAATCTCATTTGGCATTTTCAATGCCAAATGAGATTTGATCAAAACATCAATCAATGATCAAAACATTGTAAACTGATCTCGTGGAGAAAACTAATGAAAAGCTAAGGAAGTTCACGTCGTGCATCGCCATGATTTTCTTTGTTATTCTAAAAAGGATCGCATTGGGTTTAAGTTATTTACTGCTACATTAATCGGTAATACGTTGCGACAGCACCCAGAAAGGTACCTATTTATGAAAGGGATACTTACGGAGAGAAATATAAATAGAACTGCGACATTGAATAGGAACTTTGGTGTAAGTATAAGCTTTATGTCAAATTTTCTACTCACACCAAATCACTCTTAATTCGTTCGACGCGAGTTTCGCTAACCAACTTAGCTTCATCAGGGGATGATGCTAATTTAGTTTCGAGACGTAGATCCTGGTAGAGAAAACAGAAGAGAAGAGAAGAATTTTTAATGCTGTGAATGGATTCCAAAGATCCAGCAATAATTTGGGAATTTAGCGACTTATATGGACGGCACACCTGGTAAGACTTGATGAGAAACTTAAAAACTGAGTATCAAGGAAATCATAGGGGGTAACAGAAAAAAGAGGTTGACCATAGATACGATGATAGGGATAATGTAAGAAAAGATACAGTAAAAAGAGGTTGACTAAAGATACGATGATAGGGACAATGTACGAGAAGATGCAGAGTAACTATGCACTTTAAAAGCTGACAATGGGTAGCTGGAGATCGACACAGTTGAAGGCGAAGGTTGAAGAGGGTCAAGACTCACTGACGCGCTATAGCACCTCAGAAAGGAGAAAGAAGATCTTATTAAGTTCTTATCCATTAAGCGAATCTATGCTAATAATCTTTGATAGGACCATTTTCTTTCAGATTTCCTAAAAGCATCATCAGATTCAGCTTCTATACACTTACACACATTTTCCATAGCGCATTTCTAGTTATTCAGTATTATTTGAGTCGTTCATCTTATTACAACTCAGAATTTTGATTACTACTGCAAACCTTTCACTCATACCTTGAAAGTGACTTATTCTCCAATAAAAAATCTACAATAATTCTGTGTCCAGCATATTTTAAACTAATTAATGTACTATTTATAAGAAAATATACAGCTTCATTAGATGTTCTGATTTTAATGGATGGACTATTATCTAACAATGATAATTTCATGGTAAGAGCCACTCCGATATGGATCGCAAAACGTTTTATCAGCTTCAGAATAAACACGCCGAAAGTCCCGAAAATAGGCTTTTAATATCGTGTAGTTTGCGGACGCTGATGCGATAATCCATAGCGATAACATTAAGCCCAGCGCGCTAGTCCACGCTCTGACAGCCGCAAAAATTTCATTGAAAACCCCCGTCGACATAATTTATTATAAACAATTGCCCTGTAACGGAGAGATGGACGCGAATCGCCCTTAATGAAGCTCGGCGTATCGGCGCGTCGTGACGCTTCGTTCCCCGTATGGTCAACAAATTTTTTCTCGCATTTTTTCTGGCTGTTTGAAATGTATGGACGGATTACTCGTTTGAAAGGTTTCATCCTTCGACCTTAGCAAATTAAAATGGACAGAATGACATGAGATAATATAGAAAGATTCATATTTTATGTATGGTTAAATTAGAAATTTTCTGTATCTTTGCCAAAATTATTTTAAATTATAAATATTGGGTACTTTTTCTATAATATAAAAAGAAAACGTATAAATAGAGCAACTTTAATTACTGATTAATATCAATTTTTCTATTGGAACCTTCGGTATGAAACACTAAACTCGAAGAGATTTACCACTAAACACCAAATCACTTTTTTAAACTTCTCGACGCGCGTTTCGCTAACCATGTTAGCATCATCATAGCAAATGTGACAGAGTGAAAAGTCGATAGAAGGCGGTGCGAACGCAAATATGATTGAATTTCTGAAAAACAGCTTCTTTCTAGTAACGTTTCATGAATTTCGAGTCGTTATGACATTTAGTTTTGTTTTGATAGCCTTTGAAAGCAGACTCGATATTTTGTTATTATGGAAAATGCCGAATTTCGTGTGTTGATTAAACATTAATTTTGTTGAATTGTTTTTTGTTGAATAATTACTTACGTTGAAAAATAAACAAAATAGGGTTACAAAGAGTGTTAAGAAGGGGCAATAGCAGTGGAAGAACTCTGAAAAACTCTGAAGGTTAACTGGAGAGAGAAAACTGCAGACAGGAAGAAATAGCGAATTCGAATTGTCGCCATTCAATTCATGGCCAATAGAGTTCTAAACATTCTTATTCTATAATAGTTCTAAAATGTATATATATATATATATATATATATATATATATATATATATATATATATATATATATATATATATATATATGTACAAGTATATATGTTATCCTTCGCGAATATAAAGTATAAATAGCAAATTTTAGAGATTTTAACACTCCGTATAACTCAATTATTATTTAATACCGTGAAAAGCTTATAATATTTTTAGTGGAAATCTCCCAGCCGAGAACTGCGCTCCAACAAAACCAATACCCCAGGAATCCAATAATGCCACACAGCACGTCCATCGGATTTTATTAAGCGTCTGGAACGAACCGCGCCTGTTTTCGTTTTTAATAATTGCGAACTTCGCGCCAGCCAAACAGAAACGGTTTTTTTTTCCTTTTATTTGCGGTTAGAAATCGACGAAACAATGGGGCTGTAAAATGTCGTGGATGCGGTTCACTCATTAGTATGACAAAGTCGCGGACGGAAATATATTACACCACTAAAAATAAGTGATATAAACTATATCAGTATTCGTTGTGGAACTGCCACAATATTTTTTTATGTACTTCATGATGTTTATGTACTTGATGATGTTTAATTTGGAAAATTAATTACATGAATTGTTTTAAGTTGCCTTATCAGAAGACTCATTACATTGGTATTTGATGATGATGCATTATTACATTACTTATCGGAAGACCGTAGATATCAATAACGGACAAGCAAATGTTACATTTTATATTGAAATATATTATTGGTGATGAATTCATATCTAAAAAAGCGGTGCTTAAGCCGAAGTACCTCGGCACGATATATATATATATATATATATATATATATATATATATATATATATATATATATATATATATATATGTATATATATGTATATATATGTATATATATATATATATATATATATATATATATATATATATATATATATATATATATATATATGAAAAGCTAAGGAAGTTTACCCATGCTCCACGTCGTGCTTTGCCATTCCTTCATCCGCCATATATTGGCCATATATTGGCATCCGCTCTCCGCTTGAGTGTCCAGCTTGAGCCCAACTGATGAGGGCTTAAGACCAGAAACCGGTCTTGGGAGACGCTCGCTGGCGCTTTGGATGGCGGATGAAGGAATGGCAAAGCACGACTTGAACTTCCTTAGCTTTTCATTAGTTTTCTCCACGAGATTAGTTTACAATGTTTTGATCATTATATATATATATATATATATATATATATATATATATATATATATATATATATATATATATATATATATATTCATCTAATATTTTCACGGATGGTAGAATATGTTTGTAAAGTCCAACTCTAAGTCAGTTAGACTCTTCAGTCAAAGCGGACAACACTTGAAAATGCCAAATGAGATTTTGGCGAAACGTCGTGCCTCTTCACAGAATCAACGGATCGACGCCCGAAATGATTTAGAAATATATATATATATATATATATATATATATATATATATATATATATATATATATATATATATATATATATATATATATATATATATATATATATATATATATATATATATATATATATATATATATATATATATATATATATATATATATATATATATATATATATATATATATATATATATATATATATATATATATATATATATATATATATATATATTTATATATATATATATATATATATATATATATATATATATATATATATATATATATAAATATTGTGGCAGTTCCACAACGAATACTGATAGAGTTTATATCACTTATTTTTAGTGGTGTAACATATTTCCGTCCGCGACTTTGTCATACTAATGAGTCAACCGCATCCACGACATTTTACAGCCCCATTGTTTCGTCGATTTCTAACCGCAAATAAAAGGAAAAAAAAACCGTTTCTGTTTGGCTGGCGCGAAGTTCGCAATTATTAAAAACGAAAACAGGCGCGGTTCGTTCCAGACGCTTAATAAAATCTGATGGACGTGCTGTGTGGCATTATTGGATTCCTGGGGTATTGGTTTTGTTGGAGCGCAGTTCTCGGCTGGGAGATTTCCACTAAAAATATTATAAGCTTTTCACGGTATTAAATAATAATTGAGTTATACGGAGTGTTAAAATCTCTAAAATTTGCTATTTATACTTTATATTCGCGAAGGATAACATATATACTTGTACATATATATATATATATATATATATATATATATATATATATATATATATATATATATATATATACATTTTAAAACTATTATAGAATAAGAATGTTTAGAACTCTATAGGCCATGAATTGAATGGCGACAATTCGGATTCGCTATTTCTTCCTGTCTGCAGTTTTCTCTCTCCAGTTAACCTTCAGAGTTTTTCAGAGTTCTTCCACTGCTATTGCCCCTTCTTAACACTCTTTGTAACCCTATTTTGTTTATTTTTCAACGTAAGTAATTATTCAACAAAAAACAATTCAACAAAATTAATGTTTAATCAACACACGAAATTCGGCATTTTCCATAATAACAAAATATCGAGTCTGCTTTCAAAGGCTATCAAAACAAAACTAAATGTCATAACGACTCGAAATTCATGAAACGTTACTAGAAAGAAGCTGTTTTTCAGAAATTCAATCATATTTGCGTTCGCACCGCCTTCTATCGACTTTTCACTCTGTCACAGTTGCTATGATGATGCTAACATGGTTAGCGAAACGCGCGTCGAGAAGTTTAAAAAAGTGATTTGGTGTTTAGTGGTAAATCTCTTCGAGTTTAGTGTTTCATACCGAAGGTTCCAATAGAAAAATTGATATTAATCAGTAATTAAAGTTGCTCTATTTATACGTTTTCTTTTTATATTATAGAAAAAGTACCCAATATTTATAATTTAAAATAATTTTGGCAAAGATACAGAAAATTTCTAATTTAACCATACATAAAATATGAATCTTTCTATATTATCTCATGTCATTCCGTCCATTTTAATTTGCTAAGGTCGAACGATGAAACCTTTCAAACGAGTAATCCGTCCATACATTTCAAACAGCCAGAAAAAAAGCGAGAAAAAATTTGTTGACCATACGGGGAACGAAGCGTCACGACGCGCCGATACGCCGAGCTTCATTAAGGGCTATTCGCGTCCATCTCTCCGTTACAGGGCAATTGTTTATAATAAATTATGTCGATGGGGGTTTTCAATGAAATTTTTGCGGCTGTCAGAGCGTGGACTAGCGCGCTGGGCTTAATGTTATCGCTATGGATTATCGCATCAGCGTCCGCAAACTACACGATATTAAAAGCCTATTTTCGGGACGTTCGGCGTGTTTATTCTGAAGCTGATAAAACGTTTTGCGATCCATATCGGAGTGGCTCTTACCATGAAATTATCATTGTTAGATAATAGTCCATCCATTAAAATCAGAACATCTAATGAAGCTGTATATTTTCTTATAAATAATACATTAATTAGTTTAAAATATGCTGGACACAGAATTATTGTAGAATAAGTATTGGAGAATAAGTCACCTTCAAGGTATGAGTGAAAGGTTTGCAGTAGTAATCAAAATTCTGAGTTGTAATAAGATGAACGACTCAAATAATACTGAATAACTAGAAATGCGCTATGAAAAATGTGTGTAAGTGTATAGAAGCTGAATCTGATGATGCTTTTAGGAAATCTGAAAGAAAATGGTCCTATCAAAGATTATTAGCATAGATTCGCTTAATGGATAAGAACTTAATAAGATCTTCTTTCTCCTTTCTGAGGTGCTATAGCGCGTCAGTGAGTCTTGACCCTCTTCAAGCTTCGCCTTCAACTGTGTCGATCTCCAGCTACCCATTGTCAGCTTTTAAAGTGCATAGTTACTCTGCATCTTTTCGTACATTGTCCCTATCATCGTATCTTTAGTCAACCTCTTTTTACTGTATCTTTTCTTACATTATCCCTATCATCGTATCTATGGTCAACCTCTTTTTTCTGTTACCCCCTATGATTTCCTTGATACTCAGTTTTTAAGTTTCTCATCAAGTCATACCAGGTGTACCGCCCATATAGGTCGCTAAATTCCCAAATTATTGCTGGATCTTTGGAATCCATTCACAGCACTAAAAATTCTTCTCTTCTCTTCTGTTTTCTCTACCAGGATCTACGTCTCGAAACTAAATTAGCATCATCCCCTGATGAAGCTAAGTTGGTTAGCGAAACTCGCGTCGAACGAATTAAGAGTGATTTGGTGTGAGTAGAAAATTTGACATAAAGCTTATACTTACACCAAAGTTCCTATTCAATTTCACAGTTCTATTTATATTTCTCTCCGTAAGTATCCCTTTCATAAATGGGTACCTTTCTGGGTGCTGTCGCAACGTATTACCGATTAATGTAGCAGTAAATAACTTAAACCCAATGCGATTCTTTTTAGAATAACAAAGAAAATCATGACGATGATGGACGATATTTTCTGCCACACGATCACTTGCTAGTCGGTAGATTCTTAGATAAGTTAATGTCCATGGCGGAGCCCACATAAAGCATTAGCTAATGTTACTATAGATCTGGAATCTTAAATTTCTACCCATTTTTTACAAATGAAATTAATTCGAAATCTCTACCATTATCCCAATTGTGGTACAACTCCTTCATTAGACAAAATCAACCGCGGAAAGCCTCATAAAATCGGTGCCAAATTATGGACTCTCCGGCTCGAAGGACCATTAGATAGGGTAAGATGGGGGGATGGTACGGCAATGACTCCGGTTAAAAACGAGAAGGCCCTGGAGCACGATTCAACCACCCCCCCAAGTCGCCCTATAGCCGTCGAGTCGTGGGCGCGTATCGATCGTGGACTGGGCCATTTAGAGTAATCTCTATCTCCGCTATGTTAAGCGGCAGAGGGGTAATTGTCTGCGATGGCCCTTTAAGGGTCGAACTGCCGGTTGCAGTTGCGGCCCTCACGCGCGCCAGGTCGAGACTGCGAAGAAAGAGGGGATTAGAGGGGCTACGGTGCAATAAGGGGAACGGGAGGTATTGTGGCAGCGACGGGAACCTCACAAAAACGGAAAAACTTTTCGCGTTCCGAAAGCTCAACAAATTTTTTTATTCCTTTTAATTTTAAACCCCGTTTAATCGTTTTTTTTTTCTCCCTTCTACGTTAGTCAGGTTTATCAGTTGAACAGGAAAGCTGAGCAGTTTCCAGAAAACTTGGGCAGCATTTTTTTTAATCAGGAAAAGTTTTAGTCTAGAATAAAAACAAGCTAATTTAAAGTTGAAATTTTTACGAAAAATACCTTTTAACGCAATATAATACTTACACACCTTAATGTAAAAGTCTGTGCAATCGGGCAATCCAAATTGTTTAAAAATTTCGTTAGCAATAGTAACGATGACACAGCAAAACTAAATATTGATTCTAAATACAGAGGAGATTAAAGTCCTAGACGTATGACATGGTTAAGATAAAAGGATTAAACAGATAACAGATCACTGGAAAAAATGAGGATAAATGAAAAATTAAGAATTATGACACACCAGTGTCATCATTCTGTTTTCTGTTACCAAACAGAAAACAGAAAATGTTAGAAAAAGTCCAAGTTAGAAAAGGGGTAAGACAACGAGACTCATTGACACCAATATTATTTAGTTTGCTGCTAGAACATACAAGTAGAGATCAATAGAACTGGACTGGTATATAAAAGAAGACATTAATGCTTCGTATTTGTAGATGACCGCGTATTATTGGCAAAAAGTATCTAAGAAATAATGAAATTAACAATGAGCCTAGAAAAAAGAAGCCATCAGGAAAATATAATAAAAAAGGAATAAAACAATTTTTTACTTTGTTATGTATCACTATTATTTTTAAACAAAATTTGTGTGACTATTAAAATAATTAAATTATTAATAATTTAAAAATAAAAAAAATAGTTTTTAGTTTTAAAGTAGTGTTTGAGAATGTAAAATCGTTTTACGAAACTATAGTCACACATATTTTGTTTAAAAATAAAAGTGATGGATAACAAAGTAGAAAATTGTTTTATTCCTTTTTAAAAAATGAACTATCACAAAGTAACGGACAAATCAATCAAATTTGAAAATATTATATATCAATTCGCCTTTTTCCGCGGAGGGTATTTGTTTGAAATGAGAGATAAAACGAATAAGATGGATAGGTCACCTGGAATGAATGCCAGAAGGAAAAATGTCTAAAATTTTACCAGCACATACCTTCTATTATATGGAAAAAGAAGGAAAGGGAGACCAAGAAGGGTAGAGAAGGACCTGAAACAACTGAAAACCTCCGAATGGAGAGAAAAAGGTATAGAAGGAAATGGAGAAACACAGCCAACCATGTCATGGGCCATCTGGGCTTGGAGAGGTGTATTAGTATAGGTAATAAGTTCCTTTATTATTAAATCCTGAAAAACTTACTGCTACGTTGTTTAATATCTTAGCACACAAACAATATTAGTATTATATGCATGAATTCGAAAATCTACATTAATTACAGGCCCAAGTTCAATATTTGTCAGATTTCAATATTTAACTGACTAATACCAAACATATTTGAAACTATACAAATACATCATTGTCAAAGATTCTGCGTAGTTCTATATACCCTTTATTCTATACGAATACATATTAATGAATTAGTATTATCGACACAGAAGGTCATTGTGGTAAACAACAAAATAAACTGAGGATTGAGGCATTTTCTTGATGGAAATTCATAATAAATTGTATAAATCCAACCAAGTTGTCTAATTTCCATTTATATTTTTCTCTAAAACATAACGCGTTTCGCTACACTGTATTTTCTTCAGATGGTTGACAAAGATTCTTTGTTAAAAGAAAAAAGTGCTTAAAACTTTGGTTTATTTACACAATTTGCAAAAATAAAAATACTAATTCTGATTCAGAGTTCTCTTTTGGTTAATATTAAATCTGACATCTGACGTAGCTGTTTTTGAATTCTTTCTGGAACTCCTTCTGGTGACATATCATTGGCCGATAGGGATAAAAGTAAAACTCTTATTTTAAACAAAGATAGAAAGTGACCTTGATTTGCAAAATCATTTCACAATATCACACGTTCAATGTTAATCGAACATACCCACGCGCAAAAGCGACTATACTTTATGATACACCTTAAATTGAATCAGTTTCAAATATTCCTGTCAAATTAATATATAAAATCTAACAATGGCTTAGTGGCTGTAAATCAAAACTATCATTAGACAAGGAAGTGTTGCCACACCAAGTCATCCTAAAACATGTGTGGACATACGGTATCCAACTAGGGGGGCACTGCTAGTAAGTCCAACATCTCCATTCTACAAAGATTCCAAAACAAAGTATTTCGAACTATTGTGTCAGTGCATCCTAATGTCTTACTCATCCAATTAAATGAGTCAGACGTCAATGAAGTGCGCAGATTGGACCGTTGGCTCTCATACGACCTTCCGAAGAACTCAGATAAGGTTTTAAGACTAATACATATAAAGTCACATAGACAAATACACTTTAGACTTAGATTTAGATTAAACTTGAAAGGAAATGATACTCAACGTGCCATTCACCTGTATCAAACCAACATTTTACTGTCTACAGAGCAGGTTGAATAACAACTCTCTGAGAGCTTAATTTAAACATCTCAATGGATCGAATCCACTACAAATTAAATAATGTTTTAGGTTCGAAAAAGCTGTCCACTAGATAGATGCCGCTTTTCTTAACAGTCGACCAAAGAGAATGAACACTTCTCAAGAGTGTTTAGAGTTATTTAAACACGTTCCTGCTGAGTTTCTTCGTTGCTTTTCCAGGTCTGTAAATATGAAAGCGAAATTGGCCCATAGATGGCCCTAGCTGACAAAGATTTTCAACTCACAATCATACAAGTTTCATATAATAGTATAGTTGTAATAGCGTTGAACATGTCAAATTTTCTGCCTTGAAATTACGATTAACGAACAGCATTGATTTTCTATTACCGTTTTGAGAAAACTGCTGTAGAATCGCATAGAATGCTAGTCGAAGCTTACGGTGAGCATGCTCTTGGTAAATCACAGTGCTTTGAGTGGTTTAAACAATTCAAAGGTGGCGATTCTGACGTGAGAAACGAAGAACGTGGAAGACAACTGAAAAAGTTTGAAGACGGTGAATTGCAAACATCGTTGGATGAGGATAACGCGTAAACGTTACAACAACTCACGAATCAATCAAATGTGACACCAGAAGTCGTCTCTATATGTTTGAAAAATATGGGAAAGATCCCGAAGATGGAAAAATGGGTTCCGCATGAATTGAATGAAAGACAGCACGAAAACCGAAAAACCACTTGCGAGATGCTGCTCGCCAGGTATAAAAGAAAGTTATTTCTCCATCCAATTGTGACTGGCGATGAAAAATGGATATATTTTGACAATTCTAAGCGTAAAAGATCCTGGGTAATTCCAGGCGAACCATCGACATCGATTGCAAGGCCAAATCGCTATGGACGGAATACAATGCTCTGTGTTTGGTTTGGTGTGATCTATTATTAGCTGCTAAAACCTAGCGAAACCGTTAATACTGAACTCTAGTAACAATAAATGATCGATTTGAATTAAGCTTTGCGTGAAAAACGACCAAAATATTAAGAACAAAATACAAAGTGATTTTACTTCATGATGATGCACTAGCACACACATCCAAACTGGCTAATGAAACGACTGATGCGCTTAGTTGGGAAATACTTTCGCATGCGACTTACTCATCATACTTGCCTCCGTGCGATTACTACTTATTTGCCTCGATGAGGCAAGCACTTGCTGAGCAGCGCTTCACTTCTTACGAAAATGACTTGATGACTGGTTTGCTTCAAAAGAGCAACAGTTTTTTTGGCGTGGCATCCATAAATTGTCAGACAGGTAGGAAAAATGTGTAGTTAGTTATGGACAATATTTCGAATACAATATTTTTCATCATTTTCAAACAATAAACGTATATTTTCGATACAAAAACTCTGGTTTCATATTTACATGCCTGGTATACCATGAAACATAGTCCCAATTATATGCCAAAGACGAAGCACCAGTCCAAATAGTGAATGGTAGCAGTTGAGAATGCGACAAAGAAAATAATAAAAAAAAAAAAATATATATATATATATATATATATATATATATATATATATATATATATAATAGGTTTTGTAAGATTCTCCTTGTGTAAGAACTATCTGGCAAATAATACTGGACTAATTACCCGGTGCTATTCAGGCAAAACGTCCAGGTTTAACTACAAGAAAGTGTTCTTTCACCACAATTGCACAGTCTCGAACTCTTTCCATAACTTACACTTCTAAGAGTTTCCACATGCGCCTTGTTCAACAGATTTAACTCCCAGCCTTTACTTACTCTTTCCAAATCTGAAGAAATCACTCGCTAGGCTGTGTTTATATATATATATAAACTTTATATATATATATATATATATATATATATATATATATATATATATATATATATATATATATATATATATCATTTTTTATATATATATTTGTTTATATATATATATATATATATATATATATATATATATATATATATATATATATATATATATATATATATATCATCATCATCATCATCATCATCAGCCCGTGTCGATCAACTGCAGGTTGAAGGCCTCTTCAGCATGTTTCCAACATCAACGGTCCTGGGCTTTCCTCTGCCACTCTGGTCCAATATACTTAACGATGTCATCAATCCATCGTGCTTTCGGTCTTCTTCGCGGACGTTTGCGATCAAGCGGTATCCACTCCAGAATTGCCTTGGTCCATCTGTCATCCCATCGCCTCGCTATATGGCCTGCCTATCTCCATTTCAATTGCTTTACACTTCCAATGATGTCACAGACTTTCATTTGTTCCCTGATCCATGCGCAGGACTTTCTGTCTCATCTTGTAATGCCAAGCATACATCTTTCCATTCACCTCTGTGCTTACCCCAAGTTTTTGAATTGATTGCGATGTGAGCGTCCAGGTATCACTTCCGTATGTCATAACGAGTAGAACGCACTGATCGAATACTTTTCTTTTCAGGCAGAGTGGGAGTCTGCTCTTAAACACAATGTTGAGCCTGCCAAATGCCGGCCAGCCACATTTAACAAGCCTTTCCACCTCCAGGGCGGTATTCCCCTCCATTGAAATCCCCTGCCCAAGATATATAAAGGTGGCCGCAATTTGCAAATTCCTTCCGAAAACTGAAATTCTTCTGTCCTAAGAGAAGTTATTGAACATAACCTGACTCTTTTTCAGGTTTATTTTCAAGCTAAATGGTTCGCCAGTGGCAGGGTTGATCCAACGTTCGAAATTGTTTTTTTTATTGGTATATGTTTTGGGACAATGGCAAAGTTGAAGCCCTTGCTTAGGATGGATTCTTCATCTGTGGATAAGTGGTAGTATTTATGCATTCATAACTAATTTCTTATTGTCTCAGATATCTTTTGGACGCTCAGTTGCTGAACATTATCTACTATTAATATATTATCTACTATATGAATATAAAAATGTATATTTTTTAGGCAATACTAAATTAGTTAGATCCGCCTTTTAAGGATTTATAGTTTCAGAAAGATAAAACCTACACATTTTTAATAACCAAAAACGAAAGAAAATAAAAAGCACCATTGGAAATTGTTAACGTAAATCGACCGTAACGTTTAATCATAACTCAGGATGAGATAACAATTTTGTTTTCTTTTCAGGATATTATGCCGATACGCTCCCATAAATGGTGTGAATTTTCTAAATAAAGTTAGCATGACGTGTCGGGCCATCGTTTACACTTACCATATTAATGAAACTAGGTTAGACATCTGGAATAATGCATGTGCTCGTTTAAAGAGTATCTTCCCGAAATATGTTAAAATTTTATGACTTTTTTTATTATGATGGGATATTTTAATAGGTTTGTTGGAAGAAGATATGCATTAACAGGATATGACATATGCAAGATTAACATTAAAAATCTTGAAAACGAACCGATAATTCACAAACCATACAATTGATATATAAATAAAATGATAATGTCAAACCATTAAATTTTCGCATCAAATCAAAAACAATGATACGAGGGTCGTTCAATAAGTCCTTCAATAAGATATAGTTTCAATTGATTGCGAGGTTGGCACTTGATAAAACATAGTAACAAGGATAATAATTAAAACACTTGGTATTTGTTTCACAATATATTTTAAGTAGATTCTCCTTTTAGATATACTTTTCCAAGTGTTTCTCCAACTTTTTTAAGCCGTTGCTCAACCGGTGTAATAACGACGCATAATATCCTCCAGTTATTTGTTTTTCTTTTTTCCAAGTAATCGGTGTAGATGATTGCGCGTGCATCCCGAAAAACTGTGCCATAATCTTGCCAGCCGATTTCGTCGTCTTCACCTTCTTCGGAGCCCGTTCGCCTTCAAAAACCCACTGTTTTGATTATTCCTTAGTCGACCACAAGACTGCGTTTATTCTCCACTAACAGCAAACGCGGTACCCATCTTGCTCACATTTTTTCACACCCAATTTTTCGTACAAAACTGAAAACGCTGTGTCTTGTGGCCTGAGGTCTCAACTATTTTGCGCACTTTGATTCGTCGATCACTTAAAACCATGTCGTGAATTTTGTCATTCATTTCGGGAGTAGTCACTTCCACTGGACGTTCCGAACGCTGTTCATCTTTTGTGGATGTACGGCCACGTTTAAACTGATTTACCCTATTATAAACAGTTGCAAACACAGGAGCAAACGTGCCATGAACTTCAACTCAGCTTTGATCTTTTTCGGTGTTAAGCGTTTTAAATATAAGTGTTTACTCACCACTCAAAACTCACTTTTTTCCATTTTAATAAATAAGCAAAAGTTTTTTGTTCCAATCGGCAATACAAATAAAACCAGGTGATGAATATAACTGAGACTTTGACAGCTATCTGGTGAATAATGATACTTATTAAAAACAAACCATTTCCGATGCTACAAACGCCATCTCTTGGATTTTCTAAAGACTTATTGAACGACTCTCGTATATTGTCATATATGGGTGTTTAATAATAAAAATAGGTTAGATTTTGATATACAGTATCGTCTTGTAATCTTTCTATTCCCCTCTGTGCTACCCGAAGTTTTTGAATTAATATGCTTGCATATGCTTTATCTACCCCCTAGCTAAGCAGTGCATCTATTATGGTATGCTTTGAGATGCGAGTCAAATGCTTTTTCGTAGTCGATAAAAGCGAAGCACAGTAGCATGGTGTATTTGTTGCGTCTTTCTATGGCCTGCTGAATCAGGATATGGACACCATAAGGGAGAAGAAGAGGAAGGCTAAAGAACAGCTGGAGAAACGACGAGAAATTGACGAATAACTAAAGGAAAGAAAATTGACAGAATATATATATGAAAGGGCACAAAAGGAATAAAAAATCAGAAATCGGAAGGCGCCCTAGAACTATGTGGTAAATCTGTGTCAGTTTTGGGCAAGTTTAGAGGTGAATTTACTTGATCGGAAAGTATTGAATTAGAAACTCACTTAAAAAATTACAATCCAGAAAAATAAAATAAATGATATTCGAGTAAATGGACAAACCATGCAATAAGTTTACTTCAAATATTTGGGGTCAATACACCGTCTCCGGAGAACTGAACCATTAGTCACGAAAAACAAGTCATTTCAGTTTGATGCCTTTTTCATTGTCTAGTTCTCTTCATATGTTTTAGCTACTCATGTACATATTTCACATCAACAGCTAAAATAATATTTCATAGGAAAAAACCAGCCATGTCAAAATAAATGTACAAAAGAAATATCAACCTAAAAATCCAGGTGAAACCGGATACTGACCATTGTCGCCACCATATCCCGAGTGGGGCTCGCGCCTTAGATGAGTCACACGGGGCGTAAATTAGCCTTTAACCGCCAGGGGTGTGTACCTGGCCCATGGGGTGATAACCCTTCGCGTTATGTCGGTGCCCTGACAGCCAGGTAGGGAGAGAAAAAACATTGCGCGGGCGTTAAAAGCACTTGATGATTAGTTTTTTTTGGCCTATATTGCGTGAACCCACCCCTCGGTTTTTGTTTCGTATAAAATAATTTTTGTGAGGGTCGTTCCAGGAATATAGTCCGGTAAATCAGATAAAGAACTAACAAACTGACAACTTGACTAGTTATCGTGGACATTAAAATATCAAAAATATCAAGACAATCAAAAAAGTTTGTTCGGTTTCCTTGAATCTCCTTTTGGAAATTAGACTGGTAAGCATATCAGCAAAGGCCTGTTAGTATACGATCGATAACAAAACACATCGACGATCGATAACAATCGACGAATTGATAGCTAATGTACTTTTATTTACGTCTTTTCAATGATCGTCGAGTCTAGTTTAATTATTTCAAGTTTAATAATCTTCTTTTTCTTGTGCAAGAAAATATTCTTTTTCTTGTGCTTCCAACCGGATCGATATATAGTATCAATCCAATCTGAGGCTATATACGAGGCATGCGAACAAAAAAAGCAATGCTACTGATAGCGTGCGTAGCTTTCGATCTGGCAATACTGTTGGTTTCCTCCTTGGAGGGGTAGCAGAACAACATCTTATGTGTCTTTACTATAGGTTTAAATTCGTTTCAAAAACAGTATCTTGTCAAGTACACAGGTTTTCAGGTGGTTATGAGTAGCAACAATTAACTATAGTTTTTTTTGTCTCTCCCAGACCGATTACTAGGTCTGGGAGAGATTGGGAAAATAAAGACTTAAGGAATCTTAGTTTGATAGGTTTCGCAGGATCGTCCCAATTGGATTTCATTAACGCTTGAGTGTAATTTCTCGCGAAAAAGAGATGATGTTTCGGATGAAGACTGCGGATGGAAGGATCTGCTTCCTCAACACTCCTGATAATTCATGACAAGGATACCAAACGAAAACAAGTGACGAATCTTGACCAACGATGTCTTCTACAAGATCTGAACTTAAATAACTTAATTAAATAAATGGGTGGGAAAGAAAGCGATTTTGGATTATAGAAATGGCATTCCTGGAGTCAGTGAATATGATCCAGAAATTTGCGGGATTTGACTTGATATAAATGAGGGATCTTTCAATGGCCACTGGTTCAGCAATAAGTACGTTTGTTGAAACCGGCAGTTTAAACCCTGAGGAGGTTCTATCGTGTGTAAAGCTGCAGCTGACCCCTTGGTCCGACTTGTATCGATTTGTATAAATTCAGAGGCATGGAGAGTAAGTTTGGAGTAAGAAAAACATCTATTAGCAGACCGTTTATACCAAACCTAATCATATATTTCCTTGTCTTCCAGTAAGCAATGTGGACATTTGGTCTTAAGTTAAGTTAATAACATATACATAACAGACTCTCTCAAACTGTTAAATATGTTTGGGCCGGGAATCCCCAAAAAACACAAATCCCCAAACACACATCCCAATTCACAACTTTTAATGAAACGTTTTCGAATCCACATTTGCTCAAAGTGAACATATATAATAGAGTTGCAAAGACAGTAAAAAGGTTTATTTTGACTAAACTCAAACAGATTTAGCACTAAACATCAAAACACTTTTTTTCAAAGTTCTCGACGCACGTTTGGCTAACCATGTTAGCATCATCAGAAGATGTTTTAATCTAATTTTAAAACTAAACTACGTTCTATTTATTTATATCATATAGTCCTAATTGCCTAATCAGGTAGGTAGTACACTTTATAGGCAGTAGGTTAGCAATTAGGATCTCACATAAATAGAACATAGTTTAGTTTTAAAATCAGATTAAATCATCTACTGATGATGCTAACATGGTTAGGAAAAAGTGGGTCCAGAACTTTAAAAAAGGATTAGGTTAGGTTAGGTTAGATGTTTAATGATAAATCTCTTTGAGTGTAGCGTTTCACACCGAAGGTTCCGATAGAAAAATTGAGATTTATTTTGAATTATCTTGGGGTACATCGCGATACTTTTAAAAACAGAACTGAAAAGTGACTGTGGCTCAGTATTAAATTGGTTACCTCTTCTGTAAAATAACTATGTAATAAGTTGCTCTTTTGCTTTTCGGTTATTTATCTTCTTCTTCGTTTGGCGCTCCAGCTGGTCAACGAGCCTTGATCTCCTGCAATGTTCGCCTCCATCCGGATCAATCTCCAGCAACTTTTCCAGTTTTTGATGTGCAGGACATTGTCCTACCACCATGTCTTTGGTCTACCTCTTTCTATTACCCACTACTTGTCCCTCCATGATTCTCCTTGGTATTTAATCCTTTTGCCCATTCTTCTCGTCATGTTCCCAGCCCATCTGAGTTGTTGAACCATCACACAGTCCACAATATATAAATATTTGTATAATTGCTGGAGTTCGAAGTTCAACAATCCGATTTTTTATCTGATGTTATTGTTCTCGATCTCAGAACTTTAAGAAGTCAATATCATTTGAAAATTATCATTAAAACTGTGATAATGTTCTGTTGGATGATTTCTTATATATTTCTGTATGTTGAATCAACTTTTTAGCTCTTTAACAAATGCTGATGCTTTAACGTGGTTTTTATAAATATTACACCGAGTAGGTTAACATTGATGTTCCATCTAATAATCTTTGATATTTTCTCTTTTATATACCGAAATTTGTTTTCACGTCGAATTAATAAAAGAGAAGTAAAATATCATGAAAATCCATTTTTTTGCGGTACATCGAGACAAGGCGATACACATTAAATTTTTATATTCACTCCCCTGTCGATAAAACGGATCTTCAGAGTCGCAAACGCGTCCCGTTCCGTTTTTTATTATTAAAATTTTATTGAAATCGCGGAGACAAATAGATTTAATGGAACGAACGGACGAAAGTGCTCATTTTTAATGTAGATGTTTTCCCGTAATAAAAACATAAAAATGCCCCACGAAAAATTATAAAATTTCGAAGAAAAAATTCAGCATGTTAATAATGGAAACCCCCACGCTTGCCGAATTTTATCTGTCGTAATTCTGTGCTCCGCATCAATTAAAAAAGGTTTTTAATTAGATTAGTAGATAGTAATTAAATTCGCGCGGTTTTCTATGAAATTCAACATAACTTATTTATATAGCTTCCTTTCTAGTAACTCTAGACATTTAGATTTGTTCTTATAGGTCGTCATTCCATTTCCCAACATTTTCTTCATCTAGTACAAAAATAGAACATTTTTCGATCAAAATGTAAAACTTTAAAAAATAGAATCGCTTCATTTTCGGATATTTGACGCTCCAAACCACGCGCATCAATAATCTGGCACCCGTTTTGATTTATCTCTTTTAGTTTTCGAGATATGGTTTTTTGAAAGTTTAAAATATTGTTAAAAATTGCATTCGTCGATGAGTTTTCTGCGAATCTCTCGAAAACCGCACGATATATCGAACTGCGCTTGTCGTCTTCGAAATCAAATAAGCTTGATATTCTTGCGAGGAAAAACCATAGTGTAAATCAAAGAGAAGTTGGAAAATTATTATCGAGACTTTTCTCTTTTACACTTCATGGTTCACAAGTGGTTTACTGAGTTTCGATGAGGTCGAAAAATTACGAGTCATGCTGCGCTCAGGACGCCCCGTTGAGATCACTATCGAGGAAAGGGTTAACAAAATCCAATTCATATTCACTGATTACAGAGTGAATGTTAATATTGTTACGATAATAAATATCTCGGATGAACGCGTACGGAACATCCTACTAGAACATTTGGGCATGACGAACTATCAGTCGTAGCGATTAATAATTTTTTATATTTTCTTAAAAAAAAAACAGGTTTAATTTAAGAAAAAAGCAAAAAACGGTTTGTTTATAGTATGGGCCATCGCTAGCTGCATATTTTTCCCATCTCTCTGTCAATTTGTGGATGATCTCGAAGAAAAAAAGTGCATCTTTTAAAGTAGTCCAGTCATCAAGCCATTTTTCGACATCTCCGTAATTGTTGAAGTGTTTCATAGAAAGTACTTGAGGCATCGATGAATGGTGAAACCCTTTTAATCCCATAACATGCACATCATTGTCTTTTTTCCAAAGCGATTCGGTCTTGCTGTTGACGTTGTTGGTTGTCCTGAATCAACCCATGATTTTCTGCATTTTGTGTTTCGAAATATATCCATTTTTCATTTTCAGTCACGATCCGATGTAAAAAAGTATTTCATTCAAGCCGAGAAAGCAAACCGTTTTTCACTTTTCAATCTGCCTGTCGTTCAACTGATCTGGTACCCATTTTCCTGCTCCACCAAACCTCTCTGCCATTTATTGTTGAGTTTACATATAGTCTTCTTCCAACAACACTTGCAATTCAGCATCTTCAAATTTTTTCGGTTGACCTTGTCGTTCTTTGACTTTCAAGTCGAAATCAGCACTGAATCATCTAAATCATAAATCATCTAAACCAACGCCCTTGCGTTGGGATATTGCCGCCATAAGTTTCCACCAGTATACGATGGCTTTCACTAGCGTTTTTCTGATTAAAAACGATCTTGATTAAACAAGAAAAGCAGTACATGCCGCAAATGCTCTTTATTTAACTCGAAACTAGACTTGTTTACAACACGAAAAAAATATGACGCTAACTCGAAATCGTTTAAAGGCGTTTTGAAAGGCGTTGAAAGGCGTTTTGAAAGACATCAAAGGCGTTTTGAAAGGTACTATCATAGCAACAAAATTGCATAAGAGATCAGACTGTAAGCCGACCCTTATTTCCAGCGTCATCTCTTAAATAAATTAAAAACTATTAACCGCCACACCTGGTAAGTAAGACTAGTAACCTAAAGCGCGGAATGTAACCTAAAGCGCGGAACTAGTAACCTCCGCGGAATGTAAACAATTATACATAGGACAGGCAAACATACGAATTTTCTCGCGAGTACAAGAGCATCAAAATGGCGTGAAAAACAAATAAACGACTTCAGCGTTATTCCAACACCGCCAAAAAACAGGACATGAGATCAACTTCGAGAACACCGAACAAATAGCATCTACAAGGCGCGTCTCACGGAAAACAGGACTTAAAAAAAACCGAAATATTTATTTTTTCGACAAATTTTTTTTTTTATTCAAAATAGTCTCCTTATACCTCAGTACAAGATTATGTACGGTCAATTAGATTGACGAATGAATTTTGAATGAACTCAGCCAAAGATATGTCCTTCAGGATGGCGATCAACGCCTTTTGAATGGCTTCAAATCCAAATCAAGCGAGTATGATGAATGATTGATGGTTAAAATGCAAGTTTTGGTTAAACAATCAGTAATGAGTGTGATTCGGGACAATTTTTGGTCGTCAGAACATTTGTGTGGAACCTTCCGAAGTCCCAAATGATCAGTGAAAATGCCATAAATCGAATCTTTGAACATGTTTAATTCCATTTCCATGTATCGCATCGAAGATTTTGGGAGATTTTTTTTTAAATTCAATCATAATTTGAATGTTACTTTAAGTAACCACGGAATTTTTCCAACCAGGATGTACGTCACCGTCTTTGATGTCCTCAGGACCTTCTTTGAATCATTTAAACCACTCGTGAACTTCGCCACGGGATAAACAATCCTCACCGTACACTTGTTTCATTAATTGGAACGTTTCAGTGAATGTTTTACTATGTTTAAAACAAATCTTAATATTCGCTCTTTGTTCGATGCTAATTTTTCGACCGATGGTATAAACACTCTGACGCGCGATAAGTTGACTTCTAATGATCCGAATACCATAAAATTTTGTCAGAATGTCAGTGAATAATATTCCTTTCCAACGTTTACCCCTGTCAAAAGATGGCGCTATTAGAATTTTTTTACTAGCTATTTTTAAAAAGACCTGTTTTTCGTGGGTGGCGCCTTGTATAAATCATTACAGAACACGCGTACTTAGAGAAGCACAAGAAATGGAAAAGAACGGAAAACTAAACAAAACATACTTCACAAATATTATAGTCATTTGGTCATACTTGCGCCTCTCTGTATAGAGAGATATAGCCTTCGTGTTGGTTTTTCCGATATTTTATAATTTTTATTGAATACTTTTATATTTTAGTTACGGAAAAACATCTATTCATTCCGTTAAATCTATTTATCTTAACGATTTCAATAAAATTCTGAAAATAAAAAAAAAACAAATGTAATAAATATATTAAAAATAAATATATGTATACAAAAATAATAAAAATTTAATATGGTATGTATCGGCTTGCCACACGATATACGGCGAAAAAAAATATATTGACGATTTTGTCGATTCTGTTTTATTATAGTGTATGGGATAATAAACTCCATTGCAACAGTAATGCTGATATTTTTTAATTTTGACTCAATTTATGATGTTAATTAACATTTTCCTTTTGCATTAAGTTTTTGAAATCGAATCATTGAGTTGGAAGGATGTTGGCCTTCCAATACTACATGCAAACCTGTTCAATGCATTTTTATTATATTAAAGTTGGTTTATTTTAAAACTTGCATTTTCTATAAATACATTAGACATTTTGCATTGAAGCGAAATCGTCAGTGACTATCTTTAGTTAGTTTAAGAATAATAATGGCGAGAACTAGACTACGAGTATTGGTACAAAATGTGACCTCAATCCACAAATACAGCAATATAAAAAAAGATCAGAATATGAAAACGAAGAGATATCGTATCGATGGTTCGTTTTAATCAATCAATCATATCAAATGACCCTTAAATATATCCAAGAACATAAAAAAGACGACCTCATATTTTTATGATGTTGAGGTAAGTTTTACAGGTCGTTATTTATTTGTCATAATGAAATTAACGCCTTTTAAATCGTAAACATTCTCTTGAAATGTTTTTACTGATGTATACTTAAATTGTTAGCTCTTCAGGCCTAGTTGGTTGGCACATGGCTTATTATGATCTGGTCACCCAACTAGATCAAGACAGCGATCGACGTCACTTAATTTCAGTTATCGAGAAGCGATATTCGACGTGATGCGGCTAGCCCTTGGGTTTCTTCACTGATGAAGCTTACTATAAACTAAAAACTATATAATGCGGAGATTATTCCACGTGTCTCCATTGTAACTAAATTCACAAAAGACAAGTATATAAAAATATAATATATTGCGTTCTATTTTATGTCAAACAAATTGAAGTAGTATTATTTTCAAAACATAGCTACGATATCTACATTATTTTTAACCTCATCAGACATGAAAAATTCCTATAGAAAAGTTTCTATAGACATGGGTCCTATTCTGAACTGTTACAGAGATATACAGGGGCAAAAACACATTTATGGATGGCAAATGTAATAAAGAGTGAGAAAATATACCTTTACTTTCTTTACTAATAAGCAACCATTGTTTATACCAGTTAATTATTAGTTTATCATTAGCTATAATATCAATTAGCTCATTAACTGATTTAAAGTTATTTTATCGAATGCCTTCGTTATTCCCTCATCGTGAATATGCACCCATAATACGATATTGCACAGGTACTCAAATTACTAGAAAAAAAATCTGTTTTGTCGAATCAATTTCAAGCGCTGCCTAAAATAAATTGTAAAATGGGAATTTCCATTAATTTAATTAAGTAACAGTTATTTCCACACTTATAGAAGGTCATACCTCGTTAACATACCCAGTTTTATAGAAATATGATATTGTTTCTTTCAATAATGTACTAATAAAAAAAAGAATAAAACATACAGAAAATGAACTAATCAAATGGTATGGCAGGTAGCATAGAATCGATCGATACGAAGTTCTTCCGTTAAATATAA
This sequence comes from Cosmopolites sordidus, assembly GCA_031761425.1. Classification (NCBI taxonomy): domain Eukaryota; kingdom Metazoa; phylum Arthropoda; class Insecta; order Coleoptera; family Curculionidae; genus Cosmopolites; species Cosmopolites sordidus. The sequence continues at coordinate 376,803 of JARFXV010000220.1, read as the reverse complement.
TACTACAGATGATAGCACTGATTCCAGCCAGTGCTTTTCAGATTCTGATTAATATACGATGAGCCGGCGGGTTACATTCTGTGAATTCGCTGTCAAGATAACATTTAGGTTTGTGGTTCTGGACAGTGTCGCCGACCTAAAACAACTTTTTCGTAGAATCTGTGATTTTTACGTTGCCTGATCGTTTTTGCATCGTGCCTTCAATCGTTTCTGAATTATTTTTACTGTATTCTTTGCTGTTTTAGCTATTTTCTCGTTTGGTTTCTGTTTTTGTGAGTTCTGTAGTAAAAAATATGCGATTTTAATTGCCAAAACCGTTAAGCGGTCAGTGTAAGCAGCTTGTCTCGTCACTTATCAGTTATTTTGAACAGGAACGAGATAATGGGGCTCCTCTTTTGCCATTAAAAGCTGTGAAAGAGGTATGTATTAATAACTTAGTAGGTCTCATGGTCAAGTGGAGTTTTTTAGCGAGTTTCAGCTGCACTAATTATTAGTATTGATACAGTTAGTGCAATTTCGAAAAAGTTGAAGAATAACGAAATGTTAAAATCACCGAAGAAAAAGCGTCAACATCCAAAACGAGTAACTAATCTAGATTATCTTGATGTGGGCTCAATTCGCAATCAAATCTATGAAATGTATGAAAAAAGTGAGTAGATTTACATGGTAATATTGTATTTTTATCAAAGTTTATGGAACTATTTCAGAACAAACAGTTAATCTTGAAAGTATTCATGAAAAACTAAAGAACATGCAGCTCTTTGATGGATGTAAAACTTCGGTTCATACACTTCTAAAAGAAACTGGTTTCAAACGGAGTAAAGATAATCCACGAAGGGGCCTGATAGAACTTCCAGATATTGCCTTTAAACGACTCCAATTTTTGAAGATGTATCAAAATATCAAAGACGAATTAATCTCTGTTTGATTTTGTTTATTTGGATGAAACGTGGATATTTCAAAATAGGTACCTTGCGTCATTCATGGCAAGGTGATAACAAGAGGAGTGTAAAGACTGCAAAAGTTGATGCAAAAAGGTGAGTGCTGTACGTAATACTTAGGAGCCATTGAAGCCATGTTGCCATAAATAATGGTTTTAAGGCGTGTCAATGATAATATGTTATTGCAGATATATTGTTCTTCATGCTGGGAACAAGAATGGCTTTATTCCAGAGGCCGAATTAATCTTCTCTTCTAAAACAAAAGGCGATTATCATGGAGAAATGAACAAAGATAACATTCTGTTTTGGTTTGAAAACCAGTTGTTGAAAATCTTGGAGGAGCCGCCAGTTATTGTCATGGATAATGCACCATTTCACAGTATACTGATGGATAAACCCCCAACTAGTGCATGGACAAAACCAAAAATTGGAGAATGGCTGACGGAATATAATCTTCCTTTTGAAAGCACTATTGAAACACTGTTGAAAAGTGAACTGCTGCAAATCGTTATTTGGTAAGCAGTAATTAAAGGGACAGGTTTGTGTTTCATAATGTTCTTTTCAGGAACAAGCCTAAAAAAGAATATGTGGCAGATCATACGGCTGAAGAGTATGACCACAAAGTATTACGTCTTCCCCCTTATCATTGCATATTCAATCCGATAGAATTTTTATGAGTGGTGGTCAAAAATTACTACAATCGGCATATAGGTCGAGATGGAAGAACGATTGATAATTGTTTGGATATGTGGAAAGAAGCTTTGTCAACAGTTACACTATAGATCTGGATGAACAGCATCAGACATACAGAAGAAGAGATTGAAAGGTGGTCGAATTACGAAAAAGTATTTGATAGACTAGAAGCTAATCATTTCATAATTTACTTGAACAGCGATTCAGCTGAAAAGTCATGCTGAAAAGTTGTTTTTTAGTGACACCGAATAACTAAACTTTGTGAGAACTAAATGAAAAGCCCCTATGTTGACAAGCAGACGTTTCGAAACAGATTTTTTATTAAAACTTTTAAAGCAAAAACTTTTCGTGTTACTTTTTCATTTACAGTTTTATCGATCATACAAACGCTGGGTATCTGTATGGTAAATCTGGGTATTTTGGTGTTGATGTGGTAACATTGTAACGTGAGTGCGTCCGAGAAGTCTGTGTCGATCCACTGCAGGATGAAGGCCTCTTCAGCATGCTTCTAACTTTTACGGTCCTGGGCTTTCCTCTGCCACTCGGGTCCAATATACTTAACGATGTCATCAATCCATCGTGCTTTCGGTTTTCTTCGCGGACATTTGCGATCAAGCGGTATCCACTCCAGGATTGCCTTGGTCCATATGTCGTCCCATCGCCTCGCTATATGGCCTGCCCATCTCCATTTCAATTGCTTTACTCTTCCAATGATATCACATACTTTTGTTTGTTCCCTGATCCATGCGCAGGACTTTCTGTCTCGTCTTGTAATGCCAAGCATACATCTTTCCATTCCCCTCTGTGCCACCCGAAGTTTTTGAATTGATTGCGATGCGAGTATCCAAGTTTCACTTCCGTGGGCATAACGGGTGAACCGAAGACTTCTGTAAGACTGTATATAGACTTTTCATTTCAGATATTTATATAGTATATATATACTTAGTATATATATATATATATATATATATAGTATATATATATATATATTATATATTATATATATTATATAGTATATATATATATATTTATATATATATAGATATATATAATATACTATTTTTGTTCATTGTCTAGGGATATGATATTTTTTCTACATTTCAGCAATGAAGGATCACTAATTATCACTTATAGCTTTATATATATATATAAATATATATATATATATAGATATATATATATATATGTATTGTATATATGTTATATATATATATATATGTATATATATATAGTATATATATATATATAGTATATATATATGATATATAGTATATACATATATATATATATATATATAATGTATAAGTGATATTTAGTGTTCTTATTGTGAAATGTTGAAAAAAAAATACATGAACCCTATATATATATGTATATATATATATATATATATAATATAGTATATATATATATATATATATTATATATATATATATATATATATATATAATGTATATATATATATATATATATATAATATATATATATATATATATATATTATATATATATATATATACATAAATATATATATATATATATATATATATGTATATATATAAATATATATATATATATATATATATATATATATATATATATATATATATATATATATATATATATATATATGTATATATATATATATATATATATATATATATATATATATATATATATATATATATAATGTATAAGTGATATTTAGTGTTCTTATTGTGAAATGTTGAAAAAAAAATACATGAACCCTAGACAAATGGAAGAACAATGTGAAGTTAAGACATTTGATGCCTTATAAGTTTCGAAAGCACAACTGTCACTAATGTCATTAATGTTTCTGCTGATGCCTTGCGGAGCAAAACTTGTCACCGTTGGTTTTAATAATATTTTCGACGGTATAAAATTTGGAACAGTTGAGTGAGTTGTTGAGTTTGATAAGGATATGTTGTTGACTGAAATTAAAACTGCTTTCAAACTGCACAAACACTTAAAACGCACGGTCCACAATACAACGCTGTTTAAAACAACTAAACAAAGTGTAAAGAGAAAATATGTGGGTGTCTTATCAACTTTACTGCTGATAATGTATGTTTAGTTCATAAATTTTAGCGGAAAATAAAATTGTAGGTGCAACATTTGACTTGATTAGACAATTATCGTTTTCTTGAACAAATTGTTACTAGAAAAGTGGGCTCCATATAGCAATCCACCAAAGAAAAAAACAGTGGTTAACATCAGGACGTTTTTCACCCTAAACAAGTGTTACTGTCAATATGGTGGGATCTTCCAGGAAACTATGAGGTTCTGAATCATAATGAAACCATTCGTGCTGAATATTATTGTGCTCAATTTGATATACTAAAAGGTGTACAAATAATTTTCCGCCGTTTTTTTCCGCCGACAAAAGATAGCCCCACCAGAAGGTTATGTTCAAATTGTCAGATGTAAAACGTAATATGGTAAGTTTGGTCATCTGTTAACAACTTAAGCTTAAAATATTAATGACTCCGTATCACCATCACATAATTTTTTTTGTGCGAAAATGTCAAGTTTTGTGACGAATAAGCGTCATTTGTGGACAGTTTTATTCTTTAATTTGAAGAAATCTGCAGCTGAGGGGCATCGGTTGCTTGAATAAGTATGTGGTGAGGCTATTTTAAGTGAGAACAGTTGTCGTGAGTGGTTTCAAAAGACGTGAAAAGAAGTGGTTTGGAGTTTGACACGACGAGGCCGAAAGTGTACAGATACACGGAATTGGAAAGATTATTGAAGGAAGATTCGTCCCAAACTCCAAAAGAACGTGTACTTACATTAGAAGTGACCCAGCAAGCAATTTTACATCGTTTAAAATCGTCGGGAATGATTCAAAAACAAAGAAATTGGGTTCCACACGACCTGAAGCCGAGTGACGTTGAACGCCGATTTTGCATGAGTGAAATGCTGCTTGCAAGGGATAAAAATAAGTTTTTTTTTGCATCGTATAGTCACCGGTGATGAAAAATGGATCCGCTACGATAACTCAAAGAAAAAATCATGGGAACCACCTGGCCATGCTTCAACATCGACAGCCAAACCGAATATCCATTTGGTGGGATCAGATTGGTGTCGTGTATTATGACTTGCTCAAACCGAGAGAAACCATTATTGGAGCTCTCTACCGAACACAATTAATGAGACTGAGCCAAGCACTCAAGAAAAAACGCGTCCTTAACTACTCCAGACCCGACAAGATTATTCTCCTACATGACAATGCTCGTCCGCATGTTGCGGCGCCGGTCAAGACCTATTTGGAAACACTTAATTGGGAAGTCTTACACCACCGCCGTATTCACCAAACATTGCCTCTTCCGATTATTTTTGATGGAAAACGGCGGTAACTTATTTGTATTGTACACCTTTTAAATATGGCTTTGATTCAAAAATATTAAAGACTCATTAATCGAAAAGGTTTTATTCTGCAGCATGACAAAGTAAGACCTCATAGTGGCAGAAAAAGAGTTAGGCTTGGAAGTACTTCCTCACCTGTAGTATTCGGCTCCATCAGATTACCGTCTTTTCAAATATGGTGAACATATTCTTTGTGAGAAAAATTTTTCTACTGCGATAGCCATCAAACAAAGAGGAGAATAAAATGTTTATGTGAGAGATCAGCGAAGATTGTCAATAACGGTTATATTGTAGATTAAAACTATATAAACTCATAAATAAAATAAAATTTTGTACAGTATCAAAAAATCGATATTTATTGGCAAAACTATTACAAACATAATATTAAGATAACGGTATTATTAGCAAACGGGGGTTTTTACCCTTCGAGATGCAGAACTAATTGCACGGTAAAAGTGAAATGAAAATATCGCTTTCCTTTCTAAAAATAACCATTTGTAATAGGTATGAACGCTTTTTCGCGGAAAGGGTTACCGGGCGTGGCAGGATCGTTCCCTGTTTCGTAAACAGCGTAGAGTTATTTATCGAGCACACACACGACGTATTTTTTTCAGTTTCGATAAGTAGAAAACCCATAATGTAACACTCGAAAATACATAAATAACATAAATATACATATGCCATATTTTGTAATCGCTACTTTTCTTAGTATTAGATAACAAGAATTTCAAGTGCAATATTTTTTTTATTGAAGCACGATAAATGTAAACAAACTGAATGTTTAATCCAGATGTAATTAAAATAGAGATAGAGAGAAAAAAGAAAACTAGATAGAATGCAAGTTTTAAGTCAAGTGAACTTTGTTTTACACATGTTTAAAGGCACTGTGTTACAAAATATACACTATTATATTTATGTAAATATAATTGAAAGATATGGAAAAAAATCTGTTTCATTTTGAAATTTTTCTTATACCAGGTGGCGTAATAATTCTTAATTATTTCTTAATAAAAAAACACGTTTAATTTGGGAGAAAAGTAAAAAATTGTTTATTCAAAGTATACGCCATCGCTAGCTGCACAGTTTCCCTATCTGTCTGGCAATTTGTGGATGCCTTCCCAGAAAAACTGTACATCTTTGAGGTCATCAAGCTGTTTTTCGACATTTTCGTAATAATTGAAATATTTAATGGAAAGTGCGTGAGAGATCGATGAAAACAAGTGGCATTGAGAAGGCGTCAAGTCTGATGAGTAAGGCGAGTGGGGCAAGATTTCCCAGCCAAGTGTAGAAATGTGTTTTTTTTTCTTTTTTGGGTTTTTCGCCATGATCTAAAACTCTAAAATGATCTTAAACAAAGAACGCCCAGACCAGCCGCAAAAATTTGAAGATGCCCAATTGCAAGCATTGTTGGCAAAGCGACCAGAATGGACTACAAGACAGGGAAAAATGATCTTGCACCCTGACAACATCATACATGTCATACGCAGTGAAAGCGGGCAGAGACACAATTTCTGCATATTAATCTAAATCATTGTGGCGTGTCATCTTTTTGGAGTTTTTGTCATGATCTAAATCTCAAAAAATATTTGATCTTATGTAAATAAAGAATCACTGGGTAAAAAATAAAGACAAAACGGAGACAAATTTCTCAGTAATACTTTTTCTGTAATAAATTTCCCTAACGAATAAAATTTTTTAAAAATACATTTCTTTTAAATAAATACAAACTTTTGAAGGTTAATGTTTCGAGAGGTCTTCTTCTCCCGTTTTCAAAATGAAACTAAAAAATAATGTATATTAATTTCTATATGATACTGTGAAGATAATAAGTAAATATATTTTTTTTGTATATGTCAGTGATACATTGACAATAATAGTTTCCATTGATAGTGACATACTACCAAAAAATTATATAGGTTAGGTTACTGTATGATTATTGTGTATTAATTGCGTTTTTAATTGTATTTTTTAGAATCGGGAACCATATCGAATTTAATTCTATCGAAGGCAACATAGCAATACGGTTATTTTTATGTAAAATTAATTATCGAGGTTTCTTTTAATCTTCTGTATTTTGTTACCGATTTTTTTAATTCCGTTTTGGAATTATTCCAATTGATTTTGAATTCTAGATTTATTAAAATCACACTTTCTAAGAAGGTTTTTATGTTCTTTTCTTTTAACATCTAACGGTCTAGATGTCTTACCTATATAAAATTTTTCATATTCGTAGGGAATATATATTATTATTAATGTAAGTATCGTTGACATATACAAAAAAATATATATTTATTATCTTGTGTAAGTATCGTTGACATATACAAAAAAATATATATTTATTATCTTTATAGTATCATATAGAAATTAATATAAATTATTTTTTAGATTGGTTTTGAAAACGGGAGATCTCCCAAAGCGTTAACGTTCAAAAGTTTGTACTTATTTAAACAATTGTATTTTTTTTAATTTTTGTTCTTTAGGCAAATTTATTACAGAAAATGATTCGCTTTCGCAGTGTATGATAGTGCGTTGTCAGAGTGCAAGATCACTTTTCACACAAGATCAATTGGGCATCTTCAAATTTTTGCGGCTAGTCTGGGCGTTCTTTGTCTTTCAAGTAGAAATCACCAGTGCGTTAGGACATTGTCACCGTAAGTTTCCACAGTTTTCCACATGACTACTAGAAGTGTTGAATCACTCTCGTGAATACTCTCAGGCCTTAGCATAGCTAAAGATTATCGTAAAAAAGTCTACTCAGTGTTTACCTATATGGGACAGAATATCAGACATCTGACTGCAGCATTAAACTGTCTCTAGAGACTGTTGAAATATGATATAGCGTACAATATGTTTAGCCCAATACCTACCAAAGGGTGTCTCAGAATGTTTTTAGTTTTTGATATTTTAAAAATAAAACATTAAAATTAATTCAAATTTGCTTAAATGCTGTTAAATCTCCCAGTGGTTTTCGAATTTTTATTTTTAAATGCGCACCGTCCACTTCTTACCCTGAAACTGAAATTTGCAATCACTCGCTGGAGCATCGCTCTTTGAATCGCGTGGATTTCGTCTGTTATTCTTTGCTTTAAAACATTTAAGTTGCATGGTAATGGATTGAAAACCTTACTTTTTAAGTAGCCCCATAGAAAAAGATTTGCACGTGTTAAATTTGGACTACTTGGTGGGCAGTTGATGCCCCCTGAATGACTAATCGTTCTTTTAAGGAATAAATCATGAAGAGCTGCTAAAGAACCTTTCGTGACATAGGGGAACTTGCTCCACCTTGTTGGAAGAATGTGTTGCCGTTATAGCCAATCGAGTTTTGCATTTCTGGAGTCTAAAAAGACCGGATGGAGGAAAAAAGACAGTCTGAGCGTGATCACGGTTATCCTCAAAAAAGTAGGGGCCAGCTCCTAAAACGATTTTTCATTGCCCTGCAGAATTCGACTCGTTTAGATGGATCATCGGGCTTCATCTCTTGCACGCTAACAATTTTATAAGGGTAGAAATGTAAATATTTGCGAATAATGCTTGTACCTATCGCATAGAAAAAGATAGTAGTAGTCGGGTCGGACGTATCTCGGGTCTCGGGTATTTTTTATATTCGTTGATCTGTGAACCGTGAGAGGAAAGATCCGTGGGGAAAGGATCCGTGGATCTGTAATGTAAAATAAACCGTTCGAAGTCGCCGTACTGCGGCTTAAAATTTGCAATCTATTATTGTTTTATGTACCTAAATATATAAATATATAGAATAATACGCATAGTAATTAAATATATTAATTTATTTTTAAACAATTACACTTTTCATATTTATTTAGCGTATGTTACGTCTAATATTTTCACGGATGGTAGATAATGTTTCTAAATCATTACGGGTGTCGATCCGTTGATCCTGTGAAGAGTCACGACGTTTCGTCAAAATCGCATTTGGTATTTTCAAGTGTTGTCCGCTTCCAGTTGGACTCTTCAGTCGAAGCGGACAACATTTGAAAATGCTAAATGCGATTTTAGCGAAACGTTGTGACTCTTCACAGGATCAAAGGATCGACACCCGGCTTCGACTTCTTCAGCCAGGTTTTTTTAGTTAGCCCGGAGGCTCCTACTAGTGTCTAATAAGATTAGGACCCTAAGATGGGCACTTTTTATATTTTTGGGGGTCTCTAGTTGACCCGTGAACGACACCCGGAATGATTTATATATATATATATATATATATATATATATATATATATATATATATATATATATATATATATATATATATATATATATATATATATATGTTTTTAAATCATATCCCGGGAGCCCGGGGCCCGGGAGGTGGAGCGGCGGGTTAAGTGTGGCTGGCAGGCATTTGGCCGGCTCAATATAGTATTTAAGAGCAAACTCCCACTGTGTCTGAAGATAAAGGTTTTTAATCAGTGCGTGCTGCCTGTTTTGACATATGGAAGTCAAACATGGACACTCACATCACAATCAGTTCAAAAGCTTCGGGTTGCACAGAGGGGAATGGAAAGGTGTATATGCTTGGCATAACAAAGCGGGACAGAAAGACCTGCATATGGATCAGAGAACAAACGTAGGTTTATGACATCATTGGATGGGTGAAAGAATTGAAATGGAAGTGGGCAGCTCATATAGCGAGACGATGCGGCGACCAAAGCAATTCTGGAATGGATACCGCTTGATTATAAACGCCCGCGAAGAAGGCTGAAAACACGAAGGACGGATGACATCATCAAGTATATTGGATCCGAATGGCAGAGGAAAGCTCAGGACCGTGCAAATTGGAAGCATGCTGGGGAGGCCTTCATCCTGCAGTGGATCGACAATGGCTGAATGATGATATAAAATACATTAAAATATATTACATAAATAGATTAAATTGTAAAACACAAAAAGTTATACGTTATAAAATAAAGTATAAAAATATATAAAATAAAGTTCAACATCAGGTAAGACACATCACAATAAGTATATCAAATTTTAAAATTAATTTTTAAAAATTAAAATGTTTAAACTATTACATGTAAAAATATGATTTCATTTATCTTTTTAATTTTCAATCGACTTCTGTTTCCTGTCACAATTTGACCAGGTTTATTGAAAATTCTTTCACATGGCACTGCAGTATACATAAGACAGAGCCATTTTTTTCACAAATTCATATAGACTTGGATACATATTTTTTTTTTTTTAAACCACCATATTAAGGGGTCCTCGTGTCGATCGATTAAGGGCTCATTTAAATATTTTTCTATTTCATTAATAGCTGCTGACATAGCGTTTATATGAGAGAGTGAATTATTGCTTACTGATCTCAATGATATACCGAAACCTTTTAATAATTCATTCGAAAAATAATTCATATACGGGCACGTTGATATTCTCAGAAATTAAAATGTTATACTATATACTACTGCCAATCGTAAAATATTTGTTTATCTGATTATGCAAGTTATGCAATCAGTTATACGAAAAAAGATTCAGTGGGATTCGAGAACCGGCTCAGGAATCCGGATCTTTGAATTGATTCGGAACCGGTGATTCGACTCTCCAAAAAGATCCGTATTTCCCCATCACTAATCACTACTAAACTTAAAAAGCCTGTCGAGCGTTTGATACCACTGCCTTCGTACGCTATCAGTCTCTAGCGCGTAACCGTCAAAACGAAAACGAAAAACATTCTGAGACACCCGTTATATTGATGAAGCAACAATAGCAATTTGTGACATAGTTTATCGATTCTCATCAAATCATTGACAGTGCAAACCTTATTTCGATTTGCAACCAACCTGTTAAAAATGTTGGACACGTGTTATACACGCTTTATCTTGATTTCCAGCTATAATTCCGAAATAAACTTCGTAAGCATATCTCACAAGCACTGTCAAATTATGTGTTTGCGATTTAAATTTAAGCTCTCAGGACTTGGACACATAGTTCAGGCTTTAGCCCCTATTAAGCACAGTACTTGATTTTTTATGTATACCTATATTTAGTTGCAAAAACAAAACAAGACTCGTATCGAAATACAACAAACAAATACTTGAAAAACGACAAATTAATCAACCGACAACCCCTCGATGTATTCGATTTTCCAACATTTATTGTGCACGACATGTTTTCCCTTTTTATTTTTTCCCTAATACGGATGGAAAAAATTCTAAATACCAAATAAACCAAACTCCAACATACCATTTTATAGTTCGGTCCCCCGTTAAAATTCCATAAACGAAATACCTACGTGTTTTTTACGATCGACCGCCTCACCACGCAGGCTCCTTTTATTTTTAATGCGAAATCGAAAAAATGCACCGAAAACCATTTTCCGAAATGGCGTTCGTTTGGGCCATCTCTCGGTCTCACTCTTCTTCTTTTCGAGCCGAAAACTTTATAAATAGTCAACTGACTTGGCTAAATTGAAGGTTCCGCTGTCTAAACAAGATGTTACATATAGTTTAAGTTTGTCGAGATGATGTAATCGGCCAGGCGTTCAGAGAAAACCGAGATTTCGAGGATTTAGAGTGTTAATACTTAAAAAGTGAAAGTAAATTTATTTATTTATTTTTAGAGATGGATACGAGCTGTGCACTAATGCATATTTCCTGTTTCTGTCACCGACCTTCAACTGCATTTTCAAATATTCAGCAATAGATTAGCGCTTCTAGGGTTTAAATTTTAAAAATTGTAGATGTCCAACTTTTGCTCCTTTAAATCACTTTTTATTTTTAATACACGAGATGGACAAAAAATTATTATCATAGTGTTTATTTATACAAAATAAGCTTTTCCTGCCACAATGTCAGATTCAGGACGAGGCAAGAGCTTTTCAAAAGCATCAGAGTTTTGTTTCCGCGTCTAGAACCGAAATTATGACGACTCCAATGTCCTAATCAATCAAATGGATAATATGTGTACAGTACGGCGAATTGCGTAAAATCGCAGCATCATCTTTGAATAAATACAATCACTACATAGTGTATTTTTTTTAAACTGACATAGGCTAACTTTTTTATTTGAGGTGACTAGTACTTCCAAATGCAAAGTTGTAGGAAATAACTTGACTAGGAAACATTTATAAACAATGCCTTCCGGCGTTGCCAGAATTCTTCAGTGGATACTAAAACAATAAATTTTAAATGAAAACACCGCATTTCTTAACATAATTTAAAAAATTTTAAAATTCGAATTAAAAATGTCACATTTCTTTATTGGAGTAATCGTTTTTAAACAATTAGGGTACTTTTGTGCGTTGATTTGTGAGGATTTTCCACATTACAAAGAAAAACATTTTCTTCACACACTACCAGTTGTTTTTAGTTTTACTAAAATTATAAAGCGCGCGTCGCGTAGACTTAAGCCATCAACAAGAAGAAAAATTACTTCAACTTTCTCTTTTTGATTAAATAACTCATTCATCTTAGCAACGGAATTAAAACGTTATTTTTATACACATTCAAATACAATAGCTTTCAAATGACACAATGACAGCACAATAATTATGGCTCCTTTCAAACAACACAATTTTTGATTAATTTCCAATGCCTATTATCGCTATGTTAGTCTCTTTTAGTTCCTAATCCTAATTCCTAATTATTCTAAAACGGCTACTCCAATAAAGAAATGTGACATTTTTAATTCGAATTTTAAAATTTGTCAAATTATGTTAAAAAATACGGTGTTGCCGTTTTAAAAAATATGGTTTTAGTAGCTACTGAATAAATCTGGCAACAACGGGAAGCATTGTTTGTAATTTTTTCTTAGTCAAGATATTTACTACAAGTCTGCATTTGGGTTTGGTTAGCCTATGACAGGTTTTAAAAAAAATTACACTGTATACTACGATGTAATAAAAGCATAAATTTAACACATTTTAGATGTTTATATTAAATAAATATTATATAGTAAAAATATGTCGTCTTCTTTTTTCTCCATCGCTTACTCCTTGTAACAAAAAAACTGCACGTGTTACAATTGCACAGTAATTAGCTTATCATTTTCGGATTTAGGACTAAATTGTAAACTTACTTTATCGTGTCTTTAGGAGTGGTATATTTTGGTCGTACCAGGTATCAGCAGTTCGTAATACACAGCTTCCCTACTATCCCATCAAATACACAGCAAAGCCTTCTTTCCATGTATATTGGGCTTGGGTGATTAAAATAAATCCAATTTTCATCACCTGTCACAACTATATACAAAAAACATTCTCTTTTTTGTCTCGCAAGCAAAATTTCACTAATGGTTTTTGGCCTTTCAATGTCTCTTTCCTTAAAATTCATATATAACCCACTTTCCTTCTTTCTGGATCTTTCGCAATGGGTGTAGACGTTCGAAAATGGTGAATTGGGCAATATTCAATATTTCTTCTAATTATTTCAACGTATGAGTTAAGTCTTCATCGAATAATGCTTGCAAATCTGCATTTTCAAACTTTTCCGGTTGTCCTGGACGCTCCTTATTTTTTATATGAAAATCACTACTTTTAAAGTGTTTAAAGCAGCCTTCATAAGTTTTTTGGGTTAAAGCATGTTCACCATAAACTTCAACCAACAATCGATAAGTTTCAATAGGCGTTTTCTTTAAATGAAAGAAGGTTATTACATTTCCCCGCAAAACGTCTTTTTCTGGTACATAATTCGACTTATTCACAGCTCTAAAAAGCTATGTTTTTTTGCACAATGGCAATTAATAATGAACGCTTTTACTGCGTATCTTTATCTTCGAAAACGCCATAAACGTCATTAATCTATACCAACAAATGTATTAGTAACGCTACCTCGCCTAGTAAAATCGACATTATTAACCGAAACACCTATTACATAATCCAGAATTTAGAACATACAATCGAATATTATTCATAATGACAAGACTCATCAAATATTTGTTCACAATAACCTAGAGGTGGCATCTTCTGTAGTTTACCGTATCGGCAGTGGAACTGCAGCGTTACTTGTCACCATCAGTATTTGGATGGGCGGTTCCCCAAAAAAAGACCAGACTTGTGTACATTATTTCAATAAATATTAGTGTAAAATCTGATAAGGAAACACCCTTTAGTTACGCATGTAACCAAGCCGGATGTCTTTTAAAATATATTAAGAAATATATTTTGTTGCACATTCCCCGATCAGTATGTTTCTCAAAACATAAAAATGTTAAGCACATATTCAGGGTTGATAGAAGGAAGGGGTGCTGAAAGGGGTTAATACCTTCTGATAGTCGTAGTACAAAGCCTACTTGTCAAATAGCTAGTCAAATAGAAGCTATTTGTCAAATAAGTTAAAATACACCTGACTAATTTTTTGTAATCAATAGAGAGAAATTCGTTGGAATTCGATAGAGGCGATAGTGAATACAGAGTATGAAGACGGTGTATGTTTATTGTCAACAGATATTCGAAATATATAGAATAAAATAAGTGATTTAGTAAGAGAATCAAAGAAAATTGCTCTTAACATTACCAAAAATAAAATAAAATTTAAACATGTCCACCAAAATAAAGGTGGACAATTTAACACGGAAATGAGACTGTTTTATGGTTCTGAAACATACATGGTTACTATAGCAATCAGAAGAAAACTCGAAACATTAATAAACAAATGTTTTAGAAATATTTAGAATACACACATATAGAATTATGGCAAATATTTTTAGATAAAGAGATGCAAACAAAGACAATAAATTAAAGAAATACGTAGAAACTAAGTGGTTAGGTCATGCTTTCAGAAAGCCGGCTTATGCCCCTCTATACACAGTTCTACTAAGGAACCCACACAGAAAAAGAACAAGAGTAGACCCCGTACCCCAATCGCAGAGGAAATCATCAAATCCATCTTAGAACTAAGAAGTATTGCACAGGACCGTGAAGAATAAAAGAAACGTATTTTCTTTTTCTTCCTGAGATGCTGCAGCCGATCTCCAGCAGACCTGACCGATCTCCAGAGCAGATATGACCGATCTCCAATAGATCCTTGTTAGTTTTTAATGTGCAGTAGTTCTTTAACATATTTTCTTACATTGTCCTGCCATCATGTCTTTGATCTTTTTCTGTTCCCCCTTTTGCGCTTCTCCTTGGTATTCGGTTTTCTGGCATTATCACCACGTGTTCCGCTCATATAAGTCGTTGAGCCCTCACATAGCCTACAATAGCAAATTCTTTGTATAACTGCTTGAGTTCGAAGATATAGCTTATCCTGACCTGTTCTCTGCTATTTTCTTTGTAAAGGTTCACGTCTCCGAGCCATAAGTGATTACTAGTTGAATGAGTGTTTTATAGATCCTAACTATCGTTAGCTAAGTTAATTAACTAACTTTCTTTTGTAAAAATTTAGATGTTAGGACTTAAGGAGGAGCAAGGAATAAGTAACTAACAAGGGAGTAAGTAATAATACGATTTATCACATCTCCTGTGGTGGTGTTTTCGTCGAGTTTGTTTCCCAGATACGTAAATTCCTTCATAGCTTCATATTGCCATAGCCAATTATCCAGTTCTATCCTCAGAAACAATTTATAGTCTTTGTTAATCACACATGCATATTGTATGTAAAGTACTACGTTCCACACAATAATCGATTTTAATAACAAAAACTAACCATTTGCTCATAATCACTTATTTCCAATTAATGTCCCACTTAATAATTTTTTTTTAAACGGAAGATCTCAATTAGTAATATATCAACTCAACAAATCCGGTAAAACTGCAAAAATCATAATGTATTTATTTTCAGTTAAGCAACTACAATTTTGTTTCGACAATTGTTCTCTAATTCTCCGAACTCGTTGATCACCGGTATGGTTAATCCTACGGACGTATAAATTCCTCCTTCGAAAGCAAACGTTGTCAAAATTTAGTCAAGGCCGACAACGCTGCCGTTAATTAAACCGGAGGAATCCGGTGACGGATTCTAATCCCGAAACACGTCGGTTCCTCGGCATAACCAATTTCGATTTGAGCAAGGTCCCCGACGACCTGTCAGAAACCGTATTCCGAGTCGATCGTTAACGAAAATCGAAAAGGAGCCTCGCCTTTTATTTTTATTTTCTGAGGGTATTTGATGGCGATGAACTGGTCAATTATCCTGGTTAGAGATGGATAAAATGTGGAAACGAGAAAAGAAAACGAAAAGTATTTATCAAGTTCGTTGGCTTAAGGTTTAAATAAATGTAAAATTAAACATAAAAATTATTTATTATTAAAAAATTGAGTGATTTTTCCGAATTCAATTTACTACAGTATAGTGCAGTTGTAATAAACTTGTAAGTTTTACATCACAGTGCAAATCATTATAACTCGTTGTAACAATGACTATGGGACGGACAAAAAATAAAGCGAGGAATTCTTCAACAAACATTTTTAATATGGACGATGAGCGTTGGATTCTACGCAAAGTTGCTAATTAAGTTGATAATAATTAATAATAAAATGTCAAGTGAACGCCGAAAAGATCCAGAGGGCAGGAAAATGGGTACCACATCAGCTGAACGACAGACAGATGGAAAAACCTAAAACGCAGAAACTCATCCACCCCATCACACACACACACCCTTGGCCCCTTTCGATTCATCATCATCAGCCCGTACCGATCCACTGCAGGATGAAGACCTCTTCAGAATGCTTTCAACTTTCATGGTCCTAGGCTTTCCTCTGCAACTCGGGTTCTATATACATAACGACGTCATCAGTCCATCGTGTTTTCGGTCTTCTTCGCGGACGTTTGCGATCATGCGGTATTCACGCCAGGATTGCCTTGGTCCATCTGTCGTCTCATCGCCTCGCTATATGGCCTGCCCATCCCCATTTCAATTGCTTTCCTCTTCCGATGAAGTCACACACTTTCGTTTTGTTCCCTGATCCATGCGCAAAGTTTTCTGTCTCGTCTTGTAATGCCAAGCATACATCTTTCCATTCCCCTCTGTGCCACCCGAAGTTTTTGAATTGATTGCGATGTGAGTGTCCAGGTTTCACTTCCGTATGTCATAACGGGTAGAACGCACTGATCGAATACTTTTCTTTTCAGGCAAAGTGGGAGTCTGCTCTTAAACACTATGTTGAGCCTACCAAATGCCTGCCAGCCACACTTAACACGCCGTTCCACCTCCCGGGCGGTATTCCCCTCCATGGAAATCCTCTGCCCAAGATATACAAAGCTGTCCACAATCTCTAAATCCCTTCCTAAAACTGCAATTCTTCTGTCC
The DNA here is from genome assembly GCA_031761425.1 of Cosmopolites sordidus. Classification (NCBI taxonomy): domain Eukaryota; kingdom Metazoa; phylum Arthropoda; class Insecta; order Coleoptera; family Curculionidae; genus Cosmopolites; species Cosmopolites sordidus. The sequence continues at coordinate 359,582 of JARFXV010000220.1, read as the reverse complement.
TGAGCGAAGTTATTGAACATAACCTGACTCTTTTTCAGGTTTATTTTCAAGCCAAATGGTTCGCCAGCCCTTTGCAGTTCTTGTATGCGTCTTTGCAGCTCCTCTGGGTCTTGTGAAATGAGAATAATATCATCTGCAAATCTAAGATGGTTTAAGTTTGCACCATTGATCTTTATCCTGTTCCCAATCCAGTTTACGGAATACTTCTTCAAGGCCAGCCGAGAAAAGAATAGGCGATATTGCGTCACCCTGCCGTACACCTCGTTCTATATTAATTCCCACTTCAAGATCATCAAGGTGAATTGTGGCTGTAGCTCCATCATATATCGATTCTAATAGGTTTACATAGGCTCTCTCTACACCTTGGCTAAGCAGTGCATCCATTATCGCATGCTTTGAGATGGAATCAAATGCTTTTTCGTAGTCGATAAAAGCCAAGCACAGTGGCATGGTGTATTCGTTGTGCCTTTCTATGACCTGCTGTACAACCTGGATGTGATCCATTGTACTGAATCCACTTCTGAATCCTGCTTGTTCTCTTGGTTGTGCGTCATTCAGTTTTTTTAATATTCTTTTAGAAATTATCTTAGTGAAAACTTTGTACATCACTGATAGGAGGCTTATTGGACGGTAGTTCTTTAAATCTTCCTGTGCTCCTTTTTTATGTAAAAGGATCACTTCTGCTATATATATATATATATATATATATATATATATATATATATATATATATATATATATATATATATATATATATATATATATAGATATCTGTGTGTGCGTGTGAGTGTGAAACTCCTCCATAGACCCACAATAATTATTTCATGTGGAAAGAATAGACGTCGTAAGACTTGTTAAAAATATAAAAATGTCCACGCCATACAGCAGAGGGTCGTCCTTTCGTTAGAAAAGGTGCTGCACCTCAACATCTGAAGAACAGGCATTTTGTCTATCTATATACGCTAATGCATATATATGAATGAAGAAGAGCAATAAAAACCTGTAAAACCAGTCGTAATGTCATTTAATCACCTATATTTCACGTTGCATAGTAACATATCTTTTAATTTATAATCAATAAAAGAATGTTTTAAAAATTTAAAATATATATATATATATATATATATATATATATATATATATATATATATATATATATATATATATATATATATATATATATATATATATATATATGAAACTGCCTAATGGAACCGAAAATGTTTTATAAAAATTGTTATTTCATCCGAATTATAATAGAATCGATAAAATTTATTTAAATTCTTACAAATTCTAAATTAAAAAAATAGAAATCACAATAAAATCGATATTTGCCGTTGAATAAACAACAATCACTTTTAAAAATATGTCAATGTTAACTATGTAGCTGTTAAAACAAAACAACAAAAAATACCACAAATACATTTAAATCAAAATAAAATATCAAAACCTTTAATTATAGACACAACAGTTGTTTTATTAAAACTATATACTGTTGACACATGAATACTGTATCACTATTTTAATGTTCAAAATATCCGAGACTCATAAAAAATGCAAATTAACCATATATTCATGCAAATTTTTCCTCGTCCTCTCTCACTGCATGAATTTTCAACGGTTTTCCAATCACAAAATAACACTTTCAGATGAGGAAATAGAAAGTCATATGGCGTTATATCAGGTAAATACGGAGAATATAAAACAGTGTTTATTGAACTTGAAATATTGGTAAAAAACAAATAACAATTTCGACTGATAGCGCGGTTGGCACTTGGTGAAATACAGTAACAATTATAATAATTAAAACACTTGGCATTTATTACACAAAAAGCCTTGGTTAAGTCACTCCCTGAATTTTGCTAAGGCGTACCTTTTGAAGCCTGAACAATATTGGAACGACGTTATTTTCTGTGTCGAGTTAAAATTCACAATTTTTGGCTCAGATGGGCTTCAAATAGTGTGGCGAAGGGTTAATGAAGAGCTCAAAGCAGAAAATCTTTGTTCAATTAATAAACATGGTGGGGGATTGGCAATGGTTAGGGGGTGTATATCATCAGAGGAGGTTGGTAACTTGGTGTTTATTGACGGTACAATGGGCAAAAACATTTATTTAAATATTGTAAGACAAAATCTAAGACTAAGTGTGAAGAACATGAACATTACAAATTCATTTAAATTTTACCAAAACAATGACCCTAAACACAGTGCAGAACTGCTCAAAAGACATTAAAACGCCGCCTCAGTCACCTGACCTTCTTTCCATTGAAAACGTTTGGCATTATTTGGAAAGTAATATAACGAAACATGAAATTACTAATAAACTTTAAAGGACAAGTTCTTAGAGGAATGGAATACAATCGACGTAAATTATTTTAAAAAATTGGTGTTATTTACGCCAAAACGTTTAGGAAATGTGATCAAGATCAAAAGTGGTTATACCAAATAATAATTATACTAGACTAAATTAATAATTTGATCTTTTTTATTGACGTTGATTTATAATTATTAAATACTTATACTTAATTATGGTCGTATTAGAATTGTTTATCAATTTCCCGAATAAATTCTTTTTTAATAATTTTTTTTTTATTTTCATAAGCAGACTTATAGCAATATAGTCATAATATTTTTGGAATCCACTGTACGTAAATAATATTCTTCGACTATATGGAACTCATTTTAATAGATCAGTTAAAAGTTATTGCATACAGAATCGTCGACCACGTAGATCATTTGATCTAAAATAATTCTCGTAACCACAACAACGGCCTAGGCCAACTGAGAATAGCAAAGTTCAAGGTTCCCAAAACAATGAAAATAGACAAATGTTAAAACAAGTGCACCGGCTCGAGGTAAAGATAGAGCGTGACATTTAAGCGAACGAAGAAAATGAAGAACGAAAGCCGACGCGGATCGACAGGAAAAAAAAAACGACGAATAAAACGAATCTTTAATTCTCCCTGCGATGGGAACGAAGATGAATATAATAGTAAAACTATCTCCGATCCGGGGGATCGATGACAGAAAGAGGTGAACAACCGGCGGCTTGTTTTTAAATTGGCGGCTCGGGTTCGTTTACGTTCGCGATTTCTGGTGCGTGAAATGATGCACGATACGAGGGACAGTCTGCACTTTTAAAACGATACCGTTATAGTAGCGGAAACAAGAGAAAATAGAAGAGACAAATACAAGGAAAACGGGCGAAGAAAAGAGAATAGAAAGGAAGGCACAAAAGACAAGGAAAAATAGAGAGAATGAGTGAGCAAATAGAAATTGTGGCAGTAGAGGAAAAAATACCATAAGAAGACAAACACAACACCCAAAAAAGCATTGAAATTGTTCACTAGTAAGTGTGGAACTCATTATATAAATTTTATTCAATATGTCTCTTCTTCTTTTTCGTATTCTTCTTTGCAGAATAGTAGTGACCTATGGAAACTCATTTCGTTTGCGCTCTTATTACTATTATTTCTCGCCAGCGTAGTCTATTTCTGGCTTCCTTGGTTGCATATTGGAGAGATGTACCAGGTAGGTCTTTAATTTGGTCTATCCATCTTTTTGGAGGTGTGCTGCGTGATCTAGAATCCTCCACCCATCCCTGCACCATCAGTCTTTCTAGGTAGGTATGGATAATTTGGGATGTCCTTCTGGGTTCATCAATTTCTTGAATAACAGACGCGTTGTTCATCTGACAGTCCACGAAAGAACCCCACTTCAACACCCGAGTTTAACAGAATCAATGCGCTTGAGGTCTTGTTTTTATTGGTTCATATTTCAACGGGATGAAGAAATACTAAAAAATGAAGGCTTTTACTATCTTTACGTTTCTTTGTGTTCTGTTATGTCCCTATCCCTCCAGATCTTCTGCAAATTTGGGCTCATTACCTTAAATATCAAAAATGGGCTACCAAAAACGGGCTCACTACCTTAAATTGCCCTATATGCTGTGTGGGCATGTTGTTTTGAGGGTCGATGATAATCACTGTCATTTATAAAGGGTTTTCCATTAAGAGGTTTCGAATGTTGGTAACGAATAAAAGAAACGTTTTATAACATACCTGAAAGTTATTTATGGCAGTGCGAAGCTGGATAGTATACAATTATACGTGGAATACATCTATCAAATGACCGCCACGACTTCTCTGGCAGCTCACAATTCTTTTGTTAAAATTCTCGATTACTGCTGAACACACTTGCGGAGTTATGTCACGAATTATTCGCCTAATTTCTTCTTTCAACTGTTGAACGGTTTGCGGATTATTTTCGTAAGCTTTGCTCTTCACATAGCCCCACAAAAAATAGTCTAGCGGCGTCAAGTCGCATGACCTTGGTGGCCAATTTACGTCCCCATTCCGGGAGATCAGCCTCCCTCCAAACTGTGTACGCAATAAAGTCAATGGTTCACGTGCTGTATGACATGTCGCACCATCTTGTTGGAACCACATATTCTCTAAATCCATGTCCGGGAACGTCCTGCTCGTTCGGTTGAAAATATTCAGGCGGTTCGTGAAAGTGTTACTGAAAATCCACAAATGTCTGTTAACAGGCGCGCGCAACATTTGGGTATCAGCAGAACTTCAACGTGGCGAATTTTGAAAAAAAACTTAAGTCTACATCCAATTCATCTAACACAATAGCTAAAGACAGCCGACCATGGGCAACGCCGTGCATTTGCCAATTGGATCCTACAGATGAATGTTTTCATATGTTAAACTCATCCTCGCTGATTGCACCGCATTATCCCCAACCAGATCTTTCTTTGACTTCATCAGGACCTTACTCAAAATCTTTGCTCCGCCAATATGCTTAACACATTCGCCTGTTTGAACGAAATAAACTACTTCACCAAGATCTTTTCATTTAAAGCAATAATTGTTTCAATTCATGTGATTTTAGCATAAGCAAACCGTAAACTTGAAGAGATGTACCACTAAACACCAAATCACTTTTTTGAACTGCTCGACGCACGTTTCGTTAACCATGTTAGCATCATCAGGAGATTATTTAATCTAATTCTTTAATTAAACTATGTTCTATTCATATGGAAAACCCTACCTAACGAAGCATGTAAAAATCACGAACCGTGAAGTTTACTAAGTCTTATATTAATAATTAAAAAAGTTGACTGAACGGGATAGGTCCTTTATATCGGTTCATGATTTTCTTACATTTTTCTATTTGAATGCTTTCATATGTATCCAAAGCCCTGTTATTATTAACACTTTTAATTAGTGTTAAATTACTAATATCTATACTGTGGTCGTGTTCAATTGCATGCTGGGTAACACAAGATTTTTCTTTTCTTCCATATCTAATATGGGCAATATGTTCTTTATATCTTGTCAATATGGATCTTTTTGTTTGCCCAATATACCTTCGATGACAGTCTTAACAACTAATTTCGTAAATCCCCGACTTTTCAGGTTGCTCTACTTTATCCTTTGGATTACCCAGAACTTCCATTAATTTATTATATGGTTTGTACACAACCTTAATGTCCACTTTTTTCAAAATTTGGCTAACCCTCTTGTTAATTGGGCATCAAATGGTATTACCATGAATTTCTTTGTGTTCTGATCCTTTTAAAAAGTCCAAAGTTTTTTCAATCATTTTCTGAACTTATGTTTTCTAATTAATTCATCTACAATGTTCTTATTATAAGCATTCACTTCAGATACCTCCCTAATTAATTTTAATTCTTTGTTATACTTATCTTTATTTAAAGGAAAATCACTTAATCTATTTACCATAAAACTAAAATCAGCCATCTTATTTTGGAATCTATGATTTGAATCGTTAGGAATGTATCTCTAAGTGGTGGTGTTTTGTTCTGAAAGTATCAAAATTTAACCTATTTTTATTGTTTGTAGTGACTAAAACATCCGGAAATGGTAAACTATCGTTGTTTCCGAGTTCATGCGTGAATATTATATTTTGGGATTTACTATTTAAGTTCTTAATAAAATCATCTAAATTTTCATTTTTCGAATCGAAAATGGCAAAAACGTCATCCACATATCTTAACCATAACCTTCGGAAAGTGAATTCATCTTTTGCCTCGGTTTCAAATTTACTCATAAATAAGTTGGCTAAGATCGGTGACAGAGGATTGTCCATTGCCGTTCCTTCTTGTTGTTCATAAAACCTGTTATTAAGCTGAAAACAATTTTGCTTCATACATAATCTTGTTAAGGAGATGTACTCAGAAACAATGTTGTTATTAAAACCGTTTAACTGGAGTAACTCCCTCAGTTATTTCAAGGTATGTGGAATCGAGACACTCGGAAACAACGATGAAACGTCAAAGGAAACCAAAACCTCACCTTCCTGTAGATGTGTATTTTTGACTTTTTCTATGAATTTGGTTGAATTTATCACAGAACAGCAAGGTAGTTGGTTTGGTAGATTTTCAAATTCCTTTGTTAACCACTTTGCCAAGTTGTATGTTGGAGAATCAATGATTGATACAATTAGTCTCATTGATATTCCTGGTTTATAAATTTTTGGTAGAGCATAAAATCTTGGCACTTTTGGATTAGAAACATGTAGTTTGTTTTTCAGAGAAGGATAAATAAGGCTGTTACAAGATTTCAATATAGCTCTGACTTCGTTAATCATTTTTGACAATGGATTCCTATGTAATCGTTAATAAGGACCGTCTTGAATTAATTTTTCAACGCGTTCAAAGTAATCAGGTTTGTCCATTACTACAACCTTATTTCCCTTATCAGCTTTTAAATAAAAATAATCCTTCTCTCGCAGACGCTTGACAATCTTAGAAATATTTGGCATTTTTTGATTTTTATTCGAAATATTTTTGCAATTTTGCTTGTACATGACTCTCTGATGAAAGCTTTGGAAGACTTTGTAAGTGTTTAATACCAGTTTCAATACCGGCTGCCATATCCTCCAAAGCACTGCGGAATGCCGGCAAAGCAAAATTGAGGCCTTTATTTAAAAGATCTAGTTCTGGATTGTCGAACGTCTGAGTTGAAAGATTTTCTACGATGTTGATGCACTTTTCTGGAATATGTTCTTTCGACTGTTCAATTTTGAGTTTTTTTAATTTTTTATTTAAATATGACATTTTTTTAATAAATTTACTATTTACTGCTGTGAACATATTCCTTTGAAAATTGCACCAACATTCATGTTCTACATTAGCTAATTTAAAAGTTAATTTCTTGTAAAGATTGTACGCCTGAATTTCCAGCATACTCCTTTTACTGTACAAATGTTTGATTTCTTAGTCAAGCCATTTCTGTTTGGAAAATTATTTATTTTGTCACATATTTTGGAAGATTTTGAAATATTAACTTTAATAAAATTGGGAAATATTTTATTAGTCTGGCATGACTTAAGAAACCAAATATCTCAAGTTTAGTGTTTCACACCAAAGGTTCCAATAGTAGACTTGATATTTGAAATTGTAAAAAAACCGTCAATAAAAATCATCGTTGAAAATGTTTTAAAAATAGTCTGAATATGTTTACCAATAACAAAAAAATAATAAATACAGTATAGTTCACCATCGATTTGTTTTTGATTGGCAATCGGCCAAGCAATATTCCGGCGGACGTCAAAAAAGATCGGAGAACATGGATGGCAAGTAATGTAATATTTCTACGTTACCATATATCAAAATGTTCGTAGGTCTCTTTGTAGATAAAAAACAAACCTGAAACAAAAGAGAAAATAAATCAAATTACAGCAAATTAAAGTAATATTACAAAAAAATTTAGATCGTACGATAAAATATTCGAATAAAAATATTCAACATATTTAGGGTCTTTATTTCATCAATATTTTTTTTATTTTAAAAATAATTATAATTAATTATTATTAATTTTCTAATTTTAATTAAAAATTTAAAAATATTTCTCAATGTTGAGCTTAGTTTCTCAAATGTCAAGACCCAGACAAAAAATACCGTTGTCTTATATGTATGGGCGAGGGTTGCTATTTATGTATCCGGAATAATAAATAAAAACAAATATAACGGGTATTCCATTAAGAGGTTTCGAATGTTGGTAACGAATAAAAGAAACGTTTCATAACATACCTGAAAGTTATTTATGGCAGTGCGAAGCTGGATAGTGTACAATTATACGTGGAATACAACATCTGTCAAATGACCGCCACGACTTCTCTGGCAGCTCACAATTCTTTTGTTGAAATTCTCGATTACTGCTGAACACATTTGCGGAGTTATGTTACGAATTATTCGCCTAATTTCTTCTTTCAACTGTTGAACGGTTTGCAGATTATTTTCGTAAGCTTTGCTCTTCATATAGCCCCACAAAAAATAGTCTAGCGGCGTCAAGTCGCATGACCTTGGTGGCCAATTTACTTCCCCATTCCGGGAGATCAGCCTCTCCTGTCCTTACAAAATACAGCTAACACAGGAGCTAAAGCCAGCCGACCATGGGCAACGCCGTGCATTTGCCAATTGGATCCTACAGATGAAGGCAAATGACAATAATTTTTGCGATAAAATCATTTTCAGTGACGAGGCTCATTTCCACTTAAACGGTTACGTAAATACACAAAATTGTCGCATCTGGGGCAATTAAAATCCTAGAGAAATCCACGAAATCCCGATGCATGCTCAACGTCTCACAGTTTGGTGCGGTTTTTGGGCTGAGGGTATCATTGGGCCGTATTTTTTTGAAGATGAAGATGAACGAGCTGTTACAGTAAACGGAGAACGATACCGAACGATAACTGATGTTTTTTTATGGGATCAAATAATGGACATGGATTTAGAGAATATGTGGTCCCAAGGAGATGGTGCGACATGTCATACAGCACGTGAAACATTGACTTTATTGCGTATACAGTTTGGAGGGAGGCTGATCTCCCGAAATGGGGACGTAAATTGGCCACGAAGATCATGCGACTTGACGCCGCTAGACTATTTTTTGTGGGGCTATGTGAAGAGCAAAGCTTACGAAAATAATCCGCAAACCGTTCAACAGTTGAAAGAAGAAATTAGGGGAATAATTCATGACATAACTCCGCAAATGTGTTCAGCAGTAATCGAGAATTTCAACAAAAAAATTGTGAGCTGCCAGAGAAGTCGTGGCGGTCATTTGACAGATGTTGTATTCCATGTATAATTGTACACTATCCAGCTTCGCACTGCCATAAATAACTTTCAGGTATGTTATGAAACATTTCTTTTATTCGTTACCAACATTCGAAACCTCTTAATGGAATACCCTTTAGATCATTGAAAATGGTTTTATTGTTTTTCAAAATATTTCGCGATGATCAATACACTTTTGCATACGTTTCAACCAATTTTTATAGCACTTTTTCCAATCCGATTGAAGTATCTCCAAAACATGCATTTTGAACGCATCACCCGCTTCTACAGGAGTCGAAAATCGTTGACCACGTAGTTTATTCTTCACGGACGGGAACAAAAAAATCATTGGGTGTCAAATCAGGACTGTACGGCGGTTGACCCATCAATTCGATGGTTTGACCGGTCAAATATTGAGTTGTTCGGTCCGATGTGTGAGAGCTCGCGTTGTCATGATCAAGAATGATCCTCCGTCTTGTTTTCTCACGTGAGTTCCAAACTCATAAGTCAAAGTTTCTGGTCGCTAAATGATCTTGGTATCGATGCCATCCTAATCTCAAAATTATCTCTCCCTCTCTCTCTTTCTCTCTGGCCCATCAATTCAATTTTAACCAAAAATTAATTAAAACACTAGTTTACAAATTTTAACTTTTTCTATATACCCCGAAAGAAACGCATACAAATATGTTAACCTTCCTTAAACCTAAAAGTGTTAACAGAAATAATCTGTAACTTCACATTTTTTTTCTACAGTCTAATAATTTTTTTTCAACTACCCAACGTGGTGACTTCAGTTTAATATTTATTTATTCGATTCAAACAAGAAATATCTTGTTTCAAATTGAATTAAAATGTCAAATAGAGAGTGTAAACAAAGTTCTGATTGTTTTTGCTACGTTTGTGGACAGTTTATATTTTCAAAAAAAGATCTATTGTAGGTTCGTTAAAAAGTGCATATCTTCATTATTTTGGATTTCCTGTTGCGAACCAAAATAAAAAGTGGTTGCCTCATGTGTTTTGTGAAAACTGTAGAATCGTTTTATTCCAGTGGTCATCAGAAGATTACGTATACCTTCCATTTAGTTCACAAATGTTATGGAGAGAACCTAGTAATCATGAAAATGACTGTTACTTTTGTGTTACGAAGATAGTGGGATATAGTACAAAAAATAAGGCAAAAAATAAGGCTTTCATATCAAATTGGTATCGGTAATTCGAGTCAAAATATACTAGAAAATGACAATGAAAGTGATGTGCAGTTAAATTGATTCCTAGTGATTCTGACGATTTCTCTCTTCAAGGAAACACTCCACATTTAATTAACCAAGCCGAATTAAATGATCTTATAAGATATGTACAACTATCAAAAGATCCTCAATTTAAAACCCTTTTATCTGTTAATGAAAAAGCTGCTTGGAAGTCATTCAAAATGATTGTCGAAGAATTTTTGGGATTTTTTTTTAATCTCCCATATATTTGCAATCTACCCAAAGGTAATAAGCAACTGTGACAACATTAAGGGCAAGGCAAAGAATTGCCAAGCATCAGAGGTTATGGCGCTTAAAAGGCCTAACATATACAGAAAGTTAAGTTCTTTATAACTAGAATAATGGAATATCTTAATTATATCTTAAATTCTATAGCTTATCTCTAAAGGATCAGTTTGATTTGTCACGAACCAAGGAGCATCAGTAACTATTTTCAGGGTTTTGAACCGGAATCTTTGAAGTATGTCTATGTTGGATACACTCGCGGTTCCCCATAGTTGTATGCCATAATTCCATATGGGTTTGAGGATCACTTTGTAGATGTGATTTGTAGATTAACCAACGATTTGGATTTTGCACCTATTAACCGGTAGAGTTTGGATAATTTTAAGCCAAGTTGTTTCCTCTTCATAAAAATGTGTTGTTTCCAGTTTAGTCTTCGGTCAAGTTTCATTCTAAGATATTTTGCACAGTCTGCCTGGGGGAGTTGATGTCCATTGAGTGTTACACTCGGGCATGACTCCTTCCTTAAGGTAAAAGTGACTTGCTGAGATTTTGCCTCCTTGATTTTTAGACGTCATTTTTTTATCCATTCCTCTATCCCATCAAGAGCTTCCTGAAGTTTCTCAGATGCATATATTGGTACCCTGCTTATTGCCATAACTGTGGTATCATCTGCAGAGGTGGCTATAGACGTGTTTAGTTGTTTTTTTTTTTAGACGTGTTTAGTTGTAGATGTGTTTAGTTGGTAGGTCAGCAGTGAAGATTTGAAAAAGTATGGGACCCAAGACACTACCTTGAGGTATTCCTGATTTTATCGGATATATGTTAGTTATTTCTCCTTTATATTTGCCAGCGAAGTATCTGTTCATCAAGTATGATAACAGTAACTGATAATATGTATAGTAAGCCTAATTGCAGCCTAATTGTATAGTAAGCCTGAATGCCACACTCAATCGAAGGCTTGTGTAATATCCAAGAATTCAGCCAAGCAGTACTATTTATCTTCAAAGGCGTTATTAATAATTTTCACTAGCCTGTGCACTTGTTCGATTGTTGCGTGTCTTTCGCGAAATCCGAATTGGTGTTCTGGAATGATATTTAGTTCGTCAAGCACTGGCTTCAGCCTCTTTAGGAACAATTCCTCAAAAAACTTTGATAAGACAGGCAAAAATGTAATGGATCTATATGATGATGCTTCCTCCGTCGGTTTACCAGGTTTTGGAATCAATATGATTTGTCCTACTTTCCACTGTGACGGAAAATGGCCGACTCTAAGTATTGCATTATAAAAATGTGTAAGGACAGCTAATGCTTTTTCCGGTAATTGTTTAACGACTTGCCCAGTTATAAGGTCAAATCCTGGACTTTTCTTTGGGTTGAGGTTTCTGTGAATCATAGCCTTAATTTCACTCATTTTTATGGCTTTAATGGGAAATGCCATTTGGAATGGTGTTTCAAGGTATGAAGTCTTTGAAGTTTGTATGAAAATTTTAAAGATATTGTTGCTGATTTGTTGAAAAATTTTCAACAGTTGGAAGTGAACATATCATTGAAGATTCATTTCCTGCACTCGCATTTGAGTTTTTTCCTTGTAAACTTAGGAAATATGAGTGACGAACAGGGGCAACGTTTTCACCAAGTTTTAAAAATCGAATCGTTTCGAAGAACGACATCAATGATTTTTGAATGAAAACATGTTAGGGGATTACTGTTGGTCCATTATAAGAGAAACCGAGCCAAAAAAACTCTAAAAAGAAGGCGAACATTAGCCATTTTAATTTTTTCTTATTTATTCTAAGGTTTTTTCCATTTTTAAGTAAATAAATATTTCCAAAACCAGACGTGACAGAATTTTTGTATTATTTTTTTCTTAATAACTCTTACCTCAATCTATATATATATATATATATATATATATATATATATATATATATATATATATATATATATATATACACTGATATTTAGTGTTCTTATTGTGAAATGTTGAAAAAAAAATACCCTAGACAAATGGAAGAACAATGCGTAATTAAGACATTTGATGCCTTATAAGTTTCGAATTGTGTACGCTTCAAAAACTCGAAAAGTTCAGCACCGATTGAGCTCAAATTTTGACACAATATACAATCCGCTTCAAGGATTGTTTTTATCTATTTCTCGCGTCAGTAGCATACCCGCGAACGCAAGAAAACAGCAAACGCGCCATCTGCCGGAAGTGAGGGGAACACTCGCCATACTAGCCAACGACAACCACAGTCACATGTGAAACATGTAGCAGGAAACATTACATGTTCCGAATTACATTGTTTATTTACAATAAAAAACATATCTACTTGCATCCCATTTAGATTATTATACAATCTGAATTGAATCAGCCTGTATCTCGATTTGATTTTTAAACTTCGAGCATTAAATATAGCACACCATTTTCAAATCCTTAATTACTATTTTGATCACTTGTGCAAACAACGGACGTTATTTTATAAAAACGTACTAATAACTGAATCTCTGCTTCGCAGTACCGTCAGCCGTTCACCCGTTTTTGTACTACGTAATTCCATAGTTGTTTATATTCAGTATGGATTTAATTGCAGAAATTATTTATAGTTCTTCATCTTCGCTCTCACAAAGAAGCAGGAAATCCTACTGATTAAATTATACTAATAGAGGAAATTTGTTCTTTTGTGCAAAAACGTTCAAATTAAGTATTATATTCTATGTATACCGTAAGTAATACTACTTTTTTATATATTTCAATTATCGATGTCTAGAAAGCAGTCACTTTTGATCTAAAAAAGTATAAGTAATCTTTTCAGGTCTTCTACATTTTGAAATGTTACTTAATTTTTTTTTGAACCTGTTGATTCCAAGAATTTCTCCGACCCCTCCAATTATTTTATGCCGATCACTTTCAATTAGTGCCAATATTTTATTGCCATCAGCCTCGGCAGGTCGTCCAGAATGTGGTGCTTCGCTAAGATTAAAATCCTTTTCAACACTTGGAATCGTCAACAGCACCTTTACCATTCGCAGCGGGAAGGTTATTGGTACTTCCCGGACCACGGTCCATCTTGTGGGATCCGCCCTCAACCTTTTTGTTTAGCAGTACCAATCGAAGAATCGGATAGCATTATTATTTGTCTTTTTAAATAAAGACACTAGCAGAACAAGAAGAAGCAAATTTTTCTTTTTAAGATTACCTCGTTTAAGGTCCGATCTCTTTGATAAACTTTTTGCCTTAATACTGTCAATTAATAATTAAATAATTAATTAATAAGCATAGACCAAGAGGGGCACCGTCTGCCCCTTCAGGGCCAGACGGTGGAGAGGGTTATGGTGAGACCCCTTTGCTTCTTCTTACCATACGCAGCACATACCTTATTTTGCATCTGCGAAGAATTCTTGCCTATATATATATATATATATATATATATATATATATATATATATATATATATATATATATATATATATATATATAAACAAGTTTTCTGGGACGACCAGATCTTGGCGATACTTATATTGTTCTCCTTTGTTTAAATCTATTAAGTATTGCCCATACAGCGACGCATAAAAAAAAAATTAGCTGTAGCTTGATTTTGAGCACTTTGGTGTAGGTTCAACTATTTTACTTTTATGTCGAATGAAATATAAGGACCACGCGGCATTTGCAAACGTTTTTTAGGATGAATGTCTACTGATGCGTACATTAACCGTGTTATTTTAAAGGGATATTAATAAAGTTAGTTTATGATATCTATAAAGTCTATATATTTTTGTCTCTTAAAAAAATTGTTTGTTTAGTTTGCTTTTTTGACTATAGTGTAAACAAAATAAAATCGACCGAATATTTTTCTTTCAGTGCCGTAGAATTTATTGATAATATAAGTAAATTTAATTTTACAGTAAAGGAATATCTCTAAGCATTAAACGGTTTGTTTATAGACTTTTCTCTATCACTGATTTTTTACTCTTTAAGCCTCTGCCGCTGCATCGTTTGTTTTAAATCAATCAGTTCGCGCATAATAACCTTCTTTAAACCTTCTTTAACTTTGGATGACCAAACCAATTTGGATGACAAAACTTTCCGAGTACAGTCAACAATGTCGAACGATGCATATGGCAGATGGCGCCTAGCAACATCAGTGTTGCCAATCTCGGATACATAAATAGCTACCCTCCTATATATAAAATGCAGGACAAACAGGAGAATATCTCCTAATGGACAGTGCATTAAAAAAAATCTATACTTAGTTGTTCAAATCCCTTCAAGAACACCCATTGTGACTGTTCATTCTGTTGTACGATGACAATTTAATGTCAAATTATTTCTTGTATTTTATACGTTCAAGACAATTCCCCAGACACGTTAACAGAAGTCCAACCGGCAAACATTCACAGTAAAATTACAATGAAATACTACCACGTGCGGTCTCAACTAATGCTAATACCAACACCGCACGTTTCCAAGAATAGCGTCACCGTCTTGAAGCGTGGCTTCACTCTTGCAGGATAAAAAAAACATCCGTCAAGGGCACACGCGAATAATCACAATTCTACCTGGCTCGGACATTCGACATTCTGGTCGCGCTCATTCGAATTATAATTTTCGAAACGCCTCTCGTCGATGACACCGGAAAATATTTGTTTCCCATTCTGAAAACGTCGACGATCAATCAAAATAAAAAAAATACTTCACCTGGCCCCCCTGTAACCGCGCCGGTGTCATAGGGCGAACGACCCCGATAATGTAGCACTTTAAATGCCACAAAATAAACGTGTTCCTTTTGCGGATGATAAATCTGGTCGGTTCGATGGTCTTTATCGAACCACGATTGTTTATGTTCGGACATTTTCGGTATAAACACGAAAAATTACTATATCCACAGATACTAGTTTAATATAGTAAAGCTGGTCAATAATACTTGATTGGAAAAGTGATTATTCGAAATGAGGTTCTTCTAAAAGAATATAATGTTCAAAAACAGTTGTGATAAAGATTTGTTCGTCTGCTACGCGGACAACTCATTCAGTACAACGATTCACGGCGACCTCCACCTGAAAAATATATTTTTCGTTGACATTATAAGTTTCAGAAAACGATCACATGGGATCAAATCTGGTGAATAAACCGAATTGACAATATCAACCACGGTGATCATGTATGAGAGATGAATTGTTAACGCGTGGTAGCCTCTAGCTTACTTGAACTAGTGTGGGTAATATTTGTTTCCAAGTTATGTATTTACGATAACATTTTGATTTTTTGTACCTTTTCAATATTAAACTAAACTTGAAGAGATTTAATACTAAAAAAACAAATAATTTTTTTTGAACATCTCGATGCACGTTTAGCTAACCATGTTAGCATTATCAGGAGATGATTTAATCTCCTCTTAAAGTTTAGTGTTTCACACCAAAGATTCCAATAGAAGAATTGATCTTTTCAATAGTATTGCCCGTAATCGATGACTTTTGAACAATATCATAAATATTCAAAAAAATACAAGGAATATTTTCGAACGTTCGGCACGAGTTCGACTGATGACGGCTTAAAGTTAGAATCCTTAAGCCTCGGGAGACTCTTGCTGATGTTTGATGACGACTGAAGGACTGAGCACAATTTTTACGTGGGCCGGGGAAAAAAAAGATTGTTAGAAAATAAGATTGTTAGAATTTTGAAAGGTAACAGCGACAACAGTGTTTGAAATGTAAATGTCACACAAATACTTCCGTGTTCAATACATTATGCCAATTTATCATGGAAAAAACACGATTCAACGCATAGAAATTGGAAGTTGAAAGGCGCCCCCACGAAGAGCACTTCTAGATAAGTGTGGTTTGTGAACAAACACAACTGGAGGATTTGGGTCTTTTGCGAAAGCTCTCAAGTGATTCAGAAGTTACTGCTTCAGCTTCGGCCAAATGGCCATTGTTGCCGACACAACCTAACCATAAATTATTCTTCTTCATCTTCAGAAGGTTACTGTTTGGTGCGGTTTTTGGGCTGATAGGACCTTATCTTTTTTTAATGCGATGATGGCAATCGTGTTACTGTTAATGGTGAACGCAATAGGAATATACTAAAAAGAAAATATTTGGCTTGAACTGATAAATATGGATATAAATAATGTTTTCCTTCAACAAGGCGATTATAATCGAAGAAAAGTTTCCTGGGCGGGTTATTTCGCCAAATACAAGATGGATGAAGAAATTTACCTGTAATACATTCCATCGCAGTATAAACTTAACGAAATCAATTAAGCTTATAGAATAAGACTCTGTTACAGTACACTTATATATAAATATATGCTCGCGAAAAGATTGTGAAGCTGTAAGCATTGGAGGGAAACTTCATAACGAAAAACTTAACAACTAGTAAACCTTTCTAATAAAAAGTTTTGCAGCATAGGCCATACATTCCAAATTTAGTAACGCGTGAAGAGGTAATTTACGTTTTTATGAAGAGGTAATTTAAGAAGTTATTCATTAATTATTTTAAATTGGATTTGATTTATGTTAAAACTGATGTAAATCTTTCAAAAAAAATTTCTTTAACAAATAGAATCCCAACTGAGTGACGTATGGATGGATTTTTATGACGAGGTAATTTATGAGGTAATACATGAATTATTTTTAATTGACTTGGATTTTTTTATACTTGACAACTAGTGTAAATCTTTCAAAAAAAAAAAAATCTGAAACATACGCCACATAATGTGGATGACATTTTTGTGAAAAGATAATCTTTAAGTAATAAAGAGTCCTTCAAATTGAACGGTTTTTTTAATTCTTGAATAAAACACAGAATTTGCGTTAATTTCATAAAACTTTTAATTGATAATTGAATTATAGTGAATGGCATTTAAACACGAAAGCCAATATCGACCAAATGACCAACTCTTGCAGCTCCACAGACGCCCACTGTTTTGTCAAAATTTTGGATGACATTTTGGCATAACCGTTTTACCAATGACTCGAATAATTTCATCCTTTAGTTCAAGAATCGATTGTGGATTGTTTTTACAGATCTGGCTTTTCACGTAATCCCAAAGAAAATAGTCCAGCGGTGTCAAATCACATGATCTTGGTGGTCAGTTAACATCATCGTTTCTTGCAATAACTCATCCAGGAAATTTTTCTCAATAAATCAATTGTTTGATTAGCAGAATGAGGTGTAGCCCCCATGTTGAGACCACATGTCCTCCAGATCAATATTATTTAATTTAGCCAACAAAAATCCAGTTATCATCTAACGATATCGAATACCATTCACAGTTACAGCTTCACCAGCAGCATTCTGAAAGAAATACGGCCCAATTACAACTCCTGACCATAATGCACTCCAAACAGTGACTCGTTTAGGATGTAAAGGTTTTTCATGAATCAATCGTGGATTTTTCTCAACCCAAATGCGGTAATTGTGTTTATTAATATAGCCACCAATTTCAAAGTGTGCTTCATTTGAAAAGATGATTTTTTGAGAAAAGTCATCTGTTGTGTGTGTGCAGTGTCAAACGCAGTGGTTTTAGTTCCTGTGTTATTTGAACTTTATATGCCTTCAGAGCTAAATTCTTTTTGAAAATACGCCATGTTGTGTATTCACTGAGTCCAAATTTTTGTGAACGTCGATCGACTAATGGAAATGTCTGGGTCTTCAACAATACTTTCACTCAATTTAAAAATCCGGTTGCATCAATTATTTTATTTTTAGAACTTTTTTTTGTGTAAAGAATCATACAGATTGACCCCTGTAACACAAAACGGTATTGTTCTTTATCGTACGTCACGATAAGTCCGGAATGTTTACGTTCCGAATAATACTCATTGTATCGCTTTAATGGGTCTTCGAATGATTTTCTATTGAGTCAGGCCATGAAGGTCGTAAAAATTAGGGTTTAACGACGCCTGATAGTTATCTAAAGGACATTTTGGTAGTATCTCGTCGTTATTCGTCTGTTTTTCCCATTAAGCAGAGAAAAACACTTGTCTTGTACCGTGAATCTCTTGCGTGTCTTTATTATCTACAGGGTGGAGCATAAACACCTCCAAAATTTCCAAAAGTCATATAGAAAAAAATGTACATATTTCTGAAGAGTTCAAAAAGAAAAAGTTTTATTTTAATGGGTTTTGAAAATCATTTCTGGCAAATGGTGGACGTCATTTAGATCACACTCCAGTTCATCTCAGACGGAATTGCACTAATTTCCTTCCGGATCGTTCCTTTAAATCCCTAAGAGATCGAAGAGGATGGTTAAAACACTTTTCTTTTAGGTTTGGTTTCCCAAAGGAAGAAATCACACAGACTTAAATCTGGTGACCGAGCTGGCCACCCTACATCACCCTTTAAAGAAATCAAAACCACATATGTTCTTTACGCACATCGTCCAGTTTATAACATAGAAATGTCTCCAATATTTCACCTCGATTTAACGTCTTAATTGGACAGTCGCAAACATGTGCGAGTCGGTAACACCAAACTCGTCCACTGCCCACCAAGGCAGTACTAAAAATTATGCTTATTTACGGCTTCACTGATATGGAAGTGAACCTCATCCCTACTTAAAAAACTGCTGCAGTGAGAACCTCTTGAACAGGTTCTCACTCAGAATTTACATTTAATTCTTGAGCCATCAAAATATTTTTCTCCGGGGGCCCACTATATATATATATATATATATATATATATATATATATATATATATATATATATATATATATATATATATATATATATATATATATATATATGCAGGATGAAGGATTCCCCAGCGTGCTTCCAACTCGTGCGATCCTGAGCTCTCCTTTGTCATTTAGGGCTAATATATATGATAATGTCATCATTCTATCGTGTTTTCGGTCTTCTTCGTGGACGTTTATGATCAACTGATATCCATTCCAGGATTGCTTTGGTCCATCTGTCATCGCATCGCCTTGCTATATGTCCTACCTATTTCCATTTCAATTATTTCAGCCTTCCAATGATGTTACATACTTTCGTTTATTCTTTGATCCAAATAAAGGTCTTTCTGTCCCGCTTTGTAATGCCAAGCGTACACCTTTCCATTCCCCTCTGTGCTTCCCCACTTCAAAGCGCGCCCAAAGTGCTGGGAAATGCGGCTCAAACGCAGAATTTTGCGAATTTTGAGCTTTGCGATTAACAGAAAAGATGGAGTTTGTCACTTTCGACCTTTTGGGCCTCATCAGTCGAGCGAAGCAGCTGAAGAGCTTGGAATTTTTTTATATAATTTTTGAATTTCAGGCAGATCAAGAACGTTGTCTCAAAGCAGATGCCAAGGTTTGACGAATATGCTCCAAGCCAAAGAAAGGGCGTCGCTACGGATTTTGTAGAAATTCTTCTGTTGATAGTAAATTTGTTGAATATAAACTGACTTTTTAGATCTTTTCAAACCAAATGGTTCTTACGCCCTTTGTAGCTCTGTATGTGTTTTTGTAGGTCATCTAGAGACGAGGTCTTGTGAGAGGTGATGGCTTAGATTAGCCGTTGATTCTGTGAAGAGTCACGACGTTTCGCCAAAATACCATTTGGCATTTCCAAGTGTTGTCCGCTTCGACTGAAGAGTCCAACTGACTCAGTTGGACTCTACCATCTGTGAAAATATTAGATGTAGCATATATAAATATAAATATAAATTCGGCTTTGCTTAATATTTAATCCAGTATTCTCTTTATACTGCGCATCCTCATCATCTTTGAAATTCTACAATTCTACAAATTCTTACAATATCTATCTAAGACAATCTCATGTCTAAGAATTTCTATGTTTATAATCTCTCAGACTTATATCAAGCATTAACTTCTCCATTTTTCTGTGCGTTTTCTTTGGTTCTTTTATCATTGCTTTGTAAGAGTTAGAATTTCTGCTCCATGGATGAGGAGATACAAAGTGCATTAGTTTAATGTTTTTCGTCGTGATGTGGTAGGTATATTTGATTTAAATATGTCACAGAACTTTCAGTATACCGCCATCCCAAACGTATTCTCCTGCTAGTGCTGCTGTCTGATTATCTCTATTTCTTATATCGCATCCTGGATTTATGTATTTTTCAAGAAGCTGTATGTTTTCTGTAAATTTCAGTCAGGATTTGGCTAGTAGCAGGTTTCACACCAATCTTTGAGCATATATCTTTGATTTCCACTAAAGACTCTTTATAAATCTTTCACTTTGAAGCGGTAGTTAAGTAAAGGAATGATTCTAATTTAGACATATTTACCCCATGAATATATCATCTGCTGTTTGTCATTACTAATACAAGGATATATTTGTAATCGTTTGGGAATCAGAAATATGCACGAGTACCAAATGCAGGTGATTCTTGTCCATGCAGGATATTTCTCTCTACGCTTCTCGCCCTATGTTGTGCCCATTTATTTGGGTTGTTACTATATTTTGAATGCAGAAACAAAATCAAAGTACAGATGAGGTCAAGGTCAAGCCGACTCTTTTTTCATCAAAAGTTCGTTAAAGATACTCGAAAATGAATGTCTTGACTATTAAATGGCAAGGGATTATCGATAATGAATTGTTCAAGAATCAGGTATTTTTGCGCCCAAAACATTTACATTGTTTATCTGGTGCTATAAAGCTGTGGATTTGGCAAATAACTTATAATATTTACCAAATGTTAAGGATATGATTTTTCCTTGCAAATTCTATCCAGTTTGGAATTATATTTTGAAAATGTTATCAAAAGTCGTCAAACTACAATGGCCGAATACTAATTGAAATAAGGTGATATTTTTTAGATAAAATAAAAATTATGTTTATTTCTTCTTAGAAAATTAAAATTCTTCTTAAAA
This sequence comes from Cosmopolites sordidus, assembly GCA_031761425.1. Lineage (NCBI taxonomy): Eukaryota > Metazoa > Arthropoda > Insecta > Coleoptera > Curculionidae > Cosmopolites > Cosmopolites sordidus. Next base: position 338,180 of record JARFXV010000220.1, on the reverse strand, counting down.
TTCTTAGAAATATTAGATATGTTTTGTTTTAATTCAGTTTTTCTTTCAAGCATATATGTATGTTACTTGTATTTTTGTTAATTATATATATATGTATATATATATATATATATATATATATATATATATATATATATATATATATATATATATATATATATAACTATATATATATATATATATATATATATATATATATATATATATATATATATATATATATATATATATATATTATTATTATTATTCACGTATGGGCCCTGGTGGACAACGCGAAGTACAATTAGAGGCGTTTGTTGTTGTTAGTCTTCCTTTGAGCCCATACTAATTTCATTCTTTCGCTATGAGCTTTTTTCCTTTCGTCAGACCAAGTTGTTCCTGTCTTCCTACATTTTTCTCTCTGGCCAACCTTCCAAACGTTAACCTTGTGTCTGAAACAACCTCTATCCTGAATTTCACTTTGTGTAATATTTGCTGATCTTAGGTCCTCTTTAATTGCCGCAATCCATTTAATTATTTCTACTTTAGCTCTACTCCTATTTTCATAAAATTCGACTATTTGTCTAGTTAGCCTACTTGGATTCATCCGTTTGATGTGTCCGTAAAACTTAAGTCTTCTTTTTCTCATATCGCTATGTATATCTGTGTATTGTTTGATTTCTTGGTTTTCTCGAAGTCGGTATGTTGTGCTATTTATTTGTTTGGGGCCTAGGATTTTTCTTATGATTTTTCTTTCCTTCTTTTCAATGTCCTCGATGTCCCTCTTTCTATTCAAAATGAGCGTTTCTGCAGCATATAGACATTCTGGCTTAATAATCGTGTTGTAATGTCTCAGTTTTTCTATTTTTAGATAGGCATTTTTGTTGTAAATATTTTGTGTAAGTCTCAATGCCGTTTCCATTTTTTGACATCTACCCTTATTGGCCGCTTTTTCCAACCCATTTTCCATGATTATTTCACCCAAATATTTGAATTGAGATATATATATATATATATATATATATATATATATATATATATATATATATATATATATATATATATAATTATCTAAATTGGGACTAGTGTAAACTAGATTTAAAATCAGTTAGATTCAGACAAAATCCTTATTTTCGTTGACGTTTCCATATATTCAACGAAATTTACATTTTAAATGTTCCCAATAGTATGTAAACTTCCGGAGAATATATTATTTTAAGTAAATAATGTAGAGTTGGGGCAGGAAGGCATTATCCCAAAGCCCAAAGCGATCCGGCGGGTTGAATAAAAATAAATAGGCTTATTAATTTTCCTCGGTTTATATTTTGTATTCGCCCAGGTGAGGATTTATTGTTTTTTCCTCCCGGAGCGGCATTTTTCTTTATACACCGTGTCGAGTGTGGCGCAAGAAAAACCCAATCAATTTTCTTATTCGGGTTAATCTGTTTTCTTTTTAGGATGAGATGGAAGGGTGGGGGGTGAGATGGGAGGAGGGGAAACTTCACGGAGGCGCCCATATTTCCTTTCGTGCACAGTCTGCCGGTTCGCACGGGAACCCCCAATTTTTTCGCGAATATTTTCACCGTGTTTTTTCACCCTCGATCCCCGAGTTTTTCACCCTACCCGGCTTTCCTTTTATTTCGCCGGAGTGCCTTACAATATGATCGTTTTTTCCCACGAATTCTCTATGAAAAATCACGTATTTTATAGATTTTTCTGATAGAATATTTTTCTCGCGTGTTAAAACCTCTACGGGTTTATCAGACTCCACGATAAGATAGGCCGGGGGTTCTGATAAATGTTCACCGGAACGAACAATGCCCACAAAAGAGAACGTTTTCGTTTAGACAGAACTTTTCTTTCGAAAATACATTTGCTGTGCATACAAAAATAGTTCCGAAGTCAAAATACGTAACATCTAATTCTTGTACACGTAAATTCCTTATGACTTTGAAATCTTTGGTGACATCTAAAATTATGAGGAAATGGTCACAAAATTTCGACTGGGAAATGAATACTGAAAGAAGAAAAATTCTGTTATTCCTAGACCATATTGTAACAAATATAAACGATATTAGTGTGATAATAATTAAAATAGTTCTAAAAACCCAAATGGTGTGATGTCACAACATTCCGGTGTGATGTTGCTCCATGATGATGAGGTCTTTTGGATGATTATCCACCTTACAGTCCAGACATTGCACACAGTGATTTTCACTTGTTTCGGTCTTAAAGGAGTTCCTTGGTCGTCAACGACGACGAAGTTAAAACTGCAGTGATGGATTGGATTTCTTCACAGGCGGCAGATTTCTTTGATGTCGAAATTAAACAATTTGTAGTATGAGCAATATAACAAATATTTGAACAAACATGGAAATTATGTAGAAAAGTCGATAAAATTATCATATATGTATGTTATTTGTTCCTTTTTTAATTAAAATACATTAAAACACGAGTTAAAATAACTATTTTCTTGTATTTATTTTGTTAATGTATTTTTAAAAAATATTAATTGTAAAAATTATTTAAAAAATTAAATGTAAGTTCTAGTAAATATGCCCAGTATTCCTGAAAACTGCTGCTACCTATTTAAATAAGACAAAGTATGTTCGAAATCATAAAACTCGATAAATACCATTAACAATAACACTTCGAAGAATAGGACAATACATACCATTATTGGTAGTATTTGTTTTCCAGTAAAAAAATTAAAATAAGCAATAGGCAAAGTAACATTCACAGGCGTCAGATAAAAAAAAGTTATATTATCGCTAATGGACCATTTGCGGAATAATTATTGCCCGCTTGCAACCAAAAGATAAAAAATAAAGCTTTAATTGTATTCTGTATTGTATAACATCATATATTTAATTATTATTGTTCGATATAGTGATTTTCTTCTCGCTTTCTGGACGAATATTTTGGAAAAAAACTAAAAATTGGTTGGCAATTTGATGGCCAATGATAAATCCCAAGAAAATACCTATGCTGAGTGCTTTTGTCTTACGAGGCAATCACGGTTTATCAGAAAATAAGTAAGTTCATCAACATAACAAATAAGTTCATCAAGTCATAAATTGTTTATTTGTATTTGAACAAGAAAAATGTCCTGAACAGTTACAAGAGCTCCAAAAACGCAAATATAACATTTTTTTCGAAGAAACAATATCAGGAATTCACATTATACGTCAAATAAAACTTATTTCCTGTATATGATAGCAAAGGTTAATTTAAAACTTGTATAATGAAGTAAACTGTTAATATTAATGATTATTACGATAAGATCTAAGAAATTCCCCCTGAGATATTTGCTTCTTTACATTGTGCAGTTACGTATGAAATTATTCCGGTCACTGGAGATATTCCTAACTGATTTACTATTATATATATATATATATATATATATATATATATATATATATATATATATATATATATATATATATATATATATATATATATATATACGGATTATCTACGGCTATCGCCGCCTCTCCGTCCCCAGTTTCCAGTTCGTTCTGTCGTGACACATGTCCTCTTGCAAATCTCTTGCTTCCACGGCTTCGTCAACGCCGTCTCTCCAACTTCTTCTTGGTCGTCCTCTCTTTCTTCTTTCTGGAGGTATCCATTCCAACACTTTTCGTGGCCATCTTGTCTCATTCATTCTTTTTGCATGTCCGAACCAAGTCAATTGTTTTCTCTCTATGTCGTCCACAATATCTCTCTCGCTGTTCACGTCCCTTTTAATGTTTATATTTCTTATTCTCTCAAGTCTCGATCTCCGACAGCTCCTTCTCAAAAAATCCATCTCCGTGGCCAGTAGTTTTCTTCTATTAGTATTATTTAAATCCCACACTTCTGAACCATAAGTCAAAACACTCTTTACGATTGAGCTATATATGCGAAGTTTTGTTTCTCGCCTAATTTTTCTTTCCCACAGGACAGAGTTAAGTGCTCCAATGATTTGTCTACCTCTTATTATTCTTGTTTGAATTTCATCATTACTATTACCTTGCCTGTTGAAGATCACCCCTAAGTATTTAGCCTTGTCAACGTTTTTTATTGTTCCGTTTTCCAAGGGTAAATCGTCGTTGTCATTACTAGTCACCGCTAAGTATTCACATTTATTTAAGTTAATTGTGAGACCAGCTAGTGTGTACTCTTCATTTAGTTTCCTCACCATATAGCTCAAATCCTGTTGGTCTTCTGCAACCACTATCTGATCATCGGCGAAATAAAGAGTATATCCCGTGTGGGGATTTGCCAGTTACCTCCATCGGGTGCGTCCCCATTGGAATTGGGGGAAGCTCGCCGGTTCTGCAAACCAGCAGTATCGGAGGGTAGTGGGGAAATAAAATACCCACCGTGAAACAAAAACTGGACGGCCCTCCAAGCATGGGGGTTGAGTCGTAAGGCCAGCAACCTTACATTCGGAAAACACAAAAAAAAACGCTAAAACACCCAGTAGAAATACGCCTCGGATGTCGGACGGATATAACAGTAAACGAAAACAGCAACGGAAATGGACAGTGAAGTTAGGTATATGGAATATACAAGGTATAAGAAATATACAGAAGGAAGTTATCATGGAATTCATCCAACGATTTACTATTAAAAACAAGAAATATCTAACACAATGCAATCAATACATGTACTGATTCAAATATAATTTTCCCTCTTCAAAATAGCCCATTTTTACTCTACTACAACCAGGAGGAAGTATAACCTGTAGAAAACAAAAACAGTTGCACGTCATCGATGATGTTATTGAAGAACAGCAGAAATACCACTACATAAAGTAAATAATAAAGAAATCAAATGGAATGTATTCAATAAATTTCAAATTTAGCGGCTGTGTTCGGTTGGCGGCATATGCGACGTTGTCGAGTTTCACATTTTTGTTGTTGATATTTATTGGCAAGTTTGGAGAGTATCCGATTTATAGATAATACAATAATTTCATTTTTTTTCTTACAATCGAAAACAGTTTTTTAAAGAACTACCACCTGTTATAATTGCCCGAGTAGTGTTTGCAAAATGCCAAATCAGTTAAATAGTCATTGTCAAGAGTTAGTAGCATCTCTGATGCACTATTTTGAACAAGAACGAAACAATAATGGTCCATTTTTTTTTCTCCTTTATTTGGGTTTTTCGCCACTGTCTAAAACTCTATTTTGTTATATAACTAAATTATAAATTAATTTAGTAATAATAAATTATACTATTTAGTTATTATAACTAAAAACTAGTATTTTTGAGTTTTAGACAGTGGCGAAAAACCCAAATTAAGGAGAAAAAAAAACCCAAATAAAGGAGAAAAAATATATGAACACGCCACAATCATTCAGACATTAATAATGGTCCATGTTACCCTTTCCGACTGTTAGAGTGGTATGTTAAATTAATTGCTATTACTTGAATATGTTTAGTTTGTCATATTTTTTTAGCGCGTTTTAGTTTGTTTAGCCTTAAGGTTGAGTATGTCCATTGCTAGTACTATTTCACAAAAGGTAAAAAATAATAAACTTTTAAAATCGACTAGGAAGCGTAGTTCTTCTAAAGGGGCTACCAATACTGCTGCTTTGGATATAAGTTCTAATCATGACACTGACACTGTAAGTATTCGTACTAAGAATTGCAAAAAAGATTGTTCTTAATCCCATATGTAGTTTATACGTAGGTACTCGTGGTTTAATTCTCATTTTCAGGCCAGCATGTAACTTTGAATTCCTTACATGAGCAATTAAAAGAACTGTTTGCTATGCAAAAATATACTTAAACTAAACGAACTGAAAACAAGGTGCATGGTGATAGGGTGTAAAGCAAACTACAAAAGATTTAATGAGTTAGGCTTAAAAATAAATATAAACAATTGTGATATTGAAATTGTAAATGAAATTAAATACTTAGATACTGTTGGATCCCCAGCTAACATTTTGTAATCATCTCAGTTATCTGTGTAGAAAGATTGGGAAAAAAAATAGGGTTCTATAGTCATATATCGTCATATTTATCACCTTGGTCGAAGAGGTTTTTATATAATACTATAGTTTTACCCCATTTTACTTATTGTATGTCTGTGCTGATATCATCTAATAAGGAAAGTAATGGTAGATTCCAAATACAGCAGAACAAGGCTATGCGTGTACTACTGAACTGTAATAGGTATACACCGATAGAGGTAATGTTTCGGCCATTGGATTGGTTTTCAGTTGCGCGGTCATTGAAGGGGCTAACATTCGATTGATATATAAAATAAAACATAATTTGTTGCCCTATTATTTGAATACTTTTTTGGTACAAAGAGTAAATATGCATTATTACGATGTCCGTTCTAAGAACAATTATGATATACCAATTGTTTGCCTCTTCAATGCTTCAATGCTGTGCCCGCCCACATAGGGAGCGCTCCTAATGTGCATGTATTTAATAGACTGTTAAATTATTATTTGAAGCAATAGAGTGTTTTATCATTTGAACAGAGTTAGTAATCGCCTTTTGATTGTATTTTCTTTTGTTAAAATTTCTGAGAATTTTTCTTTCTGTTATTTATTTATTTATTTTTTTGTATATTGATTTTGTTTTGTTACTATTAGCTGCATATGCTAAATAAAGTGTGTATTTATTTATTTATTTATTTATTTATATATCATTGTGCAACATATTGACAGAAGTAGGCTTTAAATGGAAAAAAATATGATCCCAGACGAGGGCTTATGAAACTTCCCAATGTTACCCTACAACGTATAGATTTTTGAGAGGTTATATGAAGAAAAATAGTTTTGATCAAAAAAAAAAAAAAGAATAAATTATTGATTGATTTGTCTGTTACTTTGTGGTAGTTAATTTTTTTTTAAGGAATAAAACGATTTTTTACTTTGCTATCTATCACGTTTATTTTTAAACAAAATTTGTGTGACTATAGTTTCTTAAAACGACTTTACATTCCCAAACACTAATTTGTTACTGAAAGTAGTGTTTGAGAATCTATAGTCTTTTTACAAAACTATAGTCACACAAATTTTGTTTAAAAAGTAAAAGTGATAGATAACAAAGTAAAAAATTGTGTTATTCCTTTTTTAAAAAAAGAATAAAGTTTACAGATAATGAAATGGTATGACTGAGAGCATATACTTGATTGAAAACAAGTGATTATATTAATGAAAATATAAGTGCATGCACAAAATTTCATTGTTTTTTTCCATTTTATACTTGCACATTATATATCAATAAATGTTATTGGTAATTATATAATCTTTTTATTTTAATAACCATTCAAATATTATAAAATGTCGATAATTTTGGAACGAAGCATTTCACATATGCTGAATCTATCTAGGTGTACAAGTAATTTGCAATTAATTGAGACTTAATTTTCTAATTGTTATTATAGTTTAAATTGTAAAAATGATTCGCTAAAGTAAGGTTATGATATTTAATCACAATCTGGCAACATGGCAGTCAAAATGTTAATCACGTGCTTAATGATGTGCAACTGCTTTTATTTTGTACGAGCTATATAGATACACGTTGGCAATGAATAGAAGCTGATTTACTATGATGGTTGTCAACCCGAATCGAGTACGACCTCAGCCATGGCTGTTAGTTTTGTTCGCTCGTTGTTGAAGAATTATGGGGTGTATAGTGGCTCAGATAATCCAGCTTAGATCTGCATATTGTTCCGTCTGCTGGCCGTTTAATGTTAGGGGTAGACAGAATTAGTACAAGCGGTCCAGTCTTTGCTTTTCGCACCTGACCGTTGCCTGTGGTTTTTTGGCGATTTTCATCCTCATGGAGCTGTACCTCTCTGTATATCTTCTCACGCCATTTGGCTCTGTTGCTTGATGTCTTCACATTCGGACAAGTTTGATATTGATTTCTTTAGAGACGATTTTATTACGTCTTTATATATTCTTTTTGGATATCTCAGATTTTGTTTCTAGTTCTTTAATTCGTCATAAAAGATTTGCTTCAGTATCCTAGTATCCTGCACCCTCTGGCAATGATCTAACCATCTTAGCTTAGCTTTGATGATTCTATACTCAAACTGACGACTTGTTAAAGTACCTCCACAATGGTCCGATAGCCTTGTCAGTTTATTCTCAAGATTTTCTGGAGACAGCCTTGATGAAACTTCTGGAACCTTTTATTTTCGAAACCTTTTATTTTAACGGATTAAGAGAAAACGATACATTTTAGCTGCATATGCCAACAACATTGAACGCCCATTTGAAATTTTTTAATGACAGTTACATCCTACGAGTTCGAAATTGATGGGAGAATACCTCGAAAGTAGTCCCGAAATTGATGGGAGGTTATTGGGTCTAAAGAAAATCATGTAGTGGCTTCATGAGATGAGATTTTATTTTGGCTTATTTCTAGTGAGTTCCGGAGCATCCCCACACACAGACCAGCAGCAATACGCAACCATTGCTTCATTTCAACGGCCCTAACATATTTGTTCCATCGCGGAAGTATCCTGATGGAATCTTTCTCCGTGTTCATCCACAACTAGGAGGTAAGTTCCCTCCCACAACTAGGAGGGAAAAAGTCTAGTTAAGACATGTTGGATCCGAGTTGATGGTATTTTTGAATAAGTACTGTCACAAACTGAGTGTAGTTATCTCTTTTGTTGCCTAAAAATCCACAATTAATTCTCTTTAACGCGTCCCAAGCTTCTTTTTCTTTCCCTGCCAAAACTCAGTCAAACGAAGGAGCCTTTACAAGTTGTCGAATTTGTGGCCCAAATACCTTCCTTAACTTTTGCATCACTTAACATACGAAATTTTTCTCTCAAGTACTTAAAGGCTTGTCCTTGGTTCATACGGTTGGCAACATTTTTCATCAAACCCAACTTTATATGGAGGGATGGAAGAACATCTTTTGGGTCTAGGAGAGGCTCGGCAACGACATTTGCCTCGCCTGAGTTAAGATTTCTTGCAGGCCAGTCTGCTTGAATATAATGTGATATCATATCCTTACGGTCCCACATATATAAAAGGCAGCAGTATTTAATGTAACCCAGTTGCATTCCAAAGAGTACAACGATTAATTTTCGATCGCAACAGATTTTCCACTTGTGTTCAGCATATTTGATCGAGTCATGCATGACCAACCAAAATAGAACGAAGCCGGTTGCGGTTGTGAAGTAATATAGCTTTCAAACTAAGCTTGGAGGAATCTATCAGTAGCCTCCATTCAGTTGGATCATGGTTCAAATTCAAACATTTCATAAGACATTAGCGTCGCAGCAATCAACAAGATTGATTTTCGTCATCACGCTGGTGAATATTCCATTGCTGCAGTGTTGACTGAAGAAGTTCTGCCTTTTCCTTTGACAACTCAAAAGAAACCTAATATGCTCCTTTCAATTTATATACAAATCAATAGAAAGTAAATGCCAGGTTGACACAACATACACTGATTTTTCGAAAGCATTCGACAAACTTAACCATGAATTTATACTCTAAAAGATGAGTAGATTAGGCTTTGATGGCAGTACAATTTCGTTCTTTAAATCTTACCTTGCAAACAGGACACAACATGCTGAGTTTAATGGTTGTAGTTCTCATATCTTCACTGTAACTAGTACTGCACCCTAAGGCAGCATCCTTGCGCCTTTAAAATATTTTCCGTTTTCGTCAACAATATTACTTCCACGTTAACGTGCAACATTATTTTATTTGCGAACGACCTTAAACGCTTTATGTCAGTTTTATCGTCACATGACTACTCTCTATTACAGGGTTGACCTGCATCTCTTGGCAGATTGGTATTCTTGTAATAGGCTTTCACTGAATGTTGCCAAATGCAAAAAAATTACCTTTTCTCTCAAGCATACTGTAATTAACTATATATATTCCCTAAATGGTTGCGTTTTGGAAGATCGTGCAGTGGTAAAGGACCTTGGGGTGAATATCGATAGAAAACTGTTATTAAAGCATCACATTGATCAAATCATGCAGTCAGCAACAGCAACGCTTGGCCTTCTAGTATGATCTAGACTTATGTATGCTCCCCCTGTTTGGTCGCAAATATATATTACACAGATTTCTCGTCTTGAGCAAATTCAGCGACGTTTTCTAAAGTATCTGTCTTTTATCTGCATAGGTTATAGCCACACTATGTTCTTGGAGAGATACTCCCATCAGTCCCTGGAGAATAGTAGAGTGTGTGCTGCTCAGCTTTTCTTCCTAAAGCTCTGCCGCGGATTGATTGATTGCGATCAACTACCTCAGTGAGATCCGGTTTTATATCCCTCAAATTAACAGGTGAGTTCGAGATACCTTCTCCATACCTACCCCTAGTACCAACATGGCCTCTAACACACCGCTCTTTCGTGCATGGCGAAACCATAAAAGATATGTCATTAGCGGGAACACTTCTGTATCCTTGATAGATATTTTTGAATCCCCGCTTACTTAGTATAAACCGGTTATATAAGTATAAAGCATTTATTCATTTATAGGTGGAGTCAAGCAGCAATAGCAATCATATCTGTGGTTTGTAGCCAAATCACAGACACAGCAAAACCCATATGAAGTTTTTTATTTTTCAGCCATTCTCGTAGTATAATGGAACAACAGTTGCAATATATATGTGGATCCTATGAGTTATCTCCTACCTTCCATACCAAAATAATGGTAATCAGCAGTCTTCACAATAGACGTCAGATTGCGTTTCTGTGACGAAAATGTTATTTCACCACAAATTATTAACTAAATTTACCCATTTCGAGGCATTTTGATTTAACAAACTTTACACTACAAAATCAGAAATTCTCAACTAATTACAACAGAAACAATATGAAACTCACAGTTACAGCAACAGTAATTATATTTATAACCTGCAAATAGCTGGAGAACATTGTGTTTTGTCAGTCTATTTTTGAGCACGAAAAATGTACATTGTTGTTCAGTGTAATCGATGTATATTATCGAAAACGAAAATGATTATTGGTCGTCAAAACAACATGCCCAAGATCAGTCAAATAGAGCAATTTATGAACGAATACGATAACACTCATGAGATCTGAATAAGATGTAAAATGGCAAGAAATATAACGCGAAATTTGCAGACGATCTGGAGGGAGAGGGACATAACATAGAAATCAAAGAAACATATATTATAAAGCTTAGTTTTTTATTCTCAAGTTATTCATGAACGAAAAGTACGATTCTTCGGCCACATTGAACGCAGATATTACAACAACTCGGAAAGACTGGTGGTATAGTGCGGTTTAAGACACATCGCTGACCGACTGGTTGCAATAAACTCTTAACAACCCTTGTTGTAACAAAACCCGACAAAGTTGCAAGAAACTTAAACAGGACAGGGCCTAACTGGACCAAATTAAAGACCTAACTGGTCCATTTCTGCAATATGTAACAAAGGAAGCCAGAAATAGAGAACGCTGGCGAGAAGTTGTTGGGAAAGAATGCGAATGGAATCAGTTTCCATAGAAGCTGAGAAAATCGATGTTTTCAAGAAAAAACCTCAAATAAACATCCTGTGTCTTGTTTGTAAAACATTAACGTCATTGCCAAAGGTTTTGTTTTGGATTCCACCAAGCCATTTAGTATTATGGACGACTAAAAGCCGACTTCTTTTTTCTCCAACACGCGTGTACGCGCTGGCTATATTTTCGTTCGGCGTCACGTACGGGCACTTTATCGCGCCCAATTAATTTCGCCGCCCGTTCTTTGGAAACCAAAACGGAAACTTTCTCTCTCTCTCGGCACGGCAAACTATAAACAAACCGAAAACCAAACTAAACAATATTTCTATCGAACGGGGGGGGAAGGCGAACGACGTCGACAAGCGACCGGCTCGTTCGGCCGGGCTGACAGAATAAATTTCAACTCGTTGCCGACAATGGGAAATTTATACAGCGCCATCTGATGCCGCGACAATACGGACCGGAATTAATTCCGGATCCGATTCCGATGTCGATCGCGGAAAAGGGATCAATTCTGGGGCGAAAGGGGTGGGAAAAGGGGCGAGCAATTGTGGGGGGAAGGGGAGGTGGTAATAGTGATGGCTGGATGGGCTGTAAAGGGTTTTGACGTTGTCTTAGCTTGTATAGATCATAAACTTATATTAGGGGTACCTATAAGCAATCAATTATTTCAGTAGCAACAAAAAAACATTATTTACATTTAATTTTCTCTCCAGTCGATTATGTAATCTCTGTCGTTATCTAAGACCTTTTGCAATCTTGTTGGTAGATTTTCAATTCCCTGTTCATAAAATTTGTTGTTGAAAAAAATGTTTCTACGTGAGTTCGTACATAATCGATATTTTTTAAAATATTATTCCTTAGGCATAGATGGATCGGAATTCCTTAGGATCCATGGATCGGAATAAATGAAAATCGGATGGTGCTATGTCTGAAGAATATAGGGGATGTGGTAAAACCTCCCAGATTAGCTGTCTTATTTTTTCTTGGGTTAATCTTGCTGCATGCGACTTGGCATTATCGTGTTGCAATATTATCCATCTTCTGTTGACCAGAGCTGGCCGTTTTACCAACAATTCGTTACGTAATCTATCCAATTGTTGGCAATACAATTAGCCGTAGCTATTTCTCCCGGTTTCAATAATTCAAAATGAATTATGTCACCATAGTCCCACCAAACGCACACTAACACATTATTTAAACTGAAGGATGGTTTAGGAGTGGGTACGGCTAGTTATAATTATCTTTGTTTAAAGGAAAATTGATTAATCTATTTACCATAAAATTTAAACTAGCCATCTTATTCTGGAAACTCTGATTCGAATCTTAGGAATGTATCTCGAAATGATGGTGTTTTTTATAAAAATATCAAAAATTTTCTTATTTCTACTGTCGACTGTAAACTGTCGTTTCTAAACTGTTTGTAAACTGTTTCGACTGTAAACTGTCGTTGTTTTCGAGTTGCGTGAATACTGTGGTTGCGTGAATATATATGTCTCATTTTTTGAATTGAAAATTGCAAAAACGTCATCCACCTATCTTAACTATACCTTCGGAAAGTAAATGAATTCATCTTTCGTTTCGGGTTTAAATTTACTCATGAATAAGTTGGTTAAGAACGGCGAGAGAATTGCCCATTGCCGTTCCTTCTTGTTGTTCGTAAAACCTGTTATTAAGCTGAAAACAATTTTGCTTCATACATAATCTTGTTAGAATTAGATTAAATTATCTCCTGATGATGCTAACATGGTTAGCGAAACGTGCGTCTAGAAGTTTCAAAAAGTGATTTAGTGTTTAGTAGGAAATCTCTTCGAGTCTCCTGCTATGGTGTTTTCGTTAAGTTTGTTTCCCAGATACGTAAATACCTTTACAGCTTCAAATTTATCGCTGATCCAATTCTGTTTTTTTCTTGAATTGGTTCTTTTTTCCGTCGCCTTTGTTTTGTCTATATTAATTTTTAAACCGTCCCTTTTGACTTTCGTTATTACTTCATCATGTCTAAAGAAGAAGAAGATTCTTCTATCTCTTCGGATTTATTAGCTATACGTTTTTCTACGGTATTCAGCAATGAAACATTCTTAAATCTATCCAGATTAATTTAAAAGTGATAGAAGAAAAATTGCGACATATTGGGTCTGTTCATTGGAAAATAAAGCAATGGATGGGAAAAACTATAAATTTCGCCGGTGTGTGTATTTACGAATGTTGTTCGATGGTAAAAAATCGGATTGTGCAGTCGCAAAACAATGAACCAGTGGCGTCACAATCGATCGACTGACTGTGGGAAATTCCCGCTGCTGCCGCGAGACCGAAGGGCCCCTTTTTTCTGATTAATGTCCCGCAAATCCGCCTTTTTTCCGTAGCGACGCAACGGTACGAGTCTTTCAGGTGGAAATTTCCCGTACAAAAAGCCCGGTCGTTTTATTTTATTTAATTTGTTTTTTATTTTTTCCTGATATAGGGCAACCATTTTTTTATTAAATCATGACATAAATCAATTTAATGTTTACGTGGTTTTCTTTCGTAAATATATTTTTGTATATAAATCAATTTGTAGAAGTTCTGTATGAATTTCGCTCCTGCTGTGGAACATTGATTGCAATGCAATCAATAACGCCAATTTGCTGGCCTTATTTTTCCAACTGTTTTTTTTTTTAAATTAATGTACATATATATCTAAAAAGAAACGTCTTGGTCAATGAAAGACAATCTTACACGAAATACTGGACTAATTTTAAAATTCGCGGAGCGGAAGTGATTTGGAAGTTTATAGTTGAAAAAATTACTTTATTCTTCCGTTATTCATTTATTCCATCTCTGAAGTGATTTTCTGGAAGTCGTTCAAAATATTCATCTACGGCGTCTTTAACTTCTGCATTTGATGAAAAACGCTTGCCACGTAGGCATTTTTTAAGGTTTGGGAATAGATGAAAGTCAGAGGGGGCCAGATCTGGTGAATATGAAGGATGCTTCAACAATTTGTAGTGTAACTGCTTCAATTTGGCCATTGCAAGAACACCTATGTGAGCCGGTACATTTTCTTGAGGAATTTTTTTTTTCTTCGCTAAACCAGGTCTTTTCTTACTGTCCTGTTATTATTTTACCAGTTTGGAGGTAATCAATTAAGAAAATTCCTTTTGCATCCCAAAAAATTGACGCCGTTTTGTTCGATTTTGACCACATTAGCTGCTTCGGAGATGATCAACCTGGCTCAAAAACTCTGCGATTTGTGATCGTAGTTTAGGATCATAGTGGTAAACGAAAGCCTCATCCATAGTTACAAAACGATGTTTAAAATCTATTTTATTCTTTCGAAAAAGATTCAAATATTGGTTAAAAAGTTTTACTCGAAGTCGTTTTGGATTAGAATTTAACAAATGCGGCATCGATCTTGTACATAGCTTTCTCAAGCCCAATTTCTTTTTCAAAATATGAAACACCCGTTGAGTTGAGATGTCCATGATCTTAGCAATTTCGCAATCAAATGTCTGTCATCCATAAGCATATGATGAATAGAATTAATTATTTCTTCAGCAGTTGCACTTATTCGACGTTCACAAAAAGGATTATCCACCAGGCTTGTACGATGACGTTGCAACTCACCTGCCCACTTACAAACCATTGTTTTTGAAGGAGCAGACTCCCCTGAAAGAGTTACCATTTCACCATGAATTTCCATTTTAAAAACTAACAGTGCGTTTGCTTTAAGCTGCTTTCTTTGTACGAATGGACTAACGAATCGACTTGAAGGAGCATATGGAGCACCAGGATAATATGGATAATATATTATCCACATTATACTGGTTGTGTGAGGTTTTATTATGTATATTTAAAAATGCATTTTTTATTGAAATACAATTAGTGATTTCAGCAGTATGTATGTGTTTTGTTTTTGTAATTAAGACGTATATTGTTTTTCGCTTAAAAAATAATTACAAAACTAAAAAATATCTTTTGCTTAGTCAATATTTAACATATTCAATATTTTGAAAAACGAATATTTACCTTCTATTTATGTACCTTATAAATATATCAATACATACGTCATATAGTAAGCAATAAACTTCAAATAACTCTAAAATATTAAATGCCGTCTTTTAAACTTGCTGCTATTAGTTGATATTCCCATTTGAAATGCCTAATTTTATTCAGGCAGAACGACAGATTAAATCCTGTGCGAACCGCTATTCCAAAAAAGCGCTAATTAAAGTTCCGTATAAATTCCGAGCCTACACGATATTCAGGTTACCTTCCTTTTGATTAAATTCATCAAGTAATCAACAATCTGTTCAAGTTCATTCAAGTAATCAACAATCTATTTTTGCACTAAACTTCAATCATTTTGACAGTATATATACAGGTAAAACCCGTTGATAGTTACTTTAACAAAATGACGTCACAACCATGGCAGCCAATCGTGGCGCCTTCGTAGTCACGTGGTTTTATTTTAAATTATATAAATATTAATTAATCTATAATCAATTGCAAATAGCTTTTTAAAAGTTTTTCGCATCGATTATTAATATTATTTATGATAACGTTTTAAAATAAAGTAAAAAAATCGATAATTATTTTTTATTCAAGAAAAGCGGCCAGAATTATCAGACAGAAAAGGCGTCGTGTCTCATTACCACAATGAACGACTACACGTTTCATTCAGGACCTGGCAAAAACTGTTGAGCTTCAAATGGGATGTTTTCTCCCATCCACCTTACTCACCAGACACAGTACCCTCCGACTACCATCTAATCCGCTTCTTCCAACATGTTTTAAATGAAAAATGTTTTAAAAGGGAAGAAAAACAACCCGTTAATATTTTAGATAATAAAGATCCGTTGACAAAAAGTTGTAAATAACAATAACAATTACATAATAGACTCAATAAACATTGTCATAAATTATTTGTGTTTCTCTTTCTGTTAAAAATATCCGAAATACCTTTCCGAACAACCCATTAAATAATCTAATAACGTTGAGTGAGAGATTTGGCATGCATATAAAAAACAACACAATTGGTAAAGTTGTGACAAATGGAAAGCCATTGCATCAGTAATATTATGTAACATGACCCGATAAAGTTGGTTTTCACATGAAATACACGAATATAAAATAAAAAAACTTTATCATAGCCATAATAACCGAACACGTTCAAAATACCGTCCCAAAACGCTGATTAAACACCTGTTTATTATTGTTTCCTTCGGTTAGCCTTAAACTTAAATACAAAACATTTATCAATCTCCAGACGAAAATACATGCGCATATATGAATCGTCCATTCACGAAAAGAAAAAATAAATTATCAATTCGGTTACATAAATGTTTGCTGAGCAACGATGATAAACCGCCCACTGAAAGGAACTATTTTGAAATTATAAATAATAAGCCGCGTTGCCTGTTCGAAACGAACGATGTTTAAAAATAATCTGACGTAATGTTTAAACGTTGGGTGTTGGAGATCAGAGACGGAAGCGGATTTTAACATGTCTTCTCACTTCCATCAATAATCAAATATTTGTGCGTGAAATATACCATACACAGTCAGAGAAAATAGTTTTTGAACAAAGCCAAGTTTCTCAGTTTTCAATTCAAGCGAAGTTTCTCAATTATAACACCTATACAGGGTGGCCCAGAATATGTGGGCAATCTCCCGGATTTTGATCAAACACATAAAAATAACATATATTTTTTTCCTAGTGCATGAAAATTGAATTTAATTAAAACTGATTAAAATTAAATAAAACATTGAATAAATATTGAAATTTTCGATCTTTTTTCTTCTCTTTCTTCTTGGTTAGTTAATGTTAATTAATGGAATTTACGTTTGCTGATTATGCCGACATGCATTTAATGTATGGGTTTGCATCATGTAATGCCCTACCAACCAGAAGACTTTATGAAGAACGATTTCTTAATAGAATTCCTAATAGGGAAACCTTTGAAAGAGTGTATTGTCGTTTGAGGGAGACATCTGAAAACTACGATGTTTTATTTTTTACTTGTACTTATCGAATAACAGGGCTTTAATGAATTGTGTCGCAAACAACTTTAGAAAGGTTTTACAAAGCCAGTCACAACTCTAGAAATCAAATCCATCTCGATGAGGGTGTTGAAGAAAACATCCTAAATGCCTCAGAAGCAGATCCTTCCACAAGTGTCCGAAAACTGGCTGTCGAGTTTGATTGCGCAAAATCGACGGTCTCTAGAATACTTAGAGGACAACAGTTGCACCCGGCACAGAAACGATTGCAAATTTCATTGGTTTAGTTCTATTTACGGACGAAGTTGGATTTTCTAAAAACGGCATCATAATCTCCCATAATTTGCATTTAAGGATAGAGAAAAATACCCATGCTGCTATTGTAACGCATTATCAGCATCAATTTGAACCCAGCAACGTGTGGGCCGAAATCATTGGGCAACATTTAATTGGACCATTTGTATTGCCAATAAGGTTAACTGGACAAGTTTATTTGGAATTTCTTTAAAACAATGTGCCAGAACTGTTAGAAGATCTACCTCTGGCAATACGACGTGATATGTGGTTCATGTATGATGGGGCCCCACGACATTTTAGTCCAGTAATTCGAGAACACCTAAACAGGAACTTCGAAAATCGATGGATAGGTAGAATATGACCAGTGGCTTGGCCTCAATCACCCACCATTACATTACAGACACGACAACCACCATTACACCTACCACCTTACATTAATAATTGAATCCTTTATCCCGGTTCAAGGTTTTCTTACATTCTTCTATTTGAATGCTTTCTTTCATACGCATCCAAAGCCCTATTGTTACTTTCACTTTTAACAAGTCTTAAATTACTAATATCTATATTAGTGTCATAGTCGAGAATCTGTTAGGCAACACAAGATATGTCATTTTTCCCATAGAGATTCTTGAGAAACGCGCGTCGAGAGGTTTAAGTGGTAAATCTCATAGAGTTTAATCAATTATAATTAATGAAACAATAATTTGAACGGGAATTTTTAAATGTTTGTGAATGTTTCTAGTCATAAGTGTAAAATCTGACTGGGTAGAGCTGAATGCCTTCTGAGATTCTACGTTGGTCCCTAGCCAGTCGGAAGACTTCTCGACAGTTATTGTTAAACACAAAAACTAAGGGTTGATAGCCCCAATGGAGTGCTAACCGGGTTACTGGTAACTGATGAGCCTGGTTCGGAACCCACAGTTAAACTGTAGGTTCAGTCGCTAAATATCATTCGTTGCTAATGCGCCTTTAACCCGAAACTCGTACCCTTCTACATTTAAACATCGAAACGAGTCTCTAAAAATAATCCAAAAAAATCAGTATTTTGTTTTGTGTTGCAATGTTATCTATGACAGATTGTAACCGTCTCGGATGATTACAAAATATCCAATCCCAATCCAAGATATACTGTGAAACCTGCAATTCGAGGACCCAGTATTGTTATATTTTGCTTCCATACAGTTTCATAATTATCGGAACTAAATAAACAAAACTTGGCTTCGTTAGTAAAAAAAAAACTGATTCCCAAAAATTCAAATGATGATTTACGTATTTTTAGCGAACTGGGATTTTCCCCAATTTTTCTGGCTGATGAAGGATTTCTGTTGGGCACTTCTCTATATCCAAATGTATAAAAATAATTTATTACAGTCGTAGATCCAGAAGCATTGTCAATAGCATAATATCGTCCACTACCAATATCATTGGCTGCTTCTCCCATTGAAATTAAACCATTTTTAACAGAATTTACTATTTTTCTTCGAATTCTTACTGATAGTGCTTTGGCTGGAAAGTTGTCGCAATTTCATATCATTTAACTACAAAGTCACAATTTCTGCACGTGTCACCAAATGAAGCTCAAGACTTTTTCTAGTCATTATTATTGCAGCATTGACATTCAATACTCACTTTATAAGTAACATGTATTTGTTTGTAGGTAGATTTGTTTCGTTTTGTGTACTATAGATATTTATTTATCTCTAAAGCGGATTAAATTAGCAAGACCAACTATTCAAATAATGTTTTTCCCATGAAAAATAGTAATTTTATCAACTACTTTTTAAAAAGTTTATATTTTGCTTTAGTTTGGAATGATATAACGTTATAAAATTTATTGCAGATAAAGTAAAGAACATTGACGTAAAATTGACGCACATATAACGTAACAATCACAGTGACGTTGACGTTTTTGTGAGTTTTGGATTCGCACTTCGCGATATCCAAGATAATTATGAACTGGCTGTCTTTTGAACTGAAACTGAAGTTTTCGTGACAGTTGATGGTCACTTGCCCTCTCTCTCTCAGGTGCTTTTTATTAGTATATCAGTCAAATTGTTTGAAAAAGTAGATTCTTTAGTAATCGTTATGTAATTTTTCAAAATTTATTATTTTTAAAACTGAGAAAATCGATTTCAATTCTTCTATTGGAACCATTGGTGTGAAACATTAAACTTCAAGAGATTTACGCCCGCTTCACTAACCATGTTGTTATCATCAGGAGATGATTCAATCAATTTGGAATTAAATGATTTAAGCTACGTATTATGCAAGTTTTCTGGGTTCAATATGGACAAACTGAAAGCTGGCTTTTTAGTGTATCTTAAATTACTTATTAATGTACTTATTAAATATCTAACGCAGTGAAACTGGCGAATGTAAAAAATATGAATAAAGTGAGTGAGTAGTTTTTACACATTACTCATTACACACCTTGATACTTCAACCGAAATTCGGAGTATTTATTATTCAATTCGGAATATCTCAGCTCTGAAATATTTTGTGGGAGCTGAAGAAACAACTTTCTCTGCAATAAACGACATAAATAAAAATCTGCTTGCTGGCTACGGGCTATTATATATGGAGAAGACATCATTTGGAAATAACTGTCTAACGGCGTTTATTGATATTCTAGCAATGTGAGCAGCTGCAAAACATTGCATTAACAAAAACCAAATCTGGTTAATTGTTGTAACGAGAGTATCTCGATTATGTGAACATAGCGGGCTGATGTTTTGATCTAATGATATTTTTACATTTTCATAGGCATCATCAAAAAAAGAAGGACCAGTAATGCCAAAATTGTCGACAAAAATCTATGGAGTTAATGTGATCTAGACATCTCAAGTAGACTAAATGAACATGCAAAAAATGTGGAAACCTCTGAACTATCTGGACTTTGTATGGATGGAACTTCAAACACGAGCCAGAAATGCTCAGTAAAATTACATGACGCTGAGCTCTGCGGCGTGCATTACAACGAATAAAGACTGTAACTTTACTCTATGTTTGCAATCGAATGTACAATTCTTTCTCTACCTGGTGGCTTGTTTTTCAGTGCAGAACCATTCTCCTAGACGTTTTTAACCTATGTTTTGACAGTATAACCAGACGGCCCCGAATCACTACGGTTAATAATGAACTGGCGATGAAATAACCGTTGCAATGTCACTATACAATCATTATTTTTATATGCCTTAACAGCGAGCGCAAATTTATACGTCAGTCCACTGATTCATGGTTACTGATGTTAAAGCTGTGTCTACATCAATAAAAATTTGCGTGTTAGTTTTGAATTTACTGTGCGGTAAAAAAATTTACGACGCAAAATTATCGCAAACTAAACTACTTTTTCAAACTAAATACATTAATTTCACTTCGATAACTCGTCCACTTACAAATCCTGTGAGCCGCAAATTACTTTAACGTTCGCGAGCAACCGACCACAGAAGGTTCATATGCGTGCTGTGCGGCGAAAATATTTATGTGTAACCTTGTGTGTCAGAGCGTCTACATAGCCATGCACGCACCCCACACACAACACATAGAATCCGCACATCGCATATTGATACGGATCTAAATTAAGATACTCCAAAAACAGTGAAGGTGGGAGCATTACCCTCGTTCTAAAGACAAGCGGGAATTGCGATATTAAAATTCACCCATTTTTTCAGTCGAAATCTGTATTAAAACAGATGCTATAGCAACGATGTCATATAAACAAATTGGCCTGACTGAAACCACGAAATAGAATATCACTTAATTTATAACAAAATGAATAAATACATACCGAATAGGGAGATTATCTGAAACTGAATGAATAATAGGGAGAATTAATGCCGGCTGGTCCTAAAATTTCCAATATTATAAATTAAATAGGCATGAATATTTATCGGGTAAATTTATTTTCTAAACAAAATTCGGAAATATGATTCAACGATTTTTGATGCATTGTAAAAACGAAAACTAATGGCAAATACATCAAACAAATATTATTATTATATGTTATCATTGCGGAATTGCTTCGAATCAATCTAAATTATCATTTTAATAAAGTCCTATAAACATAATGAGCCAAAAACTGACTAATTCCTAAAGTAAGAATAAGGTAATTGTAAAAACTTGTATCATATACACAGTGTGTCGGAAAAAAAACAGAAATTTTTAAATTTAAAGAAAACTACAAGCGCCATCTATAGAAATGCATTATATAATCTGAAAACTGTATACCTCCTCTATAAAACGAGACTGCCTTAATTAGAATCGGTCAACGGATTGTCAAGTTATGGTGCTTAAAGTGACAGTACCTTGTCACCTCGTCATAAAATCACCATGGAAGAAGCTAATATTAAGTTTTATTTGAAGTATAGTAAACCGTTTACAGAAACATTTAAATTGATAAAAAACATTTATGGTGGTGATTGCTTGTCCCGTACACGTGTGTTCGAGTAGTATAAGCGATTCCAGGACGGTCGTGATGCTTTAGAAGATGATCCAAAGCCAGGTCGGCCAAAAAGCAAATATCCCAATCAGTTGGTGGAAAAAGTGCGTGAAATGATAGCATACGATTATTTGAGTGTTATGGAGCGTTTGTGGAAGAGAATCGTTCTAGTGAGGATCGAATATCGAGCGTCGGGAAATTGGTTTTTGTTACTCGATCATGCACGTCGCTGTTCGTGATTTTTTGGTAAAAAACAAGTCTGTGTGCCAACCTCCATATTCGTCCGATTTATCTCGGTATGACGATTCCCTGTTCCCGAAACTCAAACTGGACAAAAAAGGAACTTTTTGTGACGGTGTTTCACAAATCCAAGAAGCTGTGACGAGGGTTATTGGTGCAATTCCGAAAAACGACATAAAAAAAATATATGCCAGCATTGGTTAAATGTTCCCAGCGGTGTCTTGATGCGAACGAGATGTATGTTGAATAAATATAACTAATTTCGGCAAAATAACGGTTTTTTTTATTTAAAAAGTTCCGCTAATTTTTCAACATACTGTGTACATATACACTAACCATATATTAGGACAACATAATATATGTGTAAGTACTTTAAAATCATTCCATAAATAGTACTAAAAACAAATCTATGTAAAATGGACATTTTTCGATATATAGATCTCTATGACTTGAAAAAAGTGCAATCGAAGCACATTGAACAATACTTCAGACCCATGGTGAGTAAAGTTCCATCAAAACTAATATGTAGAGAGTGATTTCAACCATCTAAAAATGATTATTTCACTGTTCAAGACAATAACTATCTGGAAAAAGGAATGGTTTATGACAGTGTTACACAAATACGTCAATACTCGTCTTTAATTCAGCTACTCTAGAAATTATTGTCTGTAATAATAAATCTTTCTTGAGGATCATCATGTTTATCTATTACGATTAAACGTTTTCTATCGACTTTAGTTCATGACTTTTTAGAAACCAAATAATGAAATTCAAATCAAAATTTTTATACAGTATTGCTCTGTAAAAACCCGAGTATTGGTTTTCCAGAGTTATTATCGAAAAACAATCCTTCTTAAAATCGGCGATAATGATCTCTCAGATTATCATATGTTTAGAACAATCTTTTCATTAAAATATATTAATCAAATTTACCAAAATATTTCAATCATTTTGTCCCATGCAAGTTCAAGAACTAGCTTGTTACTTTAAGTAATACCTAAGAAGATAAAGTTGATAATATATTGAAGTGACATTTGCATAGACAAGCATATAAGAGAAAGGCGCAGGTCAACAATAAATGCACTGGATAAATCTTTTTTAGAAAAATGGAGGAAAAGATAAAGAATGAATAAAATTAAAAAGGAGACAATTAGAAGAGAATTAGAAGAGAGTTAAATGCGAAACCTCTAAAGGATGAAACAGCAAGAGGAAGCCGAGATTACTTTAAAGAACATAAACATTAAGACCGCAGAATGCAGAACGACAATATAAGAAAATAAATAAAAAAAGATATATAACACATCACTTAATAACTTCGTAGCATCCTACGAACATATAGATTGCGCCACTGTTGACAAATCCATATGATTTTTAGAAAGTACTAACCCTCAAATGATACGTGTCAAAATTGCATAAAAATCTGAGGTTTAGTTCACAAATTGCAGTGGTTTTAGTGACGCTACTCTTGTAATTTTGAAAAGAATGGAAATATCTGAGATTCGTGTATTAATAAAGCATTGATTTTTAATGGGAAAAAATACCGCTCAAGCAAAGCAATGACTTGACAAGTGTTATTCGGACTCTACTCCATCGAGACAAATTGTAGAGAAGCGGTTTGCTGATTTTAAACGCGGCTGTATAAATTCCGAATATACCGAAAGTTCTCGTGGCCCAAAATCGGCATTTATTTCAGAAAACATAATAGTTATAGAAAACATATATAAGTTAAGTGAGATAGCGGACACTTTAAAGATATCAGACGACCGTGTATTTACCATTTTGCATGAAATTTTGTCCATTAGAAAGCTCTGTTCGAAGTGGATACTGCGTTTGCTGATAGTCGATCAAAAATAGCAATTCGACGACGATGCAGCGCGCTGTTTGGAGCTGTTTCAGTGCAATAAGAAGGATTTTCTGATACGGCATGTGACAATAGATGAAACATTGATCAATCACTACACTCCACAGTGTAGAGCTATAAATTGGCAGTCAACTGAATGGACAGCAACTCACGAAAGCCGCCCAAAGCGACCAAAAACGCAAATGTTAGCTGGTAAGGTTTTGGCATCCGTATTTTGGGATGCGCAAGGTACTTCATTCATTCATTACCTTGACAAAGGAAGAACCATCAATAGCAAATATTATATGGCGTTATTGGTGCGTTTGACTGAAGAAATGGCGAAAAAACCACCCCAAATGAAGAAAAAAGTGCTCTTTCATCAGGATAATGCACCGTGTCATAAGTCGATCGCAACAATGGCAAAATTGCATGAATTGCAGTTTGAATTGCTTCCCCATCCATCGTATCGACTACTACCTGTTTTCAGTGATCGCTCAAACTGAAGCCTATTTTGACGCCAAAGATAAATCGTTCTACAAACAAGGCATCGAAATGTTAGAGAAGCGTTGGAATCAATGAATCACTCTTGAAGGATGTTGATATAGATGTAGATGAATAAGGTAAATTTTGCCTAAAAGTTGTTCAATTTTTCAATTGGAACCTTCGGTGTGAGACACTAAACTTAAAAAGATTTACCACTAAACACCGAATCACTTTCTTTAAAAGAATCTTCGAAAGAATGTTCGACTTTTTAAAAGGATCAGAACAAAAATAAATTCATGACAATACCATCTGATACCAAATTAATATGAAGGCTAGACGAAATTTTGAAAAAAGTGGACATTAAGGTTGTGCACAAACCATATAATAAATTAACAGAAATCCTGGGTAATTCAAAGGATAAAGTAGATCAACATGAAAAGTCGGGGATTTGCGAAATTAGTTGTCAATATTGTGATCGAAGATCTCGGCAAACAAAAAGATCCATATTAACGAGATATAAAGAACACATTGCCCACATTAGATAAGGGAAAAATGAAAAATGTTGTGTTGCCCAGCATGCAATCGAACATGACCACAATGTAGATATTAGTAATTTAAGACTTGTTAAAAGTTTAAGTAATAATAGGACTTTGGATGCATATGAAAGGATTCAAATAGAAAAAAACACGAAAATCATGAACGGGAAAAAAAAAGGAGCTATTCCTTCATTTAACTCTTTCAATTATTAATGTAAGGGTCAGTAAAGTTGACGGTTCATTTTTTTCTTTCTTTTGTTCTCTTTTTTCCTTTATTTCTTTCTCTCTTTTCTTGTATCGTTTTACTCGCTTCATTTGGTAGGTAGTAGGGTTCCTAAGTAGTAGTTCTCATATAAATAGAACATAGTTTACTTTTAGAATTAGATTAAATTATCTTCTGATGATGCTAACATGGTTAGCAAAACGTGCGTCGAGAACTTTAAAAAAAGTTATATGGTGTTTAGTGGTAAATCTCTTTTAGTTTACTAAAACTTGTTTTACTAATCATCCTACGAACTTATTGAGTGATGTGTTACAATGCAAAGTAGAGAAAGAAATAGCACAAGACAGGAAAAGGTGCAGAAAGGTCTGCAAAAGAAATAATTTAACCCGTACATAGTCCATACTTAGCAGTAAAAAAGACTTAAGATTGAGTTAGTAAGTCATAGATGTAAATGGAACCAGACAGATGTAAATGGAAGGGTTGCAAAATAAAAACTAAAGACAGAACGAACCATGCTGTATTTTTAAGAAAAGAAAACGTTAGACATATTAATATAATTCAGTTCATGAATAGTTTTGTTCAAGATAGCATTTCTTTTTATTTTCTTGACGTTTTGGCAACTATTTTACCGTTTTTTTGTGAGAAGAATTGGAAAGCAATTTATTAGAAGCCCTAAAAATGAATTCGTATAATTTTGAACGAACAGAGAATAAGATTACGTTTTTATTAATAAGTCTTAAGAGTGAATATAAATTGTCACACATAAAAACGAAAACAAAACAACAATATTACACGTTCATGCATTAGAGTTACCTCACAATAAAAAACTAAAGCTTAGAATAGCAACATCATGTTTAACAAAAATACCACAATACAATGCCACGAAAGTTAACTTAAAATTATTTCTTGACCGAGCTTGGCTGAGATCCATAAACCTATTTTGTTCCTCAGGCCTTCTCATAAAATATTAATATAATCCCCGGGGATATTTCAAATAGAACGAAAAAAAGTACTGTATTAAATGAAAACACGACCCAGATAAGAAAACGCGATGTTCGAATAAAAAACAAAGCTGTATTAAAAATTGCTCCCGAAGGTCGTCGTAAAAAATTACGATTCCCGTATGAATTGAAGGATAATTCCTTGACCAGAACGCAAAAGATCTTTGTACGTCATTACTTTTTTTTTTGTGCCGTACGAATACACACATTTTTTATGGTTTGTACACTTAAGGTGAAGCAGTATTTCTCAAGTATAATACAAAGCGAATTAGTTGCTCTTAAATGATACACAATTCAAAGGCATCACTTCATCCTAAGAAATCCCCGTAATATTGTTTACTAGAAATAATTGAAACTATGTATGCAGTTGTCCACATATTCGGTTGATGTAAACCTTCGTCCCGTTTTTGGTACGAGATGCCTTTGCATCGCAAAACTGAAGTGTTACCTAATTCACACGTGTAAAGTCCAGGATCTATACTACCCCGGATTATGTGACAAAGTCAAGGAATTGCAAAGACAAAGAATTGCAAAAGGAAACCAAAAATATGTAGCCAAACCATTATTAAAATCAAAATTGGTGTCCAGAAATATTAAGGATATACAGAACAATCTTAAGGCAAACAGTAACCTATTGGGCAGATGGGGGAGAAAGATACTAAGATCTATTTATAGTAGGACAAGAACAGAAGAAGGCTGGAATAGGAACGCATTAAAAGAAGTAGAATCATTATATAAAGAACCTACACTATCCATGTACAGTAAATCAAAAACAACTATGTGGTTGAGGCTTTGAAAGATTGCAAGGGGAGAGCAAACCAATAGATAAAAGAAGAGAAGGAAAACCACTTCAAACGATGGATGGAGCAAGTGCAAGAGGACTTGAAAACGATTCGAATTGAAGGATCAGAGTAACAATAACGGTAGGCAATTGAAATGAAATACGTTCAGAAAAAAAAAAAAATAAAAAAAAAATAAATAAATATATATATATATATATATATATATATATATATATATATATATATATATATATATATATATATATATAATAACGTTATTATAAACGCAGAGGGATGGAGAAGACAGATTGCAGATAGGAAGAGATGGATGAAAATAATCGAAAAGGCGAAAACTCACCAAGAACTATGATAAGGGTAACTAATTTCAATATGAAATGTATTAACTTCTAATAATATATATATATACATATATATATATATATATATATATATATATATATATATATATATATATATATATATATATATATATATACATATATATACATATATATATATATATATATATATATATATATATATATATATATATATATATATATACATATATATACATATATATATATATATATATATATATATATATATATATATATATATATATATATATATATATATATATACATATATATATACATATATATATATATATATATATATATATATATATATATATATATATATATATATATATATATACATATATATACATATATATATATATATATATATATATATATATATATATATATATACATATATATATATATATATATATATATATATATATATATATATATATATATATATATATATATTGCATTTAAAAATGGAAAAAATGCGATGGCATATGGCCAGACAAATAAAGGAAATGATCAAATGAAGAAACATGAATCTGGAATAGTTCTACACAATCCGCCACTGTAATGAAGAAAATAAAGATGAAGAAGATGCAGAATATACATTTATGTCGAGTTTTTGATTGGACCAGAGCTTTGTATTGCTCGAGTTATTTATAGGGCTAAACTCGAAGAGATCTACCATTAAACACGAGATCATTTCTTTTTAACTTCTCGACGCATGCTTCGCTAATCATGTTAGCATCATCAGGGGGTTGATAAACCATATGCAAAAAGTGGCTTTCAAGTATTAAAATTTCATGGATTTCTTAAAATAAAATGCAACTGCTACAAACATACTTTTCTTATCATTCAGGATCTTGATAAAAAATTTGAAACAAAAAATAATCACAAGATAAAATACGAGGTGTGTCTATTAAATAACGAGACTGACGCTTTAAACATTTTATTTTGACTTAATATATAAATATATATCTATATATATATATATATATATATATATATATATATATATATATATATATATATATATATATATATATATATGGTGGACCACGCGAAGTACAATTAGAGGCGTTTGTTGTTGTTAGCCTTCCTTTGTGCCCATACTAATTTCATTCTTTCGCTATGAGCTTTTTTCCTTTCGTCAGACCAAGTTGTTCCAGTCTTCCTACATTTTTCTCTCTGGCCAACCTTCCAAACGTTAACCTTGTGACTGAAACAGCCTCTATCCTGAATTTCACTTTGTGTAATATTTGCTGATCTTAGGTCCTCTTTAATTGCAGAAATCCATTTAATTATTTCTACTTTAGCTCTACTCCTATTTTCATAAAATTCGACTATTTGTCTAGTTAGCCTACTCGGATTCATCCGTTTTATGTGTCCGTAAAACTTAAGTCTTCTTTTTCTCATATCGCTATGTATATCTGTATATTGTTTGATTTCTTGGTTTTCTCGAAGTCGGTATGTTGTTGTATTTATTTGTTTGGGGCCTAGGATTTTTCTTATGATTTTTCTTTCCTTCTTTTCAATGTCCTCGATGTCCCTCTTTCTATTCAAAATGAGCGTTTCTGCCCCATATAGACATTCTGGCTTAATGCCTGTGTTGTAATGTCTCAGTTTTGTGTTTTTAGATAGGCATTTTTTGATGTATATATATATATATATATATATATATATATATATATATATATATATATATATATATATATATATATATATATATATATATGCGACCTCAATAAAAATAAACAAAACTTCATTAAATACCGTTTCCGGGAATAAGAAAAATATAATCTCCATGCGAATTGAAGGATTATTTCCAGACCAGAACGTCAGGCAAACTCCTCAAATGCTATTAGGTATTTATTTTGTACAAAGTCCAAAGTTCGTCGAGATGTTTTCAAAGGAAAAATGAAAATCTTTCGCTCTCCCATCGTTACACTCCACCAAAAAAGCCACCACCAGTCCCCCCTCATGCGCCCCCAAACCCCACTTCCTTTTCTCCGGTTACCGGCAAGAGATGAGGGGAGGGGACAACGGAGAAGAAGGAGGACTTCTCAGCAAAGGTAAATATCAAAAGAAGAAGTTGTTGAATATTTAACGAATTTGTAAATAGAGTGCGATGGAAATTCCTTGCCTCGGGGCTCGGTTTGTTTGTTGTCGACGTCGTCAGAGGGCGTTCGCGTGCTGTACCTGTTTTCTGGTTCGGTCTGAGAGGGGAAAGACGAGACGATGAAAAAAATCATTTTTGAAATTCAAAATTATCCGTTTGTTTTCCGCATCTCGTCGATCTGCCTCCACGTCGGAGTTTGTTAAAACATTTTGACGAGTAAATTGACTTGACTTGGGGAGAACGCAATTTTTTCTTTCATTTTCTTTTATGTGTTTTTAAGCAATAACTTGAGAACGATACATAAGAATTTATTTTTCTTACTTTTACGTGAGTAGACTGAAATAAACTTATAAAGGGTGTTTCAGCGAGAAATGCAGAATTTGAATTGCGCGCAATTTTTCTACTATATTTAACAATAGTCATCAATAAACTTAGAAAATGTACCATATAACACTACATAATCTCAAGGCGTGTACAAATCATTATATTTCATTATAAAAAAAAAGGATTGGAAGGAGGTTGTGAATGATCTGCATCTAAAGCTTACAGCGAATTGTTAAGCTACGGTTTTTTCCTAAGAAAGCGGTGCCGTTATTTAGCAACTGTGAAGCGGTGGACCTAAGAAAACAGCCGTAAGAACGGTGACAGGAGATATCAATTTATGGAGGTCAATGAAGGAATATTGGAGGAGGTCAATCTGGACGTAACATTATTACTATGGAATATACATTTTAAATTTTTTGATTTAAGTGAGTTTTTCTATCTTTGAGAATTGTCGTGAGGCCAAAACATGTGATAGAATATTTTGAATATATTGTGAAACAAATACCAAGCGTTTTAATTATTATCATTCTTTAGACATTTTATGAAACTTAGAAAATTCCATTAAAGCATTTACAGACATATCAAATATACACGACTGTAATATAGATGAACTTCAAAGAAAGATCGAAGTATTTGTGTGCCGAATGTATGGTCTAAAGTTATTCGACAACGTAAATACTGCACCAGTAGAAACTTACAACTTGAATGAAAAAAAGACACATTTATGTTAAAATATAAATTGATGAAGTAATATGAGCAATTGACATGGAGGAATATCAATCGGAGCTGTATCAGCACATCTTACGCTCATCATAAATAACACATCTTTGGACTCTTGCTCATCAGTCAGTTCTATTGGAGTTATCACCCTTATACTATGGATAGAGAGAAGATGATAATAAATACGCTTTTAAGTGGTCTGATGGTGATCAAGTCCCACCAACAATAAGTGGCGTAACGATCATCGATGAAAATCCTGCAAGTACTTTTTGAACTTTATAACACATTGAAATTGAATTAAAGTAATGGCAATATATCTTTAATATTTGTAATATTTTTGTACAGCAAACGTAAAATAATGCAGAAGAAGATTATGCAGAGGAAATTGAGATATAACGAAATATCATCATAGACAGCTCCGATGATAGTTGCGAGAAAATTGATGATTACGAAACAGATACTACAGAAGAGTTCAATGAAGAAATCAATCTATAATTTTCGCACCAGTAAATATAAGCTTTCTTGTATATTGTTAAAATGTATTAATAATATTTTAATCACCGTTTTTTTATGAATATAAATTTTTTCTATATAATTTAAAACGGACACAAACTTGACTAATATGAAAAATCTACTGAAAATTCATTAAAAAAGCTATTTTATGTTAAATTAATATACATTCTGTCAAAAAAGTACCGGGAATTGATCATTTGAAAAGCCCGCTTAAAGGGATTGTAAAAATTCTTTTTATCGCTAAAAATCGAGTTTGTTCATTTAGTTGTTTAGTGCTTCAGTTCTTCAGTTTGTCAGTTCATCTCAGTGTGCTTTGCGATTTTTACAATGGATAAAAACATCGAACAAATAATTTGAATGTCATCTTTCATTTAGTTTGTTTACAGTGCTCGATTTTGTCAGTTCATCCATCTCAAGTGTGTTTTGCGATTTTTACAATTGATAAAAACATCGAACAAATAATTTGTCTCAAATTTTGCATTGCAAATTGGAATTTCGTGTGCCTAGTGGCTGAAAATGTTGTAGAAGGCTTACGATGAATCGACTTTATTAAAAACACGCGCATATGAGTGGTATAGTTAATTCAAAAGCGGTCGAGATGTGGTGGAAGATTTGCCTCGCTCTGGTCGGCCATCAACGTCTACAACTGAAGTTAACATCGCTAAAGTGAAGGAAATGGTGGCGGAAAATCGTCATTTAAGTTTTAAAGAGATAGCTGCTGATCTTTCTGTATCTCACGAAACTCAATCGCGTAAATATCGCTGAAGACATGTTAGAACAAGTCAATTCCGATTCCACATTGATAAAACGCATTGGAACTAGTGATGAGACAGAGGGTATACAAGTTTGACATGCAAATCAGTCAACAAGCTTCGGAATGGCGCCTTCGATCAACTGTTAAGATGATGTTGACTGTTTTATTTGATTTTCGCGGTGCTGTGCACTCGGAATTCTTGCCAGAAGCCAGAAGCCAGAAGTTATGCGGCGTTTGAGAGAGCAAATTCGTTGAAAAAGGCCAGATTTGTGGAAAGAAAACTATTGGATTTTGTATCACGACAAACCAAAACCTAATCAAAAACTCAACAATACCTTCGAATAACCAACGGTATTCACCTAATGTGACTCCGGCCGCGAAAACTGACAATTTTTTTGACAATTGCATTACTTGTTTGGCATAAATTTGGCGTAACGAGTAGTAGCAGTACTTTGATTGCTTTTTTGATTTTCATCAACAAAAATTGATATCTCCTCTTTGAATTCGATCACTTTTGCATGAGACAGCCAGCACACTTTTTAATAGTATTGAAATGAGGTATATCTTCAAGCAGCTGTAGAAAGAGTCTAACTTTTAAAGAACTATTTTTTATTTAGTTTATAACATTCGTAACTTTTGTAAAAATAGTTTTTACAACTCAGATTTTTTGAGACAAGAGCTGCCCTGTGAAGTATACACTGCATCCAGATAAGTACGGGTGTACGTATCACTTTTTTTTAAACTAATCGACACGCGTTTTGCTAACCATCGTTAGCATAATGCTCATTGGCATTATTTCGGAAGAGGCCTACTTTGAAGGCGATACAATAAATTTGGATAAATAATAAACATTTTGTGTTTTATTGACCAATTCCTGGTAGTTTTTTGACAGAATGCAATACTTGAATTGAATATAAAATATTTTTATTGTTAACAACAATAAAAATCGAGGTAAGCTGAATGCTTGTGGGTGAAAGATCGTGAGTTCATCTGTCAAAGTGACTATGCAACGTTCAGATGCACTAACTAAGCCCACAGCATGTTTATGCCTCTGATTGACAGTCTTATCCCCGTTATACAATCAGCTGACTATTTTCTTTATCATTTGAAATGTATAAAAATTCAACCGCACAAAGTATAAAATCATTTTATACTTGAATATTTTTAATATGATTCGTTTACGAGACTGACGTATAATCACTCTTCAATTAATCAATCAAGCTCATGATTATTTTTTGGTTGAACCAACAGGATTGAGAGAAAATGTAAACTGATGATGGGGAAGAACATCCCTTGAGATTGAATTGTAGAAACTAGATAAGGAATGAGGGAAGCATTACGGAGGAATTCAAAATAATAGAGGACTCATCAGGGGGCAAAATGGACGAGAGGTCCCTGGGTGTACACAATAAAATATGACGAACTGAAAGAGGAGCGACAAGGCAGGTACAGGAGGAGCATCCCCACTTAGAAGAAGTTCATGAGAAAACCGACATGCCCAATTCACAACCTTATCTACTGCACAGAAAAGTAAAAAATCAAATGGACGAGAGGAGCAATGTTCGACAAATTTTGGTTTGACAGGGTATAACTAGTGCAATGTCCCAATCAATTTGGACAAGATCCTGAATGTGTAATAAAAATGGGAAAGAGGCGTCACAGTGGTAAAAAATGTTTGACGCCCAACTATATTAAAAGTAAACATGTTAAAAACATCAAAATAATTTTAGCGCTTATATTTCTCACAAGCTATTACGATAACAGTTTCGACACTATAACATTATGTTCGCGTTTGAGTACACTTTAGATAATAGAAATGTTTCAAATGCTCAGCAAAAATGTGTGAACTACCTTTTGAAACGTTTTTGATTACTTAAAATGTTATGCATTATTATTCCAGTTAAACATCGATAAGCTGTTTTATCATTTAAAGCGTCATATTCACAATGTCAATAATGATAAATCAGCGAATTTTCTGGGAAAATTGGAATTAAGAGCGTACAAAATAGAAAGAAAGTTTCCAAAGATACACAGAATCATATTTTTCAAAATAAGCCAAAATCTGAACGCATTTATACCTCGAGTATGTAAAATTTCTATTTTATCACGTCAAGTATGACTTATGAGTATCATGAGTTAAAGAATTGGAGCAGATGATAATTTTTACAAGTTTTTTTACAATTTAACGCTGATAAACGCAGACAATATTGAAAACACATTTGATGCAAAAAAGTAATGGCAGTTATTTTTTTTAATGCTCGAGATTAACGTAGAATATTAAGCCTGAAATACAGAAGACTGTCACAGTACCCTAGTATACTAGGTTAACTGAAACGTTCGTACAGCGACACATATAGAGCAGTAAAATAACTATATAATCTACTACATTTTGAAGTTTCATTCTTCATATAAACATAATGTGAAGTTTTAAGTCAATCTGTCATTTCATTCGTACAAAAACAGCAGCTTCATGTAAATGTATCAGTTTTATTTTCTAATTGGAAAATATTGAAAATCGTACAGTGGTTAAATGCTTTGTAAAGAAAGGTTTAAGGTAAAGAAAATTCATAGTGAAATAGTCAATGTATTAGAGGAGTCTACTAGTTCAAAAACAATGGTTTGTAGCTGGGTAGGTAGGTTTCAACGTGGTCGTACAGGCCTGGATGATGATCCTCCATTTGGACGCGCAATAAATGCAACTACTGAACAAATAATTAATTCTAAACATAATACTGGTGACAGACAATTGGCTTTGAGTGAAATTTCTAAGGCCATGGGCATCTCAATTGAATGAGTGTTTCATATTTTGAAAAATAAATTGAATTTAATAATAATAATAATATTCTTTATTTAGCACTTGGCTGCTACATACAATCTGTAATTAATTTATATTTGTACATATCTATGCATAATACAAATATATCCAAATATGATCTGTTCTATAATAATAAAAATCCAATATATACGCACTAGTCCATACAAAATCAAACATACCTATATGTTTAACAACAAACTAACCTGTTTTGCCAAATAACGTTTACGGATTCTATCTACAAACATTTCCAGATCCTCTATACTTTTTAGCTCTGCCATTGAACAGCCGAATACCATTCCCAAAAAGCGATTTATGCATATAAGTACTAGATTCAAAATTTATATGGAGATCCTCCTTGGAGTGAATGTTACGTTGGTGTTTTTCGGATCGCGCTATTAAGCATCTTCCAAGATATGGCAGGTACTAAGTTATTTTTAATTTAAAAAATCATAACAATGCTGGCCATCTCAATACTCTGCCATTCAGAGCACCAGCCAGCCCAAAGAGCGCAACATCAAATCCACTGGTGTATACCTATAACAATGCAAAATAATTTGAATTGCCATATTCTGTATAACTTGCAATATATTTATTTCATTTTTATTACAACCTAACAACAAAGAGCTACAATAACTAAAATGGGGATAAATTATGGTATTATATATTAACAATTTTGACTAATTACTTGAGTTATGTGATATTCTACGAAAAAACCCTATTTTTTTACTCATGTAATTCACATGAACACATTACTTCAATTAGAATCAAGCATTACACCTAGATATTTAATTAGGTCGACGATTGCAATGTTATTCTTCCTAATACTTCCCAACGACTTGCAAATACCCCTCTTTCCCAGAATCACATATTTTGTTTTCTCAGAATTTAATTTTAATTTATTCACACAATTATCTAATATAGAGAGTTCTAAATAAAGATCTTTCACCTTTTGATCATAATTATGTCCCGTTACTGAAAGGAGCATATCGTCTGCAAACAAATTTAAGTCTAAATTTTAAAAAAACGTATACATTGATTTATATACGAAACAAAAAGGGCTTCAATACGCTCGCTTGCGGGATACCAATATCATTTCCCAGAATTCCTGATATAGCACCATTTACTTTAGTTCGATGAAAGCGGTTACTCAAATAATGTTTAAGCCATTTTATAACACAAGAGGTCACTCCATAGCACTGCAGCTTCACAATCAGATCTTCTCTGTTTATAGTCTCAAATGGTCCTCAATGGCTCCTCATTTAGGTCCACAAATACAGCAACAACATTATCGTCACTAATATCTTGGCGCCATTTCGTACAAAGAAGTTGCAGTGCAGACTCGCATGAATGTTTATCACGAAATCCCGATTGTCCCACATAAATGTAATTTTGCTTTTCAAAGTATTTACGCAACTGTCTTGGGCAGGCTATGTGCAAGGTCGGTGCCGCACTTAAATTTTAATTAAAAACGACTTCGAGTAAAACTTTCTAATCAACATTTGGATCTTTTTCGAAAGCATAAAGTAGAGTTTTAACGTCGTTTTGCAACTATGGATAAGACTTGGGTTTACTAGCAAAATCCTGAACTGCGATTACAAACCGCAGAGTGGACTGGGTCCGGTTGTTCTTTGAAACAGCCAGTGGTCCAAATCGACCAAAAATGTTACGACTTCAATTTTTTGGGATGCAAAAGGCATTTTGTAATTGATTACCTTCAAACCGGTAAAGCAATAACAGGACAGCATTACTCAAACCTTTTGGACCAATTGGATGCAAAAATTCGTGAAAAAAGACCTGGTTTAGCAAAAAAAAAAATCATTTTTCATCAAGATAATGCACCGACTCACAGAGGGGTTCTTGCAATAGCCAAATTGAAGGAGTTACACTGCGGTTTGTTGGAGCATCTACCATATTCACCAGATCTGACCCCCTTTGACTTTCATCTATTTCCAAATCTCAAAAAATTCTTACATGACAAGCGTTTTTCATCAAATGAAGAAGTTATAGCTGCCTCAGATAAATATTTTGAAAGACTTCCAGAAAATCACTTCAGAAATGGAACAAATAAATTGGAGCATCGCTGGAAAAAATATATTGAGCTTAAGGGAGAATACACAGCAGAATAAAATAATTTTTTTAGTATATTTATTAATTTGTATTGTGGTTTAAATATATTAATATATATTATATAATAAATATATATTAATTTTCATGAATATCTGAAACCACAATTTTTCATAAACCAAAAAACCGTATAACGATATGCGAAGTTTATAATTGAGGTTTCTACAGAAAGAAAATTAAACTACAATTTATAAAAAATGATAATTAATATAAATACCAGAGATAGTGGTAAAATATGTATAAACAATTTTAAATTAGTCATAATAATTTTTATCCATGAACAATAATCAAATTCAAGCCCACAAGTTGGGGTTATTGTTCAAAGTTGTTTCAAAATAATTCAGAAATTTCAAATGATATTTTAGAACTTTGTAGGGTCATACTTATGTAATTAAGCCCTACTGACCAAAAGTCAAAAAGAGGAACATTTCAAACATATGGTACAAGAAACTAAACAATCTGGAAAGTGACCAAACAATAATGGATAGCAAATTTATAAGACTATCATATGGAAACAGCCAAACATTAAGGATCGAAACAATCTTGGACTGATGTCTAAGATGATGTTTACACGTCAATCTCTTGTACCCATTACTCAGTTCATTGTTCCTTAGAACCATATACAACTAGGAACCAGGCCAGGAGAAATGAGTATGCACATTCTCCCACGATTCCACAACTCAAGCTCAAATGGTACCAGTGCAGCACCCATCCACTTTGGCAGAATTCATGACATCATGGAGATGGAAAGCTACAATTTTTTTATGAGTGGGAGAAATTACAAAAGACTGGGTACGGGCGTCATAATGATAGATAAGGGAGAAGACTATACCAGTAGTAAAAAGATGTTTTCCAGGAACCACACATTACAGGAATTGTAAAATCCCAAAGACTGTTATGGCCAGGACATATTTTTGAAAAGCAGGAGGATCGAATCCCAAAAAATACTGGTAGCATAGGAGGCAGGACAAGCCAAGATGACGATGGAGAGAAGAGAAAGAGAAATATCTACAAAGAATGAAAATTGGTGGTAGCTGGAGGACAACTATTTATAGAGAAACGTATAGTCAAAGGCAAGCCAATAAAAAGTAGCCAAAGCCAATCTCTATTTTTGTTCAAACATTTGTCATACTGCTCAACAAGTTTTTGAATTCCGACGTAAAATAAATCTGCCGCCTGTGAAGAAGCCTAAACCATGACTGCAATTTGAACTTTTTCATCGTCGTTGAACCGTTGACCACCAAGTATCTCCTTTAAGTACCGAAACAAGTGAAAATCGCTAAGTGAAAATCACTTAATCATAAACTAAGTGAAAATCATCAGAAACAATTCATCTCCTTCCTGATTGTATCGAGTTAAAAACGATAAAGCATAGCTCAGTCTCTTTGTATTGTGATCGTTAGAAAGTAATCTTGGAATCCATCGAGAACACAATTTTCGATAATTCAGTTTCTCCGAAACAATGGCGTACAAAACTGACCTTCAAGCCTGTGACTTGATAATTTTGAAATTGTGAATCGTGGGTTCTCTCGAAATTTGTTGTCCACATCACGAACCAAATCTTCAGAAATCAGAGAAGGTCGGCCATGGCGTGGCTCATCATGCACATTAACCCCGCCCGCCTTTGAACATTCCACATAGTATTATCACCGTAAACCCCACAAATCTGACGGTGAATTTCCGCTGCTGCCAAGTTTCTTGAACTCCAGAATCGAATTACAGATCGTACCTCACAGTCGGCGGGCGACTCAATTTTCCTAAACATTATAAACTTCTACAGCTCAGCATACAGACAGACGATACGGCTGCAAATGGCGCTGAAACACGCGCAAAGCATGCTGGTAGAAGACGCGCAAGCGCACTGCGGCGACTGCGCGCCATTCTCACTCTCATTCACAAACGCACCTTATTTAAAAAATACCCCCCTTATATCTACTGCAAAACAAATTTTAACTGTTTTAAAATGCAAAATGTTAACTCTATTCTCACTTGTCACCTTAAAATATCACTGTGTTTTTAAATTGGTAATGTTTATTTAGCAGTATACAATAATAATATCTCGAAATATCTATCACAGGTTAGTAATAATTCTGCCAAAGTAAGAGAATACTGTCCTGGCGCCATTTAACTTGAGTTGTAGAATATAAGAGAATCTGCACACTCACTTCTCCTGACCTAGTTCCTAGTTGTTTCAATAAGTTTCTAAATAATAATAAACTCAATAATAAGAACAAAAATTAGACAAGTGTCGTGAAAACTGCTGTCCAAGATCGTTTCGATCCTTAATATTTAACTATTTCCATATGACAGTCTAATAAATTTGCTATACATTACTATACCATTCTATCATTGTACTAACCCTTATCAAGTTAACGATAGAGATATTTCCTTATTGACATTTCAGTTAGAATAGGGTCACTATGAGTAGTATAAAATCGTTCCTGATACGTCCCCTGCAAATATTAGTATCCTTTCGTACTCACCTTTGTCATTTAATAGACATTTTGCTAGCCGCATAACTGATTGAGAGCCCTTACGAGTAAATTTGGAAACAATTTTACTTGAAAAATGTCAATATTATCACAGAATATTTAGTATATCAATATATTGAATATTGATATACATATCTCGATATGTATATCAATATATATTAATTTTCCTCACGACTGACAATAAGGGTTAAAAAATAATACTCGAATATTAAAAAAAATATATTTGTTCAGAAGACTTCGCTGGCAAATAGAAACAAAAATATTAGATCCTCATATTAATTCTCAGCTCCTACGTTTCATCGACTGCAGAACCTAATCGAATCAGATTTTTTTTGCGATCTCGTTCGAAAAGCAACATTTAAGATACTGCCTTCTTTTCACCTTTCAGCTGAAAAGGAAAATAGAACAAAAGCTCAAGACATAATTGGGCTTTTCAACATATTTTTTTTAAACTTGAATAGATTTACCACTAAACACCAAAACACTTTTTTAAACTGCTCGACGCACGTTTTTTTTGTCAAAATGGAAAGATCATATATATAAGTTTTATAACAAAACTATTTTTATTTTTATTTTCCTTATAATTAAAATTATATCAAATTGAAAATAAGATTTTAAACCGAGTACCGATTACGCGCCGACAATTTCCGAAAAAACCCGAAGGTATGTGACCTCACAATAATAACAAAGGTCAATATCGCCAACATCGGGTCGGCTCGGAACAATCCGGAAAGAATCAAAGTCTCGGACAAATAAAACAATTTATCGATCTCAGTTATTGTTCTATAGGTTTACCCTATATTTTTGATTCAATTTGTTGGTTTGCAAGCGATTTGAAAATATACTCGATTTTAATTGTTATTTAGGCTTTCGGTGCTGTATTCGACATTATACTCATATATCTTTACATAAGATATGGAGGCTTAAAGGTACGTTCAGATTGAAATATTGAAATTAGGTTAGGGTTCCTCGCATTCGTTTTTATAACTTTTATTTAAATTACTTAATTCACGTAGGGAAAACAAATGAATGTACCAAAATTATAAGAAGGAATATTAATTAATAATCTATATTTAGCAACATAACCGAGGGTAGTAACAATGAGAACACCCTACAGGATCGCTTATTTTGTAGGATACGAATAATAATATTCAAGAAAGCGCGAATAGACAAGAACAAAATTCGACTACCAATTTAGAATGTAATCGTATATGAAAAGTCTTATACTTATGAAAGTTTTATAGGATAATCTAATTTGTAGATGGTCGAAGAGTACAGAAATTGCTGTGATCAGTTGGATGGACATCGACCAGTTAAATTAAGGACTGGCAAAGCAGTTTTCCATGGAATCAAAACAAACATCTGAAAGAGTATGCAAAAAAAAGAGAAATAGGAAAGCAAACCTACTATCCAAACAAAAATTACAGAAAATTATATATTTCTATTTTAAATAAAACATAACAGTTAAAATATTTTCGTTTTTATAACTTTAATTTAAATTATTTAATTCACGTAGGGAAAACAAATTAATGTACCAAATTTATAAGAAGGAATATTCCTGCATGTCCGCAAATAATCTATATTTAGCAACATAACCGAGGGTAGTAACAATGAGAAAACCCTACATAAAACATTACAGTTAAAATATTTAGTTTTTCAGGACTTTGGTACATTCATCTATTGATTGAACATATTAATTTGATAGGGTAAGCTTAAACATAGTAATGTCTGAATGATTGTGGCGGGTTCATATATTTTTTTCCTTTATTTGGGTTTTTCGCCACTATCTAAAACTCAAAAAAATTCAAAAATACCTGTTCTTATTTAAAGAAAGAATCACTGGGTAAAAACAAAAAAA
The DNA here is from genome assembly GCA_031761425.1 of Cosmopolites sordidus. NCBI lineage: Eukaryota > Metazoa > Arthropoda > Insecta > Coleoptera > Curculionidae > Cosmopolites > Cosmopolites sordidus. The sequence continues at coordinate 296,828 of JARFXV010000220.1, read as the reverse complement.
AACAAACGGAGACAAATTTCTCAGTGATTCTTTTTTGTAACAAATTTGCCTAACGAACAAAATTTTAAAGATATAAAATGTTATAAAAAAATGTACAAACTTTTAACGTTAACGTTTCGGAGGGTACTCTCCCCCCGTTTTCAAAACTAAACTAAAAAATAAATTATATTAATTGGTAATATATAAAGTAACGAGTGAAAGTAAATATATTTTTTTTGCATATGTCAACGATACTTGTCAATGTAAGTATCGTTGTGGTTCAAAATGGTTATCTAGTGGGTAGACCTTAACAGAACAGTCCCACACTTTGACTATAGAAGTTTTCCACTAAAAAAAATGGTTTAGGTACCTTCTCTTATTTGGGAAATCTCTGGCTGATCATACATTACACTTAGTTAGCAGCCATATTTATTTATATTTGCAAATATTATTAAATCAAAAGTCTAATGGGGTGGTTTGTAAAACATGTAAAGCGAAAAATCTCTATCGCTTCAAAAATACTGAAAACCTTAGTTAAATCAACAATGTAGTACGGGTGGATTTTTTTTAATATTGTTAATAAAGTTTAGTGTGGTGGTTTGAAGAATCGATGTGGTTTTAAAAGTATTGCAAACTTTAGTGAAAGCAATCAAACTATTATACAATCAAACAAATATGTATATAATTTTGGATAGTGATTGTTTTTATACTGAATTGATTATTAATGTAGATTACATATTATGATCGAGTGTAATATATTATCCATATTATCCTAGTTGGGGTAAGTTTCATTATGTATATTTAACAGTGTATTTTTATTGAAATAAAATTAGCGGTTTAAATAGTATGTATGTGTTTTGTTTTTCTAATTATGATTTATATTGTTTTTTATAATCATTACATGGGTATTATAAGCTTTAATTCGAACTTTATGTTCTGGACATACACGTCCTCTTACCGTGCAACTACCAATTTTACGATTAAGTTGAACAAAACCTATAGTCTAACTTTCTCGTGACAACCTGCAAATAGTTTACTTATATTTAATAGAAATATTTTATGTATAATTTACATTATTATTATTTTTCTAAAATCGCACATTAATGCTTTAGCACCTCGAACTTCAGCTGAATCCGAATGTCATTTTTGAGAAAATCTATGGCCGTAAAAATATCCACAACAGGTATATTATTGGAACTAGCCTTCATGAATCCTTTATCACAGGTTACTGAATTAAATTAGTAACAAACAATATTTATTTTACACTTAACCAAGAATATATATATATATATATATATATATATAGAAGCCGTTCACATTATTGACGTAAAAACATTTACTATTATGACATCACAAATATGGCAGCCAATCGCGGCGCGTTCGCAGCCAACTGATTTTTTTTATTTTATAAATTTTAATTCATTCATAATTAATTGTAATATATTTTTAAACAGTTTTTCGCATCGATTATCAATAATTATTTATGATAAAGTTTCAAAATAAAGTAAAAAAATCGATAATTATTTTTTATTCAAAACTCCAATTTGTGTGGCTTTGGGAGATAGCGGTGTTTTGTACAGTACTTGCACGAAATGGTTCCAGCAATTCCAACTCACAGTATATCACATAACGACCTTGCTTTATCAGTTCGCGCACAGCATCAATATTTTCTGACACAACAATTTTGGACGGCTTTCTTTAAATTCGTCCGTGAGCGAACGACGACCACGATTCAATTCACTAAACTAGTGATATACAGTGAATTTAGATGATGCTTCATCGCCAAAAGTCAAAGTGAGTTGACTGATGCAGTGTTGGTAGATAAGTCATGTCGAAAAATAAACCATCGCACGAAAATTATCAACCAAGTAGAAATTTCGACTTAAATCATGCAGAACGTTATGGACAGCAAAAAAAAATTGGAAGCCCTGCTAGTTCTAAAAGTTTACATAAGCTAGAGAAAGTTCACAAGAAGAGTCGTGTCCTCTATAAACTCACAGTTAAAAATAACAATACACGCTTTGTTGCTGTTGTGTTCTTGATCTTCAGGTTCAGGACAAAAAAAACTTCCTGTATTGTATTGGATTCTCTACTATCATTCAAAAATGTGAAAATCATGGGTTGATCCTGATAAGTCATCAACCAGTACCGCGAAATCAAAAAGGTTTTAACAATACAAAATGTAAAATGTAAAAACTTTGACAATGATGGAAACTTTTAAAGTCCACCAGCACATCTTATCACCCTAAACAATATTGTATTAGTTTAAATATAGATAAATCTAAAATATTATAGGAAACTTAACTCGAATTTTATATATTCACGAGCGGTTATTAACTACGAAACGAAGCAATAAAATCTATTTTTATCCCACAACGAATATCAGAACGCCATCCATCTACATAGTATGTATAAATATGAACAATATTTTCAGAATTTTAATTCAAATTGCAAAAATAATTCGAATAAAAATTGCGAAAAAAGAATATATTCAAAATTTGCAACCCGAATATTAAATGTAGGATTATTAGTCATTAAAAAAAAAGTGATATACCAGGACAGAGTGAAAAATAAGCTACTCTTATACCTTTACTCCGTAAATGTGACTAAATTTCTGAGAAGTAGCTTCCTTTCTAGTAAAACTCCATGAATTGCAAGACGACATATTGTGAGATCGATATTTTTGGTATCATTGAAAAAGGTGAATTTTGCGTGTTGATAAACAGTACTTTTACGTGGATAAACCATCGCTCAAAGGGTGAAACAGTATTATGGGGACTTTTCTTCGTTACACTTTATGGTTCGTAAATGGTTTACTGAGTTTCAATGTGGTTGAACTTGGGCGAGTAACGCTCTATACTCAGAACGCCCTGTTAAGTTCACTACTGAAAAAATTGTCAACAAAATTCTGTTTTAGATCACAGAGTAAAGGCTAGAGAAGACATACAATATAACCTACACGAACATTTGGGAAAGAAAATGCAAACATGTGGCGATTTCTGAGTGTTGTTGAAACTTAAATTCATCAATACATACCAAAAACATGCTCCCCGGAGAACATGCTTCGAACGCTGCTACTCCTGAAATGACTATTATTTTATGGGATTTGACAGACTATTTGGAAAAAGAAAATACTAACTCAGGAGAGTATTATACTGCATTATTAGCCAAATTTCCCAAGAGTTGATAAAAAATACGATCATTTGACGAAACAATTGCTGTTTCACCACGACATTGCATCCGCGCATTCGAATGCCGTTGCATCAGCGAAATTGGTCAATTTACGCTAAGAATTGACACGGCCTCTGCTCTATTCTCCGGACTTGGCTCCCTCCGATTTTTCAAACACGAAGAAAGGATTGCCTAAAAAAAAAATTCACATCAATTGAACAGATCATCGCCGAGGCAGAAAACGTTGGAAAATCATTGTGTGAAGTGTATCGAGTTAAAAGAAACTAGGTTGAAAAATAAATCGATTTTCGATTAAAAATTATAAAAAAAATATAATGTTTCGCTCTAAAACATGTTGATGTTTAGCATTGCAATTGTATAGGTGATGTTTAGTATTGTCTCAAGAGCATACTGCAACCAATGATCGAAAATTTGGTTTTCAACATCACTTTTTGAACTTTTTGAACTTTTTGAAATAATCATTAAAGCTACTTTAGATGAATTCATAATCCTAATATGCTCACCTAAAATTATATAACATTTACGTTAATCAACACTGTTATTATCAACATTACCAATTATTAATAAATATTGTAACAAACTGCCCCAAATAAAGATACGAGAAATAATTAATACTGTTGAGAATGGTCAACCATTAAAAGAAGTAGCCTGTATCCCCTATTTGAGAAATCAAATTTCCTGCTTTGCAGACATGTAAGACGTTATATATAGAATAAAGTGTAATAGTATTAATTCTGGAGGTCTATGAGAAAAGTGTTTAATAACCCAGACGTCAGAGATAGCATTAAAATCAGTGTTTACAATGCCACTCTTCTCACTCTTCTGTAAAGAGCTGAATCATAGGTCCTGTCGAAAGCAAATAAAAGAACTCGAGAAATTTCATCAAGGCTGCCTCCGGAAAATTGTATTTGAAAGAGCAAACAGTTTTGAGCATAGAATCCCAGATCATAAAAGTTCGGTAGAGATGGTCATTACCAAATAATGTAGGGCACCAGCCGAAGCAGATCCTCTATGGCGAATTAAAGAACAAGAAACGAAATTTGGGATGTCCAAAAAGAAGAAAAAGACATCATAAAATCGTATTTAAAGAATAAACAAACTAAGATTTATATTTAAATTTCCATTATATTTCAAACTTGTATCTATTACAATTGTTTCGCCACACAGTATCTTTTTGAAATACAAACTAATTAAACGAATATACAATTAACTGTTCAGTCACAATCAGAACTCAACAGCAAAGTTCACGTGTTTTTCTCTCAAAGTAATCGAACCAGATCCAGTCGCCTTTAACTCAGAAAATCTGACAAATTAAGTGAACGTTATACGATAACGCCACCTAACGGTCAGCGTACTACTAGCATATTTCGCCATAACTTGCGATAGGTGGTCACCCTTGCGGGCTAGGTTTAAAGAAAATAGAAACAAAAGAGAGACAAAAAGAGAGAAAAGATAAAAAAGGTAAAGTGTTAGGGTTAGAGGCGCATCAGCAACTAGGCTATTTAGCGACTGGACCTACAGCTTAACGTGGGTTCCGAACCACGGTCATCAGCTTCCGACAAACCCAGGCCAGCACCCCCCTCGGGCTATAAACCCTTGGTTATGTGTCTACCCATAAGTCTATCAGGAAACCTACCGACTGGCGAGTGACCAATGTAGAACACTTCTCAAAAGACATCCGGCCTTACCCAGACTTTAACTGGCGTAACTGAGGGGTAATTCGTAGTGGGATTTTACACTCTTGCCTAGAAACAATCAGAAACATTTAGGAAGTAAACAGACAGAGAGAAAGAAAAACAACCATCCGAGCGCTGGAATCGAACCAACTACAGCTCCAGTGTCGGCACAGCAGCGACAGGCCCCTGCTCTTACCGTCCGCACACAACGCGACCGGCAAGAGAGAGAGAAAAGAGAACAAAAGAGAAATTCTGTCTACTTGATAGTACTAATTATCAATATAAAATAATTAACTATATGTGAAATACAGATAGAACGACTGAACGAACTATTATTGATTGATTTGTCCGTTACTTTGTGATAGTTTAATTTTAATTAATTTTTAATGATTTAAAGAAATAATTTAAAGAAAGCCGTCCAAAATCAGTTGTTGCGTCCGAAAACAACGATGCTGGGCGCAAACTGATAAAGCAAGGTCGTTATGTGACTCTGGGCATCAGTATAGCAAGCATACACAAGATTTTACATGACGCAGGATAATTCTGCACCATGACAAGGCGAGCTCAGACACATCGGACCGAAGAACTCATTATTTGACCGATCAAAACATCGAATTGATGGGCCATCCGACGTACAGCCCTGATTTGGTACCCAATAATTTCTTTTTGTTCCTGCCTGTGATGAATAAAGTACGTGGTCAACGATTTTCGTTGCCAGAAGAAGCGGTCGATGCGTTTAAAATGCATGTTTCGGAGATAGCTCAATCGGAGTGGAAAAACCATTTTCAATGATAAATATTTGTTTTTATTTATTCGTATATTAAACTAAGTTTGAACTTAACTAAGTTTAAACTAAGTTTGATTGATGCACAGTGCGTCCATTAAGTATCAGTACTTAAGATATATCATAGCAACCAGTCACACAATCTATTGCCGAGAAGGGTCGTTTCAAAGCTTAAACATAAAATCATTACATTTAACGAAAAGCTCAATAAAAGTACATCGGAAATATTCCGTTTGATGCAGCAAGTGTACGGTGATGATTGTTTAAGCAGAGCAAATGTTTTTCTGTTGCATAAACTTTTTTTGGATGGCACAATGTCGCTAGAGGATGAAAAATCAATTGTTACGGGGGATGAAACATGGTGCTTTCAATACAATCCAGAAACTAAGCGCCCAAGTGCGGAATGGAAGTCGAAAACTGACAAATTCACAAAAAAACACGAAAATGTTTTTCAAAGATCAGGACAATATTCATCGTTTTCTTCGATAGTAAAGGCATCACCAACAAAAAGTTCATATCAACTAATCAAACTGTCACTGGCCAGTACTACTTAGAAGTCCTGAAACGATTGATGCACAGAATTCGTCGCATTCGGCCAGAATATCGCGATCCAGACAGCTGGAACTTCTTGCACGATAATGCGCCAAGTCACACATCGTTATTTGTGCGTCAATTTTTGGCCCGAAACCAAATCTGCGTGATCAACCATCCACCAGATTTAGCCTCTTATGAATTCTCCTTGATTCCAAAGTTTTTTGAAGACATTCAGACCATCCAAACAGCTTTGACGCGTGCCTTGGAGACTATACCACAAAATGAGCTGGAGCACGCATTTAAATTACTATTGAATCGATGTAATAACTGTATCGAAGCGAGATAATACTTCCAATAATAGTTTATAAAAATGTCAGTTATTTCATTTTAATCTCATTTTCCCTGACCAGTACTGATACTTAATGGACCCATTGTGTAATTCGAATTTTAAAAAAACATACAAGTTTTACATATAGTGGAAATTTACTTATAAATCTTAGTATCTTTACCAAAAATTAATTTCCATCAAAATTGGTTAGCTCAGTTAAATATGTCTCTAAAGAACTCCGTCAAGAATTTTTGAGCTACCAACAGGCAGCTCTGTAAAGCCAAACAGACTGCAGCGCGTGTACAAATTCTGTGTTTTCCTGACCTTAAATGCCTATCATGCGGACAACCATGGGGATCTAAGCATGGTTATTTGAGTCACTATAATAAAACCGATATTTCTTCTACAATGGCTCAACAAAACTAGCAGCCATGGCTAAAATCATACTCGTATCGAGTTGACAGCCATCATTATTAGGAATCATCATTACATCATCATCAGAGTGTAGTGTAATATAAATGTAGCAGAATTAAATCTCCCAACCTAATTTAACTGCATTATCATGTAATTTGTTTTGTGTTATTGTAGCTGTTTTACCTTCATTTTGGAAATAAAACAGAAAATATGAGAAAAATATTCATTTGGATTATTTATTTTATAAACTGGCACCAAATTAACACTGCAAACTCGGTATAAAAGAAATAAAATAAAACTTACCTTAAGCATATTCTTTATAGAAAATATTTTCTTAGAGGGGAAAAGAACTTCTTACCTGAAACAAACATGAAATATTAATTTACCCTGCGAAATAGAGCTGCACTACTTTGAGCTTAATTAAAATCAGTTTTACTTTGAAGCTAATTATGTTTTGAAATTAATTAATTGCCAATATGGCTATGTTTTAATTATAAAACAATTTTAAGCACTTAATTCTTTGACAGTTTTATGAACATTTTCTATTATAGCAATCGAATCGATAAAAATTTAATAAAAAAATGTTTAATTATGTCTGGAATATAATATCATTTCTGAAAGCTGCCGAAGCTTTAAAAAAAAAACTTTAGGGCTGCTGTTTTATTTAAACAGATACGCTAGCAAAGAAAACCGTAGATGGGCAAAAGAAAATACAAGGGAGATTCACGAGTGACCTTGTTATATTAAAAAAAAACACTGCTGGTCCAAAAAACTCATTGGTCAATACGTTTTCCATGGTGAAAATAACAACTCCAATGCCGATTAAGATAAGTCATTGAGAGTTTGCGATATAACTTCATTGAATTGCTTTTTTTCAAGTTGTATTAAAGGACAGGTTAATAACAATAATCGCCAGATGATCCATAAGCTGAAAGACAATATGTACCATGCTATTGGTGAGAGACTCATAATGAAATGAACACTTTTAACGAAAATATCAGCAAATGTAAATGAGCAAGAATTGAATGTGCGGATAATATTATTTTCACTACTACTCTCTACTCAAATTTATAATACAATGTCACTTAATTCAAAGTATATATATATATATATATATATATATATATATATATATATATATATATATATATATATATATATATATATATATATATATATGCAGTGTTAGGATTCTTTGGACTAACGTCCAATGAGACAACAGTAGCTGAGTGTCATACATCCAACTGCTGGGTTCCACAATCTCATGTGGAACACACAGCTACTCATGTGGGCACCTGTTTCAGTCCTTGATGTTCAGACTCCTCAGGGCACCGACACACGCTATCGTGTCGATGCCCTGATCATGTCGGTGCCTCATCAATGGTACACAGCAAAACTGCAGCACTCCGGACAAAATACCGTGATTCAACCCATCCTCCCTCAGTCCAAAAGTCAATAACCAAGACACAGGGTGTCAAAGTCACAATTTTACCTTCAATCCCCGTCAGTAAACTTCACAAAAAGTATCCTTCCCAAACGAAACCCAGCATTGGGCAGTTCTCCAAGACAAAAATCCCAAATGTGATAGCATTTTCTCGTGAGGTTGCTTGATTGTTTTAGATCCATTTACAGCTGCTGCAGTTTAAGCCGTGCAGTGGACAGCTGTGTGGGGGTCTTCGGGTGGGTTGGGCGTGTTGTTGTCCTTTTCAGGAGTGATTTCTTCATATGGAGTGTTGGCGATCTTTGCCGGTCTGATGGTGGAACTTTGTTTGGACGTGTGGAGCGTTGTTGTTGGGTCATGCTCTGCAGCTTCAACAGCGCGGTTTGGAAGAGTGCAATGAACAGTTTGGGTGCGGATGTCTGGGATAGCGGTGGCTCGGAGCGGCATATGTGAGGCGTGCCTTGTTTGCGTGGGAGGGGGGTGGACGGGATAATATCTTGATTAGGGGTACGAATACAGTGTCGCAAGGGGGGGGGGGGGCTTTCAAACGTGGAAGGCTGTTGCGGACGGCGCCCTCTGCAATCTGTATACGGGTTTCCGAGACGTTTGGGATTCTTGTCTTGAAGAACTGCCCAAAGCTGGGTTTTATTTGGAAAGGATACTTTTTGTGAAGTTTACTGACGGGAATTGAAGGTAAAATTGTGGCTTTGGCACCCTGTGTTTTGGTTATTGACTTTTGAACTGGGGGAGGATGGGTTGAATCGAGGTATTTTGTCCGGAGCGCTGCAGTTTTGCTGTGTACCATTGATGTATGTGTTACCTATATATATATATATATATATATATATATATATATATATATATATATATATATATATATATATATATATATATATATATATATATTGGATTAAGTTTCTTGTGCTGATATTTACAAGTGGTAGAAGCATTTTAGGAATGGAAGAGTTGAGAAGCAGTTGAAAATGAACCTCGATCAGGAAGACCTTCTACGCTATGAAGGAAATGTTACATCACAATAAAGGATCTTGTATTGAGTAATACCTGATTAAGTATTAGATTTTTGTCAAAACACTTCATAGTTACAACATCACGATATCGCACAATCGCGCACGGCATTAATTAAACGTCAATTTTTCAGAAAACCATTCCACAAGCTCCATATTTACCAGATATGGCACCGTTTGACTTTTTTCATTTCTCTCGATTGAAGAAACAACTTCGTGGAGTCAGTTTTGAGTCCATAGAAGAATTCAAGAGAGTTTGCCGGCTGCTTTGCGTTTACAGGTCTATACTTATTGCAGTGAGAGGAGATTACTTGTGTATCTTTTCTTTTTTTTCTTTTAACCTTTATTCAACACCCAACACTGAGCAAAGGCCTCCCGTAAGAACTTCCACCTATTATCTTACGATTCTCATCCATGTCAACCCTGACACTATCTTCAGATCATCATATCATCTGATCCCTTGTCTACCGCTATTACTTGGTCCATAGTCTCTTCAATTTAATGGCCTTCGTTGAAGGATCTTAACACTGCATCTACTGTCGATTGTTCTTGCGATATGGCCTGTATAATCATATTTCAATTGTATCACTCTTTCACGACATCAGCTCGTCATTCGTCAGAAAACAAAGTTCTAACGAATCCACGCATTTATTTTCTTATCTCACTATGTAATTCCTATCCTTGATCGCACCATGGGTCTTTGAAAAACCTCCAGCTTCGTAACTATTCGCCTTATTAATATCCATGCCTGGACACCATAGAAGGGGGAGTATGCACTGGTCATATATTTTAGATCTTAAACGCTGCGGGATAATTTTGCTGTTAAAAACATATGAAAGCCTACTAAAAGTCGCCTAAACTAGATGTCTGCGTCTTTCAGTTTCAAGGTCTTTATTTTCATTAACCAGTGTTATTGTTTGACCAAAATATATACATTTATCCACGTTTTCTAAGACTGGTCCAGCAACGACTATTTGCGGATCTCAAGTCCTATTTCCCGAGATACTTTTCCCAGATTTTCTATCACATCATGGAGATCTTTTATTTGCGGCAAACAGGACAACGTCATCGGCAAATCTTAAAAGTTTTTCCATTTGTGAATGGATAGTGAATCACGGATAGTGAATTTAACAATAATCAAAATAATCAAAAATACTATACCCTATCAATAAAGACTAGAAAACGACTCCAATGCACTAGGTCTTAGTTTTTTTGCATAACAGGGATGAAATCAGAAAACCAAAACTCAGAAAACTATTAAATTCGCCAGGCACATTCGCATCACACTTCTCAATAGTTTTTAAAATTTATTTAAACGCGATTTTGATGATTTTCTTTGATGTTTTATAACAGTAGATGAAAAGTAGATTCGTTAATACATGCCGGAGCCGAAGCTCCAAACTAAACAGTAGATAGGAGCAGATAAAAGTGCCTCACAAAAGCAGAAATGGTTCAGTTTGCGAGAAAAGACCTGGGCAGTCATTCTAGGATACTCGTGGTGTAGTTACGGTAGTAACTACGGGGCTAATTGAAGTGTTATTCATGATAAACGTTCACATCAGGCTTGAGAGACAGTATCCCCTCATGACGATAAAGCGCCTGTTTTGAAAAATAAATAGAACATTCTCAAAAATCTTCCAATGATTTTCCCAAAATGAGAACTTCGCGACCGACACTTGTACATCCATCCATTCTACAAAACTTGATGAAGAACAAATCCTTAACCACTCTGCTCAAAACTGTTCTACTTCGAAATTAATTAAGATAAAGCCAGAAACAGAAATTTCACTAAAATATCAGTTTATGATAATGTATTTTCAAACGGTCGAGTGTCTGAACGATACGAGACATTCTCGGAAAATCGTAATTAAGTTCTGTTTCCCCGAGAGAATCCAGAACGTGTGACAATTTCGTTTACGTTAATGGTCGTATTTCTGTAACAACAATATCGAAAATTGTCGGCATTACTGCGTCGGTTTCGCAACACTCGGCGCTGACGAGTGGGAATATTTTGTAAATGGGTATAGAATAAATTGGATTTTCATTTAAAAATGATTCAATTTAATACACACATTGGCATATATGAAATAAAATATGTAACGAACGAACTAGATTGTCTATAAATTGACAGAAAATGTTATTTTCGTTAAATGCTATAAAAAATGTGTTTTTTACGGATTTGGTTCATGTTTAGCACGAAACTCGTTTGATTGTGGAATTGTTACTGGGTCATAAGCATGATTCATGATTCATCACCAGTAAAAACGTAATGTATTTTAGAATATCATCATCCAAAGAGACCATCTGGGTCAATGTGGCCATGTGAGCCAATGTGTGGCTTAGACAGGAATAAAAGATTAAAATTTAGGAAAAAATTTTAATGGGAAGAATTTCTCAAGTTTTCTGTCAGTTTTGTTGTGGTATTCCAAGCACTCTGTCTTAGAACTTCCAAATTTCGAAGCAGAAGGGTCAGACGACGATGTGGAGAAATCAGTCAATTTCAATTGGATGCAGAAATTCATCTACAACGAACAATAGGGGTTGTAATATGAGGTGATGTTGCTTATGGAAGTAGGTCATCTCTATTACTTGTTGGACAAACGTGACATATTCTAAAACAGACAAGCAGATCTAATTTTTCAACAAGATAATGCACGGCCGCATGCTCTCAGAGGATCTTTGAACGTTTTTGAAAAGGCCCATGTTAATATCGTGCCATGGCCAGTCAGGTATCCTGATCAGTTGCCAATAGAACATATTTGTGAAATGGTATGAGGAAATTTGCTTACTGAAAATTGATATACTTAAAGAAAAATATAGCAACTTGATTAATTGATACCAAGACATCTGAGGTAGAGTGTTGATACAATTCTTCTATTGGAACCTTCGGTGTGAAACACTAAACTCGAAGAGATTTACCACTAAACACCAAATCACTTGTTGAAACTTCTCGACGCCCGTAACATACAATAACCATTTCTTCCGCTCCAACCTGAATCCTATTCTCCCGGCTAACATTATCTTTACAGATGGATCTAAATCAAACTCCGGAGTGGGATCCGCATTCGTATATTACTCACGAGGCTCCTTTACTCCTACTTTGGTCTCCCACTATCCATTAAGCTCCTAATCCACTATTCTGACTGCACAAAACCTAGCCATGGAAAAATCACTTTCATTCTTATATACTCACTTTCCATCAAAGTGGGTAGTTTGCTCGGACTGTGCTAACTCACTAAGATCACTAGAAAAAGGGTCAAATAAACATCCAATTACATCGCTTTGTTAGGACCTCGTTGAAGATATGCTTGCTCTCGGCTCCTCTCTCCGATTTAGATCGGTCCCTAGCAACTGTGGCATTATAGGAAACGAGAGAGCGGATACTAAGACTAAAATAGCCTACTACAGGATCCCCTTGTCCCACTATAGTATCCTCTGATCTCCACTCATTTACCAAATATCTTGTTAGAAAAGAAATACAATACAGTCGGAACTCTTTGGAGGGCCAACTAAATTAAGATAAATTAAAACAGACTTTTATATCAACAACTTTCCTTCCAGAAGAATTTCCACAATTTCGTTCAGAATGAGAACTGGACACAATGACGTTGTGTCCAGTGACGCTGACATTTGAGACAACTTCTCAAACGATTTTCAATCACTCTTTCACAGTAGATAATAACATCATCTCTCTCCTCCTTGCTTTCAATCTTGAATGCTCCTTCCAATCAAGCAACATCCCGTAACACTAGCTCTATCGCTTCAAAAAGTTAACAACTCTTTGGGCTATCCTGTATCTATGTATTACTAAAAAATAATTGTTAGAATAACTGCCATGTAAAAAAATGGCGTCGTACAATCTGGAAATCTTGTATAAATGACTCAATTTTCAAAAAATATAATTGAAGAAATGAATCTACATACAACTGCAGCTATTATTATTACAATTTTATAAAATATATAAATATCTAACATGCAGTTAAAGTAACAATCACTCACCACTTGGAGGAATTCCCATGATTAGATTAGATACACCTACGAAATAAATGTAAACATCCCGGTGTGAGTCAGAGTTTTATTCTGAAAGCTTAACTTCAACAAATATACAATTAATATCAGACAAGATAAATTCATATTAGGTTGATGCATAAGTTCGTCCTGTTTTTTTTTTTGAGAAAAATTGAAGAAAAATTTTATTTACTAAAAATGACATGTAATCAACATAAATGCATGTGATATTGTATTCTATAACCTTTCATTTTAAATAAATGGTAGTCGGAGAGTGCAAGATCGGGAGAGTACAGTATATGGACCAAAATATGGAGTGGAATAAATGTGGAGTCTAGCATTGTCTCGATGGAACGCAATATCCTTTCTGTTGGCAAATTCAGACCTTTTCAGTCGATTGTTCGCTTAAATTCATTTTGTTGTGAACAGTATTTATCCGAAATAATGGTTTGGTTTTCAGATAAAAGCTGGTTAAAAGGCATCTTCGCGCTCCTCCAAGACCTCTTACGCTAGGTGGTTTATCAAGAGAAACAAAGGTGTTTCGGTTAATAATGTCGCTGTTTTTCGCAAAATTCGAGTGTTTATTTCCATAACAAAATAAATTACCTTAATAATCAAAGTATTGGCCATCGTCAGCTATTACTTTTCTATTTCTGTTAAATAAAGGATTCCGCGCCAAAAGAATTTTTGGCTTGTTAAGGCCAACCATTCATCAAACCAAAAGTTCACTTCTCCGTAGAAATGTAAGTGTTGTTCTGAAATAAGTGGTAGTCCGAAGGGGCTAAGTCCGGTGAATATAGCGGGTGGGGTAGGACGTCCTATTTAATGGTTCCAAATAGTTTTTTTACACATTTTGCAACATAGAACCGAGCATTGTCATGTTTATTGTGTCTTTGGACGTATTCTCGTCGTTTTTCCTTTAATGCTCGATTCAATTTTATCAGGTGTTGTCAGTACTGATCGGCAGTAATCATTTCAGCAGTTCGTAATACACACAAGCTCCCTTACTATCCACCAAATACACAGCATAGACTTCCCATGTATATTACGCACTGGTTGCGATGTTGAAGGCTGACCGGGGTTTACCCATAATTTTTTGCTCTTTGGGTTGTTAAAATAGATTCACATTTCCCCATCTGTCACAAATCGATGCAAAAAACCTGTTCTGTTCTGTCTGGCAAGCAAAAGTTGCTTTTTCGCCTTTCAATGTCTCTTTCTTCCAATTCATATGGAACCAATTTTTCTCCCTTCTGAATATTTTCCAATGCATGTAGACATTCAATGCTTCTGCCAATTATTTCAACATATAAGTTGAGTCTTCATCCAATAATGCTTGCATATCCGCATCTTCGAACTCTCCTGGACGTCCTTTGTATTTTATATTAAAATCACTCCTTTTAAAGCCTTTAAACCATCCTTCACAAGTTATTTGGGTTAGAGCATGTTCACCACAAGTTTCAACGAACAATAGATAACTTTAAGCAGCCGTTTTCTTTAAATGAAAGGTTATTAAACTTCCCGAAGAACGTCTTTTTTTGGTACATAATTCGACCGACATATTCAGAGCTATGAAAAACGATGTTTTTTTGAACAATAGCTATTAACAACGAACTGTCTTTTGATGACGAATGTTCACCCACCAAAACGCCATAGACGTCAGTAGTCTATACCAACAAATGTATTAGTAACGCCATCTCTTAGCAAAATAACATTTAAATTTACTAACAAGTAAATTTCAAGAGTGAAAGGTCGTGGATTTATAAAACAAAATACAATGATTGCAATCATAGATATGTCGATCAAACAAGAATAGCTATACCAATCAGATCTAACGAAAATATGGCTCAATTGAGGTAGAACAGAGCAGATCTGTGGTTGCCCAACATATTTATAAAACTAATCTTAACATATATTATGGCAACTAAACATTTTTAGAGATAAATTTTGCATGTGTCTGTGAATACGTCTCGCAACAGGACGTCAGAAAACAGGACTTAAAAAAAAACACAAATATTTATTTTTTCGGCAAAACTCATTATTGGTATTCAAAATAGTCTCTTTGCGTAGCAATACAACATTTTGCACGGTCAATTAGGTTGACGAATATATTATTGAACTCGGCCAAAGATATGCCCTTCAGGTTGGTAGTCGAAGCCTTCTCGAAGCCTTCATAACGCTGTCCTATCATCGGGATATATAGTTATCCATTATCGTGCAACAAGCGCCAGCTGCCTTGTTGACAGGTGGTCGGGCAAGATGAAAACGCGACAACAGACGCTTCAACATAGCACTGATCGTTTGACAATGTGGAACGATCTCCTTGAACACAATTCCCTTCGAATCGTAGAAACAAATCAACATTATTTTGATTTTTGACTTCTCGAGATGGCTTTTCTTCGGATTTGGATCGTTTGGATGCTTCCATTCGACACTTTGACGCTTGGTTTCTGGATATAACTATGCTATACTTGAACTTCAGCAAGTTCGTCCTTTTTCAACTATTTGATCAAGTCCTTGCAATGTTTGATGTGGAGCAATTGTGGGTCGTCAGTCAATTTATGTGGAACAAAGCGTTGCCCGAAATGATTCGTCAAAATGCGTTGTATTGAATCTTTGGACATGTTTAATTCCATTTCCATGTATCGTAACGAAAAATCTGGTAGATTTTTTGATTTCAGGCACAATATTAATATCACTTTGAGTTACCATGATTTTCGTCGTCCTTGATATCCTCACGACCTGCTTTAAATCGTTTAAACCACACTTGGACTCTTCCACGAGATAAACAATCTTCATCATATACATATACATTACCATTACCATACACCAAATACATTAATTGAAACGTTTCGATGAATGTTTTACCAAGTTTAAAACAAAACTAAATATTCGATGGTATAAACACACTGACACTTTAAGCACGATAACTTGGCTATAATGTAATGATCCGAAAGTCATGATTTTGTCAGAACGTCGATGAAGGATGCATCTTTCTAACGCTCCGTCAAAAGATAGCGCCATTAGAAATATCTATTTTTAAAAAGTACCGTGTTGTCGTAAGTGTTGGTTGCCGTGACACGCACCTTGTATTAATTTGTAGGTGAAATATGATAATTTTAATCATCTCCTGATGATGCTAACTCGGTTAGCGAAACGCAAATGGAATGAAATAAAAGCGATTTGGAATGAGTGGAAAACACGTTACAAAGTTTTTAACATTAATATACTACAATGATCCAAAAGTAAGGTGATATATTTTTGAACATAAAACAAATTATTTATTTATTCATGAAGGTTTATAATGTTTCATTCAAAGTAATACTGCAATACTCTTATTCCAGCGTTTTTTCAGCTTTCGACAGTTTTTATACTCGATTTCTGGAATTTCCTTCAAAGCCGCCAATGAACTCTCTTAAATTGACTTTTATAGACTCAAAACAGTGTACGCCAAGTGATTTCTTCAATCAAGGGAACAGGGTGCTTATGGAACGGTATTTATTTGGTTTTTAGAGAAAAACTGATGAATAATTATTTTTTGGGCGATGGTTAATAATTGGTTGTATCGATACATAAAGCGCATGAATTTTTAAAATAAAAATCCCCTTACTTTTTGATCAAAGAGGCACGTTTGACGTAATATTTTACATTCCTTGTTATAATAAATATAACATCTACAAGCTTTTCTAAAACCTCCCATTGCGGGACACGCGCCACTACCTCAATTAGCAATCGTTTGTGTGTCCTTTTGAAGCTTTTACCAGTATCTAAGATCCCTCTTCATTTTTTTTTATCGAAATACACGTGGACTATTGTCCAATGAAAGCGAAAGCAGAACTCTCTTTTTCCATCTCTTCCTTTATTTGCGAAGGCCAAAAACGAAAGGCAACAGCCGCGAATAACTGATATCGAAGGGGGAACAGTTTGAATTCCTCGATGGGGGAAGCCGACCCCAACAACCTAATTTTAAAGTACGAAAAGAAATAAATTATACAGGCCCGACGCTATCTTCATATTTTTCTCCTTTTAATTCGTTTTTGTCGGTCCCACTTACTTTGGCGGTTACGGTGCGGGTATATCGTCTTTCAAGAAATACTGGGGGTTAATGTTTAGTTCACTACCGGCTCCTTTTTCGACAATTTTCGTTAAAAATATCGAAATACATCATGCATATTACACACTGTTTGCCACTATGAATTTACGAATTGAAGCATAGAATATATTTTGTTCAAATTGTAAAACATACATTCGGTTTCAAAATGTTACACGATATATATATATATATATATATATATATATATATATATATATATATATATATATATATATATATATATATATATATCTACGCAAGCGAAACACTTACACTTCATACAAAAGGCGGCATAGAAAACATACTAAAAGAAAAGGTCCAAAACTGACAGAAGAAGGATACAGACTACATTCTCGAAAGACCACAGAGAGAATATTCAACGTGGCGGCGGACATAAGAAAAAAAAAGGTTTAATTCTATGGACATATCAGTAGACTCCCACCGACAAGACTCACCAACAGAATTCTTACATACATACAAGGAGTCAAGTCAACAGTACCATGGATCACACAAATCAG
This sequence comes from Cosmopolites sordidus, assembly GCA_031761425.1. Taxonomy (NCBI): domain Eukaryota; kingdom Metazoa; phylum Arthropoda; class Insecta; order Coleoptera; family Curculionidae; genus Cosmopolites; species Cosmopolites sordidus. The sequence goes on along the minus strand of JARFXV010000220.1, from coordinate 278,839 downwards.
AGCTGATCTGGAAAAAGGTACAAATGGGTCCGACAGAGATTGAGGATAGAAGAACGTACAGAAACAAAATACATATGTGGAATATCAGAGAGCGAAGTTTCGAGGAGATGGGGAACAAAGTGGACGGAGGAAAGAAAGAGAATTCACCGAGAAAGGATGAGAGAGGTGTGGAGGATCAGAAGGAACACTCGAAAATGAGTCAGAATGCCTGGCGTGATCCAACCGGATCTATACGCACCTAATAATTATATATATATATATATATATATATATATATATATATATATATATATATATATATATATATATATATATATATAGCGTTTCTTTTTTGTTTCAAATACATGTTAAATATTGGCAACAAGAAAGGGTTTAATTGACACTGATCAAAATATACAACAATTATTAGAAAATAGTTTTGTTGGGGGTCAAAATGTTAGAAATACTTGGTTATATTTACAGTTATACGAAAAAGTATATATATATATATATATATATATATATATATATATATATATATATATATATATATATATATATATATATATATATATTCCTACTAAAGGGTACTAATTTGATGAAAATACTGTATTTCTATCCAAATAATTGACCTCTAAATTAAAATAAAAAACAATACCGTATATATTTCTTATTCAATCAACAACTAATTGAAAATAACGGAGTAACTCATATTTTATCACACAAAAAAGTATACATACCCTTAAGTATATTTTAAGCAAATGCAACAATTGAAAATTATTATTTTGTTGGGCCGTCTTTACTTTCTAAAAAATAACTTTTAGTCTATTGGGCATCCATCCATCCCATTCTTTCAGCAGGATTTTTTTCAGGTCATTATTTTTATTTTTTGTTTTCTAATGCGGCGATCTAAATAATCCCATAAAATTTCTATCGACTTTGTGTCAGGAGATTGAGGTGGACAATGTATATATTGTTTTGAATAACTGTAAGATTTCTTAATCCTCTAGAAGTTTTATAGGAATAATTTCAACAGCAAACAATAAGACATATGATTCATTAGCACAAATAATTTTTGATTTAATAAAAGCTGGAAAGACAACAAAGTATTGAAATGTGGTTTGCTTTTGTTTTCCTCTTGTTAACTTTCCTGTTTCGTATGAAAATCTATTAAAGAATTTAAAATATATATTTTTTTTCTTGAAAAACGTCTTCAGTTCAACTTACGGTGAGTAAAAATGAATTTAACTGAATTTTTCATAGTATATTTAAATGAGCTGACCGATACATGACGTAAATTCATTTAAATAAACAAACAAAGATTTATATCTAAATTTCTACTATGTAGTGGAAATTTTGACATAAATCTTTGTATATTTTCTTATTATTATTACTATTATTATTCACGTATAGGCCCTGGTGGACCACGCGAAGTACAGTTAGAGGCGTTTGTGGGTATTAGCCTTCCTTTGCGCCCATATTGATTTCATTCTTTCGCTATGAGCTTTTTTCCTTTCGTCAGACCAAGTTGTTCTAGTCTTCCTGCATTTTTCTCCAACCATTTTTGGCCAACCTCCCAAACGTTAACCTTGTGACTGAAACAGCCTCTATCCTGAATTTCACTTTGTGTAATATTTGCTGATCTTAGGTCCTCTTTAATTGCAGCAATCCATTTAATTATTTCTACTTTAGATCTACTGCTATTTTCATAAAATCCGACTATTTGTCTAGTTAGCCTACTCGGATTCATCCGTTTTATGTGTCCGTAAAACTTAAGTCTTCTTTTTCTTATATCGCTATGTATATCTGTGTATTGTTTGATTTCTTTGTTTTCTCGAAGTCGGTATGTTGTGCTATTTATTTTTTGGGGTCTAAGTTTTTTCTTATGATTTTTCTTTTCTTCTTTTCAATCTCCTCGATGTCTTTCTTTCTATTTAAAATGAGCTTTTCTGCCTAATATAGACATTCTGGCTTAATAACTGTATAGTAATGTCTCAATTTTGTGTTTTTAAATATATATTTTTTGTTGTAAATCTTTTGTGTAAGTCTCAATGCAGTTTCCATTTTTTGACATCTACCATTATTGGCCGCTTTTTCCAACTCGTTTTCCATGATTATTTCACCCAAATATTTGAATTGAGAGACTCGTCTGATGTTACCATATTTTGTTTTTAGAAATGGTATTCTTAGTCTGTGGCAGGTCATGTATTGTGTCTTTTCAAAGGAAATTTGATGGCCTACCTTTTCTGCTGTTTCTTTTAGGATTTCAATCTGTTTCTGTGCCGTTAATATATCTTGAGCCAAAATTGCTAGATCAACAGCAAACGCCAGACAATCAATTTTGATGTTGGTTCTCCCCAGTTTAATGGGCTGGTCAATATTCAGGGCCGACTTTTTTTCACGCCACTCCTGCATTACTTTTTCTAGACCACAGTTAAATAAGAGTGGCGGGAGTTCATCCCCTTGTTCACTCCAGTTTAAATTTCGAAGGGCTCTGAGATGTCACCCATGAATTTAACTTTTGACCTTGTGTTAGTTAGTGTTGCTTTAATAATTGCCAGCGTTTTCAAATCTAGTCCTTGTTCTTTCAAGATTTGGAATAGAGATTCGCGGTCAATAGAATCATATGTTTTTTAGAAATCCACAAATGTACAGACGAGATTTTTATTGTACAGTTTTTGATGTCTTAGGATCAACTTTAGATTTAGGATCTGTTCAGGTCAGGATCGGCCTGGTCGAAAACCTGCTTGATATTCACCAATTTTAGGTTCTAACTGTCCCTGTGCTCTGTCTAGTAGACATTGAAATAGAATCTTGTAAGGGACAAACAGGAAGAAGTGATATCCCTCTGTAGTTGTTTACATCCGTTCTATCTCCTTTCGTATGTAGTGGATGGATTAGAGCATCTTTGCAATCTTCCGGAATCCGTTCGGTTCGCAAAACTTTTTGTAGAATTTTGGTTATTTCCTTGATTGTACTTGGGCCAGCGCATTTCAAAAGTTCAGCAGTGATTCCATCTTTACCAGAAGCTTTCTTATTTTTAAGTCGCTTGATTTGCCTAATTATTTCATTTTCATTTGGTAGTACTGAATCTGGGTTTGTTTGTTTATAGTTTAGTGTTGGTAATCTGTTTAAGGGCTCAGGACAGTTTAGTCATTGTTCAACATATTTGACAAGTTCTTTGCAATTGTCTTGGTTATTTAGAGCTAATTGTCCGTTTTCCTTTTGGAAGCAAAAACTTTGAAGTTGATAGCCTGTTAATTTAGTTTTAAATGTTTTGTAAACATTTCTGGTGTTATTTTTTTGGAAATCTTTTTCTATTTCATTAAGTTGATTGTTTTCATATTTTCTTTTAGTTTGTCTAATTAGCGTCGATGTTTCTTTTCTTACTTCCAAAAAGATGTTATAGTTTAGTGCTGTTTTTTGACTGTGCCACTCTTTGAATGCTTTAGTTCGGCTTAATACTGCTTGCTCGCAAACTTCATCCCGCCACGAATTTTTTCTATGTTTTGTAAAGGGGCCAACTTTAAGGTTGTCTTCATATTACTATATTTTTTTGAATAGCATTAAAAAATAATTGTTCCAATGTGTGGTAACATTTTAACATTGAATTTGCTTATACAAAATGGTGCAAAAAAAGTTCTCCATTTTTGATTGAAGTATTTTATTTTTGATTTAACATTTAGATTTTTTTAATTTCAGAATATTCTAAAATCAGTTCTGTCTAGTTTCTCATGGTGTTTACACGGTGTGAAACGAGGCGGGTCTCAATAGCCGGGTTGTATCCACGTGCATCCTAAAGTATTTTAATATCGTTAATTTGTTTGGAGGGGTTTTATCGAGAAAGAGCAGTGACGTGAGTCGGTAAAGCAGTATTTCGATATTCCGTCCCTAGATTTCCTGTGTATTTTGAAGAAATACATTTGTGACGTTGAGCATCATCAAACAATTTTCAACCCATTGACCCATTCAACTCATTCACGCCGGTACTCGGCCAAATAAAGCCGGATGCTTCCAGTGGTGATCAAACTCAATCATTTTTCGAACCATCACTTGTTCTAAAATGTATAACAGTGGAGAAGTTATGGCGTTAAGCCAGATTAAACTTCATCACACTTAATGAGCGGGAGAATTGTCCTTAATGGACAGAAGCGAGCAAGGAGGAATAATCCTTCTTACAATAAACCATACCACAACCTAAAATCAGAGGAGTATGAAAATGGAGCCGTGTTGTGACACTAGTGTGTATTGTGTTGTTGTTAATGTTGCTGTACGACCACTTTTAAATGCACTAATAATATCAATATGAGTTTCTTCACTGAATAATTTTTAAATATTAATAAACGTTAACTATAGGTTAAGGAGATTCAGATAATACAGACTTCTTAGATGATATAACGATGTATAGGTAAAAAGAAGATCAAAACGACTTTTACATGACAAGTTTTAGGATACGGATACCTTTGCAATAAAAACTTCCAAAAAAAAAGCTACTGTTTTATAGCTAAAGTTTTATGGCTTACATATCCTTCTCCGTCATTAAATTTTCTTCAATTTTCTACGAGGGGTCGTTCATATTATTAGGCATTTTTGAAAAGTAATGTTAATCTCTCCTGTGTGAAGTATAGGGGGGAAAAAGGTCCGCAATCTCTAACAACCTAATTTAAACGCTGAAAAAAAAATAAATTACGCTTTATCTCGATATTTTCCTGCTGTTTTTCGCAATCCTGCGTTCCGTTGCGCCCTAATAACTCGACTAAATGCCTCAATTCGTCTTTTGCTCGGCTTTTTCTCCAGCGTGCGGTTTCCGGGGAATTGCTTACTTCGTCAGTCATTAGCCATCGCGAATAATTGTTATTTTTAGCTGACGGACCGACAGTGGAAAATTCCATTTGTTTTCCCGTTCTTTTGAATCGACGCTTGGCTTTTATTAGCATTCTTGGAAATATAATTGCTTTTTTAATATCGAAACATTTCTTGTCTAGATATTAAAATAAAAAAAAATTATCCAAATTAATTTTAAAACAGCATAACATTTTAAGTTAGTTAAAAGACTGAAAAGAACATTTCAAAATCTCTACAGCTTATTGTGGGGAATTCCCTTTTCCAAGATTTGGAATTTTTGAGACAGGATTAAACAAGATACTTCAAACTTCATGCAAATCATTACACATATACATATCAAGTTAGTTCAAATAACTAGCAAGTATTATTGCGATAAAATATAATACTTTTGTGAAGAGAACCTAGATCACCTGGACGTAATTTCACAAACCAATTTCGACAGATTCGAAGAATGTAAACTCAAAGGGATATTAACACATCGGTCAATACATATAGGTCCTCGGTCTGACATATAGATGGCGTTACTTAAGAGAAATTGCTAAATGAGCGTTTTTGCGTGAACGATCAACTAATACCGCAAAATCTAATATATACGCCAAAAAAGTGTTGCTCTGAGTATGGTGGGATCAGCTGAGTACACTGAGTTACTCCAATCTGGTCAAGTAGTCACTGCTGACCGTTAACAGCAGCAATTCATTTGTGTTAGTGATGCTCTGAAGGAAGAAAAACTTATACTGGTAACGGAAGAAGCGAAGCAATTTTGATTCAGGACAACGTAAGAACATATATAGTAAGTATAGCGCGGTTCAAGATATATCGTTGACCAAATGGCTGCCATAAACTGTTAACAACCCCTGTCGTAACGAAACCCAGCAAAGTTGCAAAAAAACGTAAACAGGGCCGGGCCCAATAAAATAACAGGAAAAAATATAAAATTAATTTTATACCTGGTTTAGTAGTTTCGAAATATTTTAGTTTAGTTCGCCTAATTTTCTTAAACAGTGCAATTCTATAAGTTCGATCGTATTTTTATTATTCCAAATGTGCAAAAATGTGGCGTTCTTGGCAAGATAATGATCATTGTGCCTCCGGTAGTGCTAATTTTACAAGAAAATATTTATCGTCCGATGCTAAGCAAATTGTTAAAAATGTGTATGTGTCTTTATTAAATAGGGGGCTTAATGTAAATGCAGCCGCAGTAGAAAAGTCTTCATTAACGAAAACGCCGTTGTCTACAGTTAAAGATATTGTGAAGAAGCCAATTAAAGTCAAAAAAGTTCGTAGTGATTCTGGTAAAAGCAAATGTGTTGATGAAAGCAACAAAGACTTAATTCGAAGCAAAATTTATGCTATGTATGAAGAGCAAACTGGTCCTGTATTGCATTCATTGCAACAGCGACTAAGGAAAGATGTAACCAACATTCTTTGCAGCAGAACTGGCCTCCGGAGAATATTATCTCTAATGGGTTTTGCATATCAGACCATTAATAAAAGACAAATAATAATGGAATCACAACAATTGCGACGATGGCGGTTTGACTATTTAAAACTCTATAAAAAAATACAGATTAGAAAATCGTCCTATATCAACCTTGATAAAACATGAGATGCCAGCAAAAGGATGGGTAGACACATCAAGACAATGCGAAACCAAAACACCAGCAAACAAGGGAAAAATAATTGCAATTTTACATGCTGGTTCCGAGGGATGGATGGGTTATAAATTGTTTACGGTAGTCTTCCAAAAATAGATAACATTCATCTTTGGACTACAATGATGATATCATAAGAGAACATTTTGAAGATTGGTTTATAAATAGCCTTTTGACCAATGTACCTAAGGAAAGCGTAAGTGTAATGGACAATGCTAGTTATCATAACCGCAAAAAAAAAGTTCCTAATGGAAATAACACTAAATTGGATTTAAAAAACGATACATACTTCGAAAATACATATAAAAATGTGATCTAGAAATATTAAAGACATTTAATATTAAAAAGAAATATGGATGTGATACCATTGCTGCCGATATAGGACATACCGTTTTACACCTTCCCCCGTATTACTGTATTTTTAATCCAATTGAGCACATGTGACATCAGGTAAAATCCAATGTTAAAGCAGAATACATTTATCCGACTCTAAGTGCAAGTGCTGCAACATTAATTAGGGAGGTTGTAGATAGTATTCCCAAAGAAAGTTGGATACATTCGATTAACCATGTTATTAAAATAGAAGATTCCTCTGTATCATTTACAAATAATGTAGAACCACTTATTATTAATGTAGATCAAAGTGACAGTGAGAGTGAAACCGAATTAAACGTATAATTAAATTTAAGTTGTAATTTTTATTGTACTAATAGATACATTTATTTATTTATTTTTATTGTACTACTAAATTCAAAATAAACAAACCTATAAACAATGTTGTAGTCATACATAATAATTATAATAATATAATCATAATTTAATATTTTATTTTTCCCAAAATTATTCAGAAATTAAACCACTCTGACTCTGGCGCTTTTGAAAAAACTGGGAATTTTTTTATTGAAATTTATTGGGGCTATTAACATTTTGCCGTAAGGCAACGAAATATCTTGAACCGGACAATAATAAGGATTCTGGAAACGACCACTTGGGCTAGATTTTATCGTACGTATACTCCAAACTTAGTCCCTTCGCTCTTTTTTTCTGTTCTTTCGATCCCTGCAACATCATCGGGTTGATAGCTACTTCATAATTCTTGAGAAAGTCGAAAAAAGGTCTGAATGAATTTATCACATCAAAACATCACCTTTTTACAAACTGAGATTCGACAGTTGTCTGAAAGGTGACCAAAATGAATAAAAGTGAGGGAGATTACTTCGAAGATTAAGGTTGATTTATTTTTTTCATATATAAATGTTAAAGGTAGTAAAAAAGAGGGAGAATTAAGCTGAGGAGTTTTTTTTTCAAAATTAAAAAAAAAATAACAACGTTATGGAATTTTGGACTTTGGACAAACCATCCCATACAGAGATTATTTGTTTTAAACTTGAAGAGATTTACCACTGTACACCAAAACACTTTTTTGAACTGCTCGATGCACGTTTCGCTAACCATGTTAGCATCATCAGGAAATGATTTAATCTATTATTATTTATTTATTATTTGTTTTAATTTCAAGTAAAATAACTTAAAAAATGGAGTAACAAAAGGAATGGAGCTGACAACCCTTTAAAATTTACGAGTAACAAAATTTATTGCCATTATATTTATGGCATCCTAGAAGTTGGACGTCTCGGCAGTTTAAGTGTTTTCTCTTACGTATCGCATGAGTAGAAAGAGGACAAACGAAGTGACTATCGCAAGCTCGACTAGCAAACTAAATTTTTAGCGGTTATCATTGTGCAAACACGAGATATAAATATACTGACTGCCACAGAAATGTAAACATCATGAATTAGTTAGTACATTTTATTAATTTTTAGTATAAATGTATCTATATCATAACATTTTTTATCGTTTAATGTCAGATAATACCATATCTTGTTACAGAAATAGATTTGCATGTTCCATTTTCAAGTACCTGCTTCTGCTTTATATCATGGGTTCATTGAAATTATTTGTACCTGATTTTGGACTGGACAATGTTGGAATTACCACAAGACCGTAGAGGAAGCATTTCCATAATATTCTAAGAACCTTAAAGATAACTTTTATTGTTTTCTAAAGTTTAGTTTGTTTCTGTCTCGTTTACAGTACAGTCAAGTGTTTTACTCGATTTTAAATAAAATGGCAAATTGTAGTCGTCAATTTTGCAAAAATTCAGCAGGTAAGTTTTGTTATATATGCGGACGATTTATTTTAAAGCCACAAGCTAGATCTATATCTGAGGAACTCAAAAAAACCTTTTATATTTTATGTGCCATATTGGAGATGAAAATAAAAGTTGGGCTCCTCATGTTTGCTGTGTGACTTGTCACGTAAATTTAGGCAGTGGATGCATCGCAAGAAAAATTCTATGTCATTTGCGGTTCGTGTGGTGCGGAGAGAACCTACTGACCATGTAAGTGATTGCTACTTTTGAATTATTAAAACAGAAGAGCAAGAGACAAAATTCAATATCCAAATTCAGTAGCCAAAAAAAGATGCTTCTTCCGCCTCTCCATATTAAGCTTGGACTAATGAAAAAAAATGTCAAAGCCATGGACAAAGAAGGTAATGGTTACAAGTACCTTAAACAAATATTTCCCCAGTTAAGTGATGAAAAAACTAAAAGAAGGCATGTTTATTGAACCCCAAATACGGAATCTTCTAGGTGATTTCCGTTTTCTAGAAAAATTAAATGATAATTAATTGGCAGCTTGGAAGTGTTTTGTAAGTGTAGTGAAAGGATTCCTGGGGCAACAAAAAATATGAAAACTATAAAAACCTCATAAATGAACGCTTGAAAGCCTATGAAATACTATATTGCTAGGGTCTCATGTCCTTAAAAACGCATTTTTTACCCTCCTATTTGGATTTTACCGAAAAATTTGTGTGCAGTAGGCAACGAACTAGGAGAGAGGTTTCACCAGGACATCAGGATGATGGAAGAAGATACCAGGGACGCTGAGGGATTTAATAATCTATGTATAAATGAGTCACATGCTGCCATCTTTTGTGAATAAAGATGACAAGATTTATTGTGTATAACTAAATCTATATGTGATGATTTATATGTTGCTCTTCTTCTATTGTGAATTTATGTAAGTTAATAATTGATTTAATTGCTTATCAGAACCTATAAAACAGATTAGAATGTGCACCAGTAAACTGATTATTTAAACAACTGATTATTTATCTTATTTTCTAAGCTGTCCATAAAAAATTTCGCCAATAAAGAACTTAAAATGGGGCCCCATTATCAAATCGTCATTCAAAACATAAAATAAATTATCAAATTCAAAATAATTCCGATCCAAAGCAACTGACAGCAGCTCTAAAATTTCTTATTTCATTATTAAATTAGCCTTATTAAAAACAATAAAAGTTAAACAAATAGACTGTATAAATCAGGAATTTCTTTAATTGAGTGCGGGTCGTGTCCAAAGGTCTATGTTGGACAAACAAGGTTTTTCTCTGAATGAACATAAAAGAAGTTATACTAATCAACAGAATAATTCTCATCGTGCTAACCACTTTATGTTAGAAAATCATACTTTCAATGACAATTTTAAAATGTTACATAATGAAAATAAATATAAAAAATTAAACCTTTTAGAGAGTCTAGAAATTAGTAAAAGGAAAAATGTGGATATTTTACTAAATGACCAGTTAGACTTGAATGGTTCACCGTTATTAAACTTATATTGCTCTCCTAGACGTTGAACGTTGACTCTTCTTGACAGTTTATGTTGTAATTACTTTTCTTACTGTTAGTTTATCATAGTTTGTATCTAAAAAAGGGGCTGTGCCTCGAAACAATTGTTATACATACAGTGAATTTTAAATAGAGTGTAATCTTTGTTTATTTATTTAAAATGAATGTCCATCAAGTATCGGCTACCTCAGTTAAATTGATTATTAAATATCTATAACCCACTGTGACGTTATACTACTTTATTTCCATCAAATTTCTCAAACAAACATCGTTTTGAGAATAAAATCAAAAATACAAGAGCAAGTAACTGAATTACATCGAATAGTCGAGTTTCCTAGATTGTATTTCCATTAAGACCACTATTTCGGGACAGAGCTTGATACGTCAGCAACGTATATGGAGTAATATCCGCAGACAGTATCAACTTAGGACGTTTCCATCAAGATTATTGTCGTTCTTAGACCGGTAATAAAACATCCTGTAGCGACATCATACCGATAAGTCGCAACTTACGTACCCAGTTGGGAAAACCTATTTTCGCGACCCATAAAAATGAATTCTGCATATAGCAAATTGAATACGGAATTTTATGGTTGCTGGTTATCGATCCCCGGTGGAAAGGGTGGGACGTCACCCCTCTGCAATATTCTACCTCCGCCATGACCATTTCGAAGATTATTCTTACAAATCTCATAGGTATACAAAAAAACGTAACTGTAACGTACTGGATGCGCAATAAGTAACCGAAGAAATTTGCATTTCGAATATTGTTTTTGCGAAATAAAATATAAAGATAATTTTTATCAATTCTTCTATTGGAACCTTCGGTGTGACACACTACACTCAAAGAGATTACCACTAAACATCAAATCATTTTGCTAAACTTCTCGATACAAGTTTCCCTAACCATGTTAGCATCATCAAGAGATTATTTTTAAATCAAATTAAATCATCTTCAAATGATGTTTGGTTGAAAACCTGGTTGAAAACCTGGTTGAAAACCATGGTTGAAAACCTGGTAAATGAAAGAAACAATTTGATATCTAATATGGTTTACATTTTAATGCCACACAAATGCTAATTCTTTTGAAAACAAACTTTCCATATTTCAGGCCGTATCACTTAAATGAATGATTTTCTGCGTTTTGGGTGATATTGCTTTTATACATTAGTGGTATATTGCCATTAAAGTATACATAACACAGTCAGATGCGAAAAATCACATCAGTTCGGTGGCGTCCATTTTTGTCGAGGGGTAGCAAAAGGTAGCAAAGGGGTTTTGTAGACGGGTAGCAAAATCCTCCATTCTCCCTTCGAGCATGGCATGAGGAATTCTTTCAATCTCGCGCGTTATGGTTTCGGAAAGAGCTTCAAGACATCGCGGTTTGTCTATTAAGCTTTGTGTTTTAAGTTACCCCCATAAAAAGCAGTCACAAGCTTTATTTCGGGGACCTCGATCACCAGACTTTTCAGCTTCATATTGTCTCAATTTTGTATTTTTTCTAGTCACCATCACCATATTATTTAATGATAAAAACATGAAGAAAGTCCATTCATATTCCCTACAGAAAATTATGAGCAGATCCACAACGGTTACTTGAACAGTCCGTAACTCTTTAAGCGATGTACCGAATTAGATCATTTATGTCTTATTGTGATGAAGTATCTCAGGCTCTTCGTTTCCATCAGCTAATAGTTGGAACAATTGCTCAAGAATTTGATTAGTGCCATCCCATATATGTTCTATAAATCTGAGAATTTCACTGAGTAGTCGGAAATCGCTATCACCGAGGCTAACGACAAGTTACGATATTTCGATTACATAACGAGCTAAATTTTAACTTCATCGGATGAGTTCTAATAGCGAAGTTAAATTTTGCCTACCAGTTTGATAATTTCCAACCCTTTTATGTCCAGCAATATCCAGATTCATGACTAAAACAAACAATTCCATTCTATATCGGCATAATTTTTAGCAACGTGTCTTGTGGCAAGCTGTAAGAGGAAGCAACCAATAAAGGCAATAAACACAGATCCCTATCGCAAGTAAATGTCGATTAGCAGTTACCGTTGAAACTGCTCTACCTGCAGCCGCAACAAAACTATCACGCACTTTCTAGATATTTTCATATCGATTTAGCACACTAAGAAGATTTAAATGCGTTCAAAATACATGCTTTGGAGATAACTCTATCTGAATGGAAAAAGTGTTTTGAAAATTGGTTCAAACGTATGCAAAAGTGTATCGATCATCGCCGAGAATATTTTAAAAAACAATAAAACCATTTACAATAAAATTTATTTTTATTTATTATTCCGGGTACATAAATAACGGCCCCCATAAAAAGTTCATTTTTATCATGTTGTATAGTATTTTACGAACGCTACTAAGCTAAACAGTATTCTTGCGGTTTTCTTAAAAATACTACGAATACTATGGCACGCTCCTCGTCTTTTTAGGCAATTAACTTAATTTGCAAAGGGATATGGTTTGAGTATCAGAGAAATGCCTGAGTATAATGCAAATTCTGATGATCCTAGATGTATCCAAAGATGTGCTTAGCTTAGTAGCATTCGCAAAATACTACACAACATGATAAAAATTAAATTTTTATGAGGGCTGCTATTTATGTATTTATGTATAATAAATAAAAATAAATATTTATCATTGTAAATAGTTTTATTGTTTTTCAAAATATTCTCTGCGATAATCGATACACTTTTGCATACGTTTAAACCAATTTGAAAACATGCATTTTGAACGCATCAACCGGTTCTTCTAGAATCGTTTACCACCTAGTTTATTCTTCACGGACAGGAAAAAAATCATTGGATGCCAAATCGGGACTGGACGACCCATCAATTCGATGTTTTGACTGGTCAAATGTGTGAGAGTTCGCGTTGTCATGGTGTAGAATGATTATGCGTCGCTGGTTGTTTTTTCTTATTTCTTCAAATACTTCTGGCAAACAAATGGTTGTATATTATTCAGAATTGACCGTTTTACGATTCTCTGGTGGCACTGTAGCCACATGCCCATTCATCTCAAAAAAACTTTTCGTCTCATTTTGAAAGACCCATGCAGTCGACTGCTGTTTACTTTCGGACTCATATTATACACGGCTTTTGACGCACCATGATTGTATTTTTTGACCATTTTTATTTTTGTACCAATCGACACGAGCCTTTTTTGAGCTATTGTAAAATTATGCGGAATCCAACGGCACAAATCTTTTACAAGGCTAAATGTTCATGTATAATCTATTGTATGCTTGTCATAGTAATGGCCAGGGATGCCTCAATCTCACGGTATATCACATGATGATCTTGCTTTATCAGTTTGAATGATAAAGCAAGATCATCTGAAATAGCTAATATTTTTCTATTTATTCATATGAAAATAAAATTATTCAAATGTGGTCTTTTTGATGCGTTACCAATATTATTATTCGTTGAAAATTTCAATCATGTCATGTAATTGTGGTTTTATCCCATCAATAACATGTCGAACGTTGGCCTTTAACACCGAGATCATTCCACGATTATTATAACAAACCTTTTGGTCAATGTTCAGTGATGTCACAGACATAGAGAATGTAGATATGGAGATACCGAGAACCAGAGATCAACAATCCTTTTACAGTTTAACGCTTTTAAAAGTTTTTAAAAATATTTTGTAAGAAATATCGAATTACAAAACGCTAAAAAGATTTACAGATATATGCCTTGAAACAATGCGACAAGGAATATCTAAAAAAGGATAATAAAACAAGAGGTAGTTGTCCGAAAAAGGAATTCAAAACCGAAAGGTCAAACCACAAGACCGAAAGAAGTGGATAAACATCACCAACCTATGTACCTGAATGGCTGGCTAAAGTATCAGTTAATAAAAAATCTTCAAACTTTAAGTATTGTTTCCTTTATACAGCACTATTTTCTGGTTAATACGCGGGAATTTCGAAAAATTCTAGGCCTGACACAAGGATGGCGCAAACAACTATTTGGCAAGTAGTTTCTTTAGATTGTGTGCTGGGAAGTGTCAAATGCGTGGCTTTAGTTGTTTGTTTCTTGGCGAGTAAAAGCAAACAAGTTAAGGCATTTACTGAAAAATAGATAAAATTGAAGTTCGAATTGTTATAAAATACTTTTTAAGGGGTTTAAGCCCAGCGGACTTATAAAAGGCTTAGATTCCAGTTTAAAGAAATAATTCAATTTTTAAAGCCACATATATATGTGGATAACCTGTGGGAATAAAAATTGCTCAAAAATCCATATAAATAAGAATGTAAATGCTCGTTTGTTCAAAAATTTAAATCTCCGAAAGTTTTACACCGAATGCTTTGAAATTTTGATACAACGTTGCATTCGAAGACGCGCGTTTATATATATATATATATATATATATATATATATATATATATATATATATATATATATATATATATATATATATAGCTTCAATATCTGTGACAGGTAAAAACAAAACAGAGCCAACTGTTGGACATAAAAGCAACACACTTATAACTGGCTTATGCCGGACAGCGTGCTTCTTAACAGCTGCTGTCATTTAGCATTTTCAATGTTTCTGATTGCATTGTTAAATTGAATTTGCACAGATTTCGATTTATTTTCATTTTGATTTCATTATTTAACCAGACTGAGCCACAGCAACACGTGGCCGGGTACAGCTAGTCGGTAATATATATTTAATATTAGGATGATTTTTTTAGTGTGTCCGAACCTTGAATTCAAATAAAACAACGAACAAATCAGATATATTGGATCTATTTATTTTATGTGAATTAATATTCAATGGCATTCATATTTGAAAACAATTTCGGACAAATGTGCGGCTCCTGACAAAGCGCATACTGTAAATCCAAGTTTCTACCACATTTTCAAGCAATTCTGTTGGCTTTTAAGGCGTCAATAGTTGACAGTTTATCGGCATAGACAAAAGATTTAACATAACCCAAAAAAAAATATATTTAAAGGCGTTGTCACATAACTTTGTTAACATAGAATTGTTCCCTCAATATATCCATTGCTACGTTGCCTGTATGACATATGGAGCCATCCTGTTGGAGCCACATTTCCTCCATATCAAAACCATTCAAATTCGGCATTGAAAGTCGAATAATAAGCTCAATTTCCTGCGAACGAATTAACAAATTTGGATCTTCACCAACACAACGCACAAATTGTTTTGTTTTAAAATCGAGCGTCCTGAAATGTATTCGGAATTTGTCGATAATTCGGCGAATATATCGGTCGGTTGTACGATTATAAAATTCACAAAGTGCTCTATACGTTTGACGCTGAGAACACTGATTTTGAAAATACATTTGTATAATTTGCAAGCCTTACTCTAACATTAAACCTTCCATGATCGTTTGGCATATTATACTGAATAATTCTGACAACTGTAAGCGGAAATTCATAGTTCGTTTGACAGCGATCCCTATCGAAAGTTCAGAAAGACTAAAAAAATCACTTTATTAAGCCACTCGAAAGCGTCAACACACTAGAAGTACGATGTTTAAGATATATCTATGAAATGATAAGATAAAGAGCAGAAAATAGAGCGAAGTTAAGAGAATTTCAAATAGATAAAGCAGTTAACCAAAAAGGCGTCCACAGTCTAGCACTGTTTATAATAGTTATAGACAGACTCACCGAAAACACAAACAATAACAGTACGACATTGTGATTCATATGCAGATTATGTGTAATTTAAAACGGATACAAGAAAAAACTACAATATAAAAGAATAATAGAAAAAAGGTTTGACAAACAAAGAGAGGAAAACCACAAAGACCTTTTATACACTAAATATAACAGTATTTGAAACATTTGAAATTTTTACAAAGTAAAACACCGGACGAGAAGATAATTATGTATTACTGGGTGCGAGGAGGAGGAATTGGAAATGAAACATTTTTAGAATGTTATAAGAGATGAAATAATTTAAAAATCAAATCAATAATCAAACAATAATCAAATGTAGACAAACTCTCGCGAAGCCTATACAAATAGTTATAAGGGGAGAATGAGAACCGATAGGTTAACAAGAAAATATTAGGTAGATACAGTGAATAGACAGAGGGAGAGAACACAAGGAAAAAAATAATGGAAGGTCTCCCAATTTTTTTACAGAGAATAGCAGATTGGAGTAAAAATAAACTTAAAAGACATTAGAGTAAAATCAAGAAATATAGAGTTAGTAAAAGCGGTTATAAAAAGTAGTAAAAAAGTTAACAGAAACTGATAATAAAAACAAATTAATTGACATATTTTAACATATAAATTCTTAATTATCGCACATTTTAAAATGGACCAAAATATCTTAATAATACTGAGTATCCAAAAGAGACACCACAAGACGTATATTTTTTTCTTTCTTTCTCCAAACCAAAGTTTCAACGACCTTGCGGTAGTGCGGCGCGTTCCTTCTGGATTACAACGATCCGTCTTTAGAATCAGTTATTTTTAGCTGGGGGATATGAAGGTTAGACGCTTATAAGCCGTCGGACGTTGTTCCGAAAAAAAGGGGCTCTCGACTAGGTTCACAGATCAGGTCTGTTCATTGTCAGCTCGTATATGTATAAGAATAATTAGGAAAAAAACGAACTATTTTACAAAAATATAATTTATTTGGTATAATATTATAAAAATAAGAAGTATAATAGACATATTCATTCAAAACAACAAACATGGAGAACGAAAACAGCAGGAAAGAAAATTTACATTGATTTTAATGATATTAAAAGGCGTTCGACAGAGTTTCGCGAAAGGTATAAATGCATAAAAAAATAGATAATAGAAATGCGCACAAACTGAAAAACACTATCATGAACCTATCTGAAAAGAGAAAACTGGCAGGAAATGGGAATACCAGCTAAGCTTAGTGGATTAACCCAGATGACGTTGTCGAATTTTAAGGCAGTAGTAAAATTTTAACAACACACCACGATAAAATTTGAGATCAGATAAGGTTTACCACAGGGGGACGGACTGGCACCAGTTTTGTTTAATATAGTATTGAACAAAGTCATAAGCGAAACAAACATAAACGTAAATGAAACAATGATAAATAATTAAAATTAAGACAGATACGAGGGTCGTTCAAAAAGTCCTTAGAAAATCCAAAAGATTGCTGTCGTAGCATCGGAAATGGTTTTTTTTAAGTAAGCATCATTGTTCACCAGATAGCTATCACAGTCTCAGTTATATTCATCATATCGTTTCATTTATATTGTCGATTGAAGCAAGAAACTTTTGTTTATGTAGAAAATGGAGAAAAATGAGTGTCGAGTGGTGATTAAACACTTATTTAAAATGCTTAACACCGAAAAAGATCATGAATCACTCCTGTGTTTGCAACTAATTGGATAAATGAGTTTAGACGTAACTGTACATCCACAAAAGATGGTAGTGACTACTCCCGAAATAATTGACAAAATCAACGACGTGGTTTTTAACAGATCGACGACTCAAAGTGCGCGAAATAGTTGAGGCTACAGACTTATCGTAAGATACAGTCTTTTCAATTTTGTACAAAAATTGGGTGTGAAAAAAAATATGGCAAAATGGGTGCCGCGTTTGGCGCCTTTTCGCCGCAATCCTGATGAATTTCTGCATCGATTCATAACTGTGGACGAAACATGAATACACTACTACAGTCCAGAGGCAAAGGCACAATCAAAACAGTGGATTTTTGAAGGCGAACGGACTCGAAGACGGTGAAATCGGGCGGTAAGTTATGAATATTAAGTTATGAATGAATGTAAAAATTGCACCGGTTGAGCGAAGAAATCAAGAAAAATCGTCCTCATTTGGAAAAGAAAAATATGCTCTTCCATCAAGATAATGCACGGGTCCTGGCACACCTGTACAGTTTCAATGGCCAACATCATGGAATTAAAGTTCGAATTATTATAACATCCATCGTATTCACCGTATTTGGCCCTCAGTGATCTTTTTTAATTTCCGAACTTAAAAAAAGGGTTCAGCAGACAACGGTTCTTATCGAGTGAGGAGGTCATCAACCAAACAGATGCCTATTTTAAGGACCCGAAATCTTACTTTTCAGACAGCTTAAAAAAGTTGGAGAAACGCTTGGAAAAGTGTAAGCTACAAAGAGATTATATTGAAAAAAATCTACTTAAAATAATTTTCCCTTATAACTTTGTCCAGGACTAGGTTGAACAGGAGTGGGGATAACCCATATCCTCGGAGTAATCCGGTTTTAATCAGGAAAGGTTCCGACATTTCTCTCATAAATTTCACTTAAGAGATTGTGTCGGTCAGTGTCTGCTTGATCAATCGTAGTGTTTTGGGGTCGAGTCCTTGGTCTTCTAGTGTGTTGACCAGAGATTTTCGGTCAATAGATCGTGTCCTGCTTGAAGTCCGCGAACGTGCAGATGATTCACACGTTCCTGATGGCTTTGCATTTCAGTATTGTTTTTAAATTAAAGATTTGTTTGTGGTCACGCGAATTTTGTGTTCTCTGGTCAAGGCTGGCTGAGAGCATTTTGTGGGTGACTTATAGTAGGGAGATTCCTCGCAGTTGTTCACATCTGTTTTGTCGGCAGTCTCCAACAACAATAATACTTGTAATATAATTATTAGAGTATAATTATTATTATTTTTAAATAATAATAATTATAATCAAAATAAAAACCATAATACCAAAAAAACCATAAAAACCAAAAATAAAAACTTTAGTATTAGATATAGGAAATTGTAATATGCCAATAGATGCATCCACAAAATGTATTACATTTTCAACAGATTTTCATAATCTCAAAGAAACAAAAGATGAGTTGAATTCAAAACATATTTCCAACTACCTCACAAAATAATGGAAATTATCAGTGGCTAAGTGAACGTGCAATAGTAGCTGCCAAAAACGTGGATGTCGATATTATTAATGTTAGCATTCGAAATAAAATGTCTGGTAAAACAGCAACATACAAATCAGTGCATACTGTCAAGAACCAACCAATTTTTTTTTTTAATTCACTTGATTTGCCAGGATTGCCGCCACAAATTCTACAATTGAAAATTGGTGTTCCAGTCCTTCTTCGAAACATTGATCCACCACGCCTTTGCAATACAACCAGACTTTCAGTGGAAAAGATGATGAACAATGCCATCGAAGCAACGATTTTGAATGACAAATTCAAAGTGAGATGTGCTACTACGAATTCCAATGATACAACACCATTCGAATTTAAGCGTTTGCAATTCCCGATTCGACTAGCCTTTGCAATGACAATCAACAAAGCACAAGGACAATCGCTACAATGTGTGGATTGGATTTACAAAATTCATGTTTCGCACGTGGACAGTTTTACCATATGTGGCCTATTCACGCGTTGGAAAACCATGAAATTTACATGCATATGCACCAGACGGAAAAACCTAAAATATTCTATATTCAAAAGCATTAGAATTCGATGTCATGTAAATCAATAATATTTCACTATCAATAAAAAAATCAAAATAAAAATAAAAGACACACATACGAACGTTCAGTCAGATAGTCGTTTTTAAAGAATTAAGTCCTTTATATTGTTGCAATCCATTATCATAATTTTCTCTTGTTTGTATATTTAATCCATGTGGTCAAACGACCGACACATGAATCAGATTCCTGTTCCTTTGTGAACGAAACAAAACAAATTAGAAAGTTGTTCTCGAAAGCAGTATTGTCGTTCATTATGGTCTGTGATATTCAGTCGGAATGTTTTCTTTTTCTGCATTGCTACATATGATATTTTAATTATGCATGCAAGATGGCTTTATTACAGGCTAAATTCCTACTGAAAGAAAAGTAAATGTGACAAACAAACATGATAATTTTTAAGAAAACAGTTACAAAGTTAGTCTATTGTCATCTTTAAACAAACCCAACTTTTTTTTTGTTTTATGCATAATGAAAAACTCATGGCGTTTTCTTATTTTTCATTGTCAAATTAACAATGCACACACACAGTATTTGGTGAATGAATTTAATTTGAAACTGAAACTTGAATATGGAATATTGGTTGCTGGTTTTTGTATAGATTCAGTTTTAAAAGCATTTCAAAATATATTTTGATTATATATATATATATATATATATATATATATATATATATATATATATATATATATATATATATATATATATATATATACATAGCCTTCCTTTGCGCCCATACTAATTTCATTCTTTCGCCATCAGCTTTTTTCCTTTCGTCAGACCAAGTTGTTTCAGTCTTCCATCATTTTTCTCTCTGACCAACCTTCCAAACGTCAACCTTGTGTCTGAAACAGCCTCTATCCTGAATTTCACTTTGTGTAATATTTGCTAATCTTAGGTCTTCTTTAATTGAAGCAATCCATTTAATTATTTCTACTTTTCCTATACTCCTATTTTCATAAAATTCAACTATTTGTCTAGTTAGCCTACTCGGATTCATCCGTTTTATGTGTCCATAAAAGTCTTCTTTTTCTCAATATCCTGATGTTGGGTATCTGTGTATTGTTTGATTTCTTGGTTTTCTCGAAGTCGATATGTTGTACTATTTATTTGTTTGGGGCCTACGATTTTTCTTATGATTTTTCTTTCCTTCTTTTCAATGTCCTCGATGTCTCTCTTTCTATTCAAAATGAGCGTTTCTGCCCCATATAGACATTCTGGCTTAATAACTGTGTTGTAATGTCTCAGTTTTGTGTTTTTAGATAGGCATTTTTTGTTGTAAATATTTTGTGTAAGTCTCAATACCGTTTCCATTTTTTGACATCTACCCTTATTGGCTGCTTTTTCCAGCCCATTTTCCATGATTACTTCACCCAAATATTTGAATTGAGAGACTCGTCTGATGTTACCATATTTTGTTTTTAGAAATCGTGTTCTTAGTCTGTTGCAGGTCATGTATTGTGTCTTTTCAAAAGAAATTTGAAGTCCTACCTTTTCTGCTGTTTCTTTTAGGATTTCAATCTGTTTCTGTGCCGTTAATATATCTTGAGCCAAAATTGCTAGATCATCAGCAAACGCCAGACAAACGATTTTGATGTTGGTTCTCCCCAGTTTAATAGGCTGGTCAATATACAGTTCCGACTTTTTTTCACGCCACTTCTGTATTATTTTTTCTAGAATACAGTTAAATAAGAGTGGCGAGAGTCCATCCCCTTGTCTCACTCCAGTTTTAATTTCAAAGGGCCCTGAGATGTCACCCATGAATTTAACTTTTGACCTTGTGTTAGTTAATGTTGCTTTAATAATTGCCAGCATTTTCAGATCTAGACAAGATTCGGAATAAAGATTCGCGGTCATTAGAATCATATGCTTTTTTGAAATCCACAAATGTACAGACGATATTTTTATTGTACAGTTTTTGATGTCTTAGAATCAACTTTAGATTTAGGATCTGTTCAAGGCAGGATCTGCCCGGTCGAAAACCTGCTTGATATTTACCAGTTTTAGGTTCTAACTGTCCCTGTGCTCTGTCTAGTAGACATTGAGATAGAATCTTGTAACAAACTGGGAGAAGAGATATCCCTCTATAGTTGTTTACATCCGTTCTATCTCCTTTCTTGTGTAGTGGATGGATTAGAGCATTTTTCCAATCTTCCGGAATCCGTTCGGTTCGCCAAACTTCTTGTAGAATTTTGGTTATTTCCTTGAATGTACCTGGACCAGCGAATTTGAAAAGTTCAGCAGTGATTCCATCTTCAGCAGAAGCTTTGTTATTTTTAAGCCGCTTGATCTGCCTAATTATTTCATCTTCATTGGGTGGTAATGAATCAGGGTTTGTTTGTTTAGGGTTTAGTGTTGGTAATTTGTTTAAGGGCTCAGGACTCTTTAGTATTTGTTCAAAATATTTCGCAAGTTCTATGCAATTGTCTTGGTTATTTAGAGTTAATTGTCCGTTTTCCTTTTGGAAGCAAAGACTTTGCTGTTGATTACTTTAGTTTTAAATGTTTTGTAAAAGTTTCGGGTGTTATTTTTTTGGAAATATTTTTCTATATATATATATATATATATATATATATATATATATATATATATATATATATATATATATATATAAGCAATGACAGATTTCTTTGGGCAGCATCCAATAAGACAACAGTAGCTGAGTGTCACATACACTCAACCGCTGGGTTGAGCACCTGCGTCTGACAACCTGCGTCTGACAACCTGCGTCTCCGCCTAAATGAATAATTTGTTAGGTGCTTGACCAGAAAAGCGTGACACTCAGCTACTGTTGTCACATTGGACGCTGTCCAAAGAAATCTAACATTGTATATATAGGCCATCCGACGGGAAGTCGACGAAGGTATAGGTTGTTGACTGTGGATACAGTCTCCCTATTCTATGTGTGGTGTTTGTTTTTTAGATGGTCTAAAGGGGAATGTTTGTAAATAAGGAGATAATATCAAAACTAACAAGAATATCACTTTCGGATATAATGTGCCTTTGAAGAAGCTCAATGAAATGAGAGGAATTTTTGATGTAAGACGCTGATTTTTCCACGAGCGGCTGTAGAGTTTTCGTTAAATATCTTGCGATTTTGTGAGTTGGTGAACGTTATGCGCTGACAATGGGATGAAGAGGAATGTCAGTTTTACGGATTTTTGGGAGACCGTACATTTTTGGGATACGAGAAGATTTTTCGCGAGGTATTAAAGTCTTTTTATCATCTGAAGGAAGATTAGAATTATTGATGACAGAACGCGTTTTCCTCTCTAGATATATTGTAGGGTCGTTAAGAATTTGCTTACAGTCTGCACTCTCTAATAGATCAGACATTTTAGATTTCGGGGGTTTAGAACTACGAAGGATAAAAATCAATTTTCTTGTCCTACTTGCCGCTCAATCATGACAAAAACTATATTCGTCTTCAGAGAAATAAGTTTGTTCTAAATCTTGGTTTAGTTTAAAGGAAATAACAAAAAATCGCTTAGGGTCAAATCCGGAGAAGGCTCCTTTTAAATTTCGAAACCCTCGTTACAAACGGCATGCAGTGAAATGTTACTCTTGTTAGTTAGATCGTTATACTAGCCAAATAAAACAACTCGATCTTTTCCTCATTCTTTTACTGCTTAACGAACTTTCGGTATAACATTCGTATACATCACCCATTCGGTGTCTACTGTTAATGTCCCAGTGCGTTCAGCTAGTAAAAGATCTGAATATTTTTGTGGCCAAGGAAAAACGTGAAAGAAATCTAATGCTACCTTTGTTATATAACAGTACTAAAAACAAATGTTCTGAAGTTGAAAATGTAGGTTCTGAAAATAAATAGCAAAGATCAGGTTACGTTCCATGAACGCTACAGGCAATCTACTACGATTTCTAATCAAACTCCAACTAACGTTATTCTAGTCCAATAGAGTAATTAGTATTTTAGTATCCATATTTACTCCAAGTATCACCAGAAGTCGAATTTTCCTAACGATTTGGTACAGCAGGCAGTCGAAGACGCAGTTTATCCCACCCTTAAGAACTCCTAGGTCTACCAGAACCTCAAACTACTGCATAACTTTGACACAATAATATTAAAACACAAAAGTTTAAAGACGATTCTGTTGTATCAATAAACAAAGTCAAATAAGTCCTAGAATTTTAATAAGTAATATAATTTATTAATGAATGCTTCTTAGCTTAGGAGCATACGAAAAATAATTCACAAAAGAATAAAAACAACATTTTTTGCAATCGCCTGCAGAAACTTACAGACAAACAAGCAAAATGTATCAAACAAGTTAAATTATCAGTTCTTGTATGGAATATATTCTGTACGCAGCATACTTTTAATTTGATTCAAATTTGTAAACTGTGTAATCATAATATATGAAACATAATGAGAGTTCACACTTCTCTGTCATTAAGCGTATAATTGATGACCTTAAATTAAAACAAATTCGGGACATGAATGGATCCATCAGTAAAACCAAAATAGAGAAAAAAACATTTTTCCGACGACTTCTAATGTCATTAAGACTGATCGTATGACAACCCACTATTTTTACGGCGTCAACAGACACCTGTTCTTAGGTCAACGCAACCGGTCTATTTTTAGGGCGTCAATTAGCGCCGACACTTGTTGGCGCCGGGTTCCAACCAGGAAATGGCACGACATCGACGGCAAAAATTTGTTGTTTTTTTTTATTTTCGATCGCGGAACTCGACCTTAATTCCATTTTCCGAATGCCTACATTTTCTAGTGTTTTGCAAATGGAATGAAACGTTTATAATTACTATTTTTTTTAGTTTGGCTTAGTTTTTTACTATTGACGTGCACATATGAGTATATAAATGCAGGGTGTCCCGACACTCAACGTCAAGTGAGCGCCGGGCGAAAGACCAGGTTATACAAGTTCTAGCAAAAATAAGAAAAAAAATATGTCACCGTGTTAAGTGATAATAGGCATATTTTTCAAAATTTTGAAATTCAACACCCTAAGCTACAGCTTTAGGTACTGTGATTATAAATTTCCCAATTTTTCAGCGTTATTTTTTATAACTTGATTCTAAATAACCATGCTATTTTCGTACAACAATTAGTATTTGTCTTTCCACAAAAAATATTTTAGCCTTTTTTTGCAAAAGAACCTTATTTCCAAAAAAACAACCCAAAGGCAATGTGTGTGAGTTAAATTAATAATTGATTTATTATTTTAATAAGATAAAACTTCAATTCTCCTATTGGAACCTGGTGGTGTGAAACACTAAACTTGAAAAGATTTACCAGTAAACCTTAAATCACTTTTTTTGAACTTCTCGACGCACGTTTCACTAACCATGTTAGCATCATTAGGAGATGATTTAATCTAATCTCACTACTAGCTTAGATTAAATCATCTCCTGATGATGCTAACAGGGTTAGCGAAACGTGCGTCGAGAAGTTCAAAAAAGTGATTTGGTGTTTAGTGGTAAATCTCTTCAAGTTTAAGATAAAACTTAATCAAAATAAAATGAAAGGAATTATTATAATACTTTTATTTATCACAATAGTTTTCTTTAAAACTAAAGCAAATGCTCAAATTGTTTGTCTTCGGCACGAATCGCACGGTACACGAACGGTGTATCGCCTCAAAAAAGATCTTCTCACTAGTCCTGTGATTTTCATTGCATATTGTTCTTCTGCTGTTTCAACAATTCTGTGACGCAGTTCGGCTAGATTTTGTATTGGCTTTGAATACACTTTTATTTTATGCAGCTCTAGTAAAATAAATTAAGGGGGTTCAGGTTCGGAGAACGAGGAGGCCACTGAATTGAACCACGGCGTCCAATATATCTTTCGGGACACTCTCTGTTCAAATAATCCTGTACAAGACGAGCATAATACGCTAGGCAACCATCTTGTTGAAACCACATTTCTCCATAGATGTTGAGTGGTACATCTTCTAACAAAGTCTGCAAATCGTTTTGGACAAAATCTAAGTAGTAGTAGTTCAGGGGGTTCAATTATTTGTTCGTTTAAAATTCCGGTCCACATGTTAACTTTAAATTGATACTGGGAAATGCGGGTTTTCCGTGTGCCAACTATCTAAGTTATGTAAGTTTAAATAACCGTCTTTTTTAAACGCCGATTCGTCAGTCCATAATTTTTTTTCAGAAATTGCAGATCTTGACGTTTTCTCGTCAGCATTTTTCTGCAAAAACCGATTCTGGGAGTGTAGTCACGAGGTAGTAAACTTTGTACACGTTGCACATGATACGCGTGATATTCATATCGTTTTAAAATTCGATGAGCAGTATCTTTCGCGTATTTTAACGTTTCTTTCAATCGCTCGTGCTGGGGTCATTTTGGATTTCATTTAAAACCCCGTCGTCGAGGTCTCCCATCGGCCGTACGAGCACCAAGGAATCGTCCGTGAGAGTATGACATGTATACATTGATAAACACGCGGTGATCTGGGTGACGCTCCATATTACGGTACGTAGATAAGATTCATGTGTACAGATACGGCATGTCAGAAAACGTGTTAGTATTGCAAAGTACTAACACAGTATGCACAACACAAATTAAGTTTAGGGAAACAAAGCCAAAGTCGTTAGCAGAAATGCAAATATCAAGTCCAGGGTAACATAAGCCAAAATCGCCAGTACGAAAGTTACACGATTAAAAGATGCGCAGTAAACGAAAGAACGTGGCGTACTGAATTATAAAAACAAACAATAAACATAAGATAAACGTGTCGCTCACTCTAAAAGTTGAATGTCAATCTGTCTCTCTCTCTAATTCGTCATCGAACAGCGTCACTATCTATCTCACTCTATCACATCTGTCCATCTCCATAGACTGGTGAAGTCCATTTTTGAGCACACAAAATTATTTTTTATCATGGTATGAGTTTTTAGAAATGTGGTCCTTTTGCAAAAAAACAAGAAATAATATTTTTTGTGAAAAGTGCCCTTTGTACCATTTTGAAATCTTGACTAAGTGGGCCATCTTTTGAAATAATTTGCCCATGGTAGTGTAATATATATTTTTTAAATGAACTGTCAAAGTTAGCTGACATAATTTTTTAAACCACGACTCAATGAAACTTTTTTTTACTAAATGAACAACGTTCATTGTTTGATTTGTGACTGCTATTAATAGCATGGTTATTTAGGATCACGTTTTAAAAAATAATACTGAAAAATTGGGAAATTTGTGATCACAGTATCTAAAGATATAGCCTAGGGTAACTGTAATAACTTGACTAAGAAAAATGTACAAATAATGATTTTCGGTGTTGCCAGGTTTCTTTAGTAGTTATGAAAACAAGAATTTTTAAATGGCAACACCGTATTTTATTAACATAATTTAATAATAAAATTCGAAATAAAAAATGTTGTCACATTTTTTTATTGGACTAGCCGTTTTAGAACAATTAGCAAAAACGACTAAAATAATCTGTAGTCGGCAGGAACTAAAGATAACATAGCAACAGTCTGCTTTGGAAATTAAACAAAAATTGTGTTGTTTGAATGGTGCCATCATTATTGTTATTCGCTCGCAAATGCTCTTTATTGGGCTTGAAACTCGACATGTTCACTACACTACACAAAAAAATATGAAAGGTATCGTCGTAGCAACAATGATATAAGAGATTAGACATGCATCAACTCTCTAAAAAAAAAAAGAATTATTAACCGCCACACCTGGTAGATAACACGTCGGTTTTGCAATGTAACGCTCCAAAAACGGAACGAACTTTTTTCATGAAGCCAAAATAAATTATTTTGGGAGTGATAAAATTTTCTGTCTTTACTATCTAATGTAGTAAAGCAAAAAGTGTAATAAAATATTAATATCTTATAAATAAAGTCACCTTATTTTATTTCCTATATTTTACCTGTACCGTATAAAAATGGTGGGGCTTTTAATATATACGGGCAAGGCTGTATATCATATGAAAAGTCTGTTATAGTTCGTAACATAAAAAAAAATAATCCCAATATCGAGGTCGGTAAATCAAATCTTAAGCGGTTTACTAACGTCTGTAAAATTAAGAAAAGAACGAACGAGAGAAGTACACAAGAAAAAAAAAGAAATAACGACGGTATTTTCTTTTGAAAATGGTGAAAAGAGGCGCGCGGCCCGCTCTTTCGCCGTCCAATAACGGTTCAGACTTCCCTCCGCGTTTAAATCGGGATTAAGCCTTTAAAAGTTTTCGTTGAGGAGGATTTACATTCCCGGACGGGCTTTAGATAGTTAGGTAGATAGCTGGAAACGTTCTGGATAGCTTAGGGGGCAGTAAGCCATTCGGAAATGGACGACTATAGTTGGACGGTTGGTCTTATATCGAGATTAATGGGGGAAAAAAATGTTGTTTGAATCGAATTCATCATAAAAAATATTTCAAATACAGTAAAGCTTAGTTTTAACGTACATGCTTATTACGTATCTACGGATATAACGTACCGAATAACCAAATCCCGGCAGTTATTATGAAGTATTCAATAGATAATTAATTTTTATAACTTACTCTGTTATTAAGTACTTCTGATAGAAAGTAACAGATTTCCTGGTTCATGTATTGAAATATTAGGGGCTTTTTATTTTTAATTAATTTTATTTTTATTTGGGTAACATGTATTGTGCCGTAAAACGGCAAGAAATCACAGCAAAAGATTTGGACCGACCGACGAACTACCGCAGTTTTTTTGCGATTAGGTCCGGCATTATTTACCTAGAGTTATATATTTAACATCATTTCTATTTTACAATAATTCTTGTTGGTGTTGTATAGTAAAGTTGTGCTGTTTGTGATCATGTCTGAGCGGATTTATAAACGAATTGTATTTTAAGCATGCATGAATCAACCGAATTTAGTTCCACTAAAATGGTTAGGAAGGCTTTAACAAAGGATGATAAAATTTCAATAATTCAGGAGATAGACAGTAGATAGTAGATAAACAGTAGATATCTGCAAATCCAAGATTTTGAAAAAGACAACAGTGTCCACGATACTAAAAAACAAACATGAAATATTGAAATTCCGCGAAATGTCGAAACCAGGTAAAAGAATTCTCAAACCTGTTCAAAAAAACATCAATGAAGCAATACCTCTATGGTTTACGTATCAAAGAAGCATGAATGCTACAATTACTGGGGCAATTTTTCAGGCAAAGGCTGAAGAGTTTGAGAAAATCTTTAATGTTTCTGGATGTTCTTGCGATTCGGGTTGGTTACATAGATTCAAAAAACGGTACAATTTAAGTTCAAGTAAAATTCATGGAGATGCTGCTGCTGAGTGTAAACCTGGAAAATGCGATGAATTGGGTTAAATTAAGATTAGTTCCACATCTTAGAAACTATGACGCTAGCGATGTTTTCAACGCTGATGAACTTGGTCTTTTTTACAAACTTGCTTCAGGTCGTACAATGAGCTTTAAGAGTGAAAAATGTATCGGGGGAAAACTACCGAAGGAAATAATAACCGTTCTTGTGTGCGCAAACAAGACCGGAACTGAAAAACGCAAACTTTTAGTTATTGGCGAATTTAACAAAACCAGTGGATGACCGCTGGTATTTTCGAAAGTAAATTAAGATGACGCGACAAACAAATGATAAGAGAAAATAGGCACATATTTTTGCTTATTGATAACGGCCTTGCTCATCCGCAGGCAGCGCTCTTACTAACCTAAAAAACTTTAAAATGGATTTTTTCCCACCGAATTTTACGTCCATTCTGCAACCAATGGATCAAGGTGTTATGCACAGTTTGAAAATTTATATCGGCGACAGCTTATGATCAATAATCTTAAGTGCATTGAAGATAGCAATAAATATGCTCGATGCTATTGAAATGGTTTCTAAAGTTTGCCAACAGGTTTCCAAAAAAACAATTGAGAATTGTTTCAAACATACATGGCCCTCTCTTTGCTAGTCCGAGGACAATGACATGCCTCTCACCCAATAGCTTATTAAACAAGCTGAGAAGAACGAGGACAACCTGCCTTTAAGTATCTGGCCTACTAATAATAAATTTAAGTTGGATAATAACAATATAATAACACACACTTTCGTTGATGTGGAACAATCCTGCGACAAGTATGCCTACCGACTAGGAGATTACGGCGCAGATTGGTGAAGCTGAACAGCTTGAGGGTGATGAAGAAGATGAAGAAGTACCGGTAGAAAAAATGCTCCCAACTTTTTATATGATGCAATAGGGATAACAAACGTAAAACGATTTTTAGAAAGTAGAAGCACTAAAGAAGATGGTATTTTAAACGCAGCGCTTGTCTTATTGTGTATTTTTAGAGTAGATTTTAAGTTTTATAATTGATATTTTCTATTATTTTGTTCTTGCTTCCATTATAATAGGTGTACATTTTTGTCAAGAATTAATAAATACCATAAAAATGTAATTATATATGTATATGTAGGTCCATTCATATTTTCATTTTTTTAACGAACTTCTTATATAAAGTACCGATTATTAAGGCCCCCTCCGGTATCTTCTAAACGAGTTTTACTGCAATTTGTTTTTTTTACTTTATTATTAGTTTTCTTTTCTAGTTAGATTTATCAAAATTCAAAAGGATTTAAAGTACAGTAATTCTCCAATATAAGAACTTGTCAAAACAGCGCAAATAGCTGTTCTTATCATTAAGTTCTCGTTATAAACGAATTAAATTAATAAACGAATAAAACCAAAGAATTTTATACATAAAAATGTAAAAAATCTAAAAAAAAAGATAAAGTGTTAGGGTTAGAGGCGCATCAGCAACTAGGCTATTTAGCGACTTGACCTACAGCTTAACGTGGGTTCCGAACCACGGTCATCAGCTTCCGACAAACCCAGGCCAGCACCCCCCTCGGGCTATAAACCCTTGGTTAGTGCCTACCCACAAGTCTACCGACTGGCGAGTGACCAACGTAGAACACTTCTCAGAAGGCATCCGGCCTTACCCAGCCATTATTTGGCGTGACTGAGGGGTAATTCGTTGTCGGACTTTTTAACTCTTAGGAAGTAAATCTAACATCTAGGAAGTAAATAGACAGAAGAAAAAAAAGAAAAACAACCATCCGAGCGCTGGAATCGAATCAACTACCGCTCCAGTATAGTAAATATTTCTAGGTACTACAAATAGAGAATTAAGGAACTGAACCATTTTTTCCATAGACACAAAAAGATAACCAAGAAAAACGTGTGAATCAGTTTTTGTTCAACATATACAGTTGGTATATTTTCAGTTTGATTCTAATAACATTTTTTAGTGTGTCCGCATTTCCGACAGGGGTCGCTGTCAAACGAACTGAGTTTGCGCGTCTCTAAGTATAGTCTGGCACGTTTAACATCAGAGTAACGCTTGTAAATTTTCGAAATTTATTATCAAAATCAGTGTTCTGGTTAGCGCCAGTGCCAAACTTATAGAACATTTCGTGAATTTTATGGTACACATAGTAGCTCAACCAGGCGATCTGTTCGCCAATTTATCGATAAATTCCGAGGATATTTTACGCTGTTCTATATGAAAACAAAAACAAGATAAAAAAACTGTGCATTCCGGAGAAAATCTTGTCTTGCTGGCCGTGTTGATGAAGATCCAAATTTATCAATTCGCTAATGGGGATCGTTACAGAGCGATGATCAATGATTATTTAACCCCCAAGAGAAGCAATTCTGCATTTAAACGGGCAACGGCATTTAAAAGGGGACTTGATGTACTTTACTACAAATAAGGAAATTATAATATAATAAACAGGCTATGATAAAGAATGGGTCATCGATCAACTGAGAAAGTCTATGGGGAAGTGCATTCTGAAGACAGAAAATGAATGTTTTTGTTGGTATATTATAAGATTAACATGTATACAAGAAGTTTCAGTTATATATGAATGAAGATCAACATAGTAGATGTTTTGATACCACAAAAAAAGGTATAAAGTGAAGAACAAAAAATAATGCAAATCCATAAAAAATATAGTTTAATGGGTTCATTTTAAAAAAGGTAAAGTGTTAGGGTTAGAGGCGCATCAGCAACTAGGCTATTTAGCGACTGGACCTACAGCTTAACGTGGGTTCCGAACCACGGTTATCAGCTTCCGACAAACCCAGGCCAGCACCCCCCTCGAGCTATAAACCCTTGGTTATGTGCATACCCATAAGTCTATCAGGAAACCTACCGACTGGCGAGTGATCAATGTAGAACATTTCTCAGAAGACATCCGGCCTTACCCAGCCTTTAACTGGCGTGACTGAGGGGGTAATTCATAGTCGGATTTTACACTCTTGCCTAGTAACAATCACAAACATTTAGGAAGTAAACAGACAGAAGAAAGAAAAACAACCATCCGAGCGCTGGAATCGAACCAACTACCGCTCCAGTGCGGTTTCGGCACAGCAGCGACAAGCCGTCGCTCTTACCGTCCGCACCAACGCAACCGGCTAAGTTCATTTTAACTACCCCAAGTGTATACATGTCCACATGCACAACTTCAAGCTGGGAGAATCGAAAGCGGAGGTCTGACCAATGCTATCCCATACGTGTTCCATCGGTGATAAGTCTAGAAATAGAAGTCAGTCGAGAACAGCTTTGCTTTAAGTATTGTCTAAATGATTGTGGCGTGTTCATATATATATATATATATATATATATATATATATATATATATATATATATATATATATATATATATATATATATATATATATATATATATATAACTGTTTGTCAACTGTTTTGTCAAAGGTTTTTGAGAAGTTGTTCCTAAACTGAAGCCAATACTTGACGAAATCAATATGGTTCCAGAACACTAGTTCGGATTTCGCAAAAAAACACGCAACCATCGAACAGGCTAGTGAAAAATATTAATAACGCTTTTGAGGATAAAAAGTACTGCTTGCCTGCATTCTTGAATTTTACACAAGCCTTCCATTTAATATGGCATGCAGGCCTACTATACAAACATAAATTAAAATTTCCTACACCATACTATCAGGTATTGTTCATACTTGACGAACTTGACGAACTGACGAACAAATATAAAGGAGAAATAACTAACATATATACTCCTGATAAAATCAAGGTAGTGCCTTGCGCCCCATACAGTTTCAAATCTTCACTGTTGACCTACTAACTACACCAAACACATCTATGTTTTTGCAGATGATACCACGGTTATGGCAATACGCAGGGTACTGATATATGCAACTGAGAAACATCTGGAAGCTCTTGATAAAATAGAAGAATAGATAAAAAAATGGCGCCTAAAAATCTAAAATGTTCGAGTGTAAGACTTAATTTTTATGAAGACGAAGCAACTTGGCTTAAAATTATCCAAACTCTACTGGTTAATATGTAAAAAATTCAAACTATTACTGCGAGTGTATCCAGTATAGAAATGCTGCAAAGATTCCAGTCTACAACCCTGAGGATTAATTACTGATGCTGCTTGGTTCGTGACAAATCAAATTTTACACCGCAATATAAAAATAAAGCGCACTTAAAGTGCAAAAAACGCATAGACTAAAACACTGTGATCCTTCAGAGCAGGAGTCTCCAAACTACGGCCCGCGGGCCAAATCCAGCCCGCCAGTGTCATCAATCTGGCCCGCGACTAACAAATTTAGCAAGCTATGCTCGTTTAAGGCGCGTACTCGGCGTCTAGTTTAGAAGTTATAGATAACGGCAGGAAAATAAAAACGGTTTTTGCCCTTGCAACTTACTGTAGTAATCAGTGTGGCCCTAAGCCTGGAAAGTTTGTAGACCCCTGCTTTAGAGATAAGCTATAGAATTTTAGTTAAAATTAACCTTCGGTGTGAAACACTAAACTCAAAGAGATTTACCACTAAACACCGAATCACTTTTGTAAAGTTCTCGACGCGCGTTTCGCATTATCAGAAGATTATTTAATCTGATTAAATCATCTCCTGATGATGCTAACATGGTTAGCGAAACGGGCGCCGAGAAGTTTAAAAAAGTGATTTGGTGTTTAGTGGTAAATCTCTTTGAGTTTAGAATTAAGATTATTCCACTATTCTAGTTATAAAGAACTTAAGTTCCTGTACATACTAGGCCTTTAATATAAGCGCCCCCGATGCTTATCAACTCACGCCTTGCCCTAAGTGTTGTAACAGTTACTTATTACCTTTGAGTAGATAAAAAAAAGATCGGTTGAAGATACCAATTGATGAAAATCAGCCACGATCACCCGTTTCAATCACACAGCTTCAATTGCAATGTTCTGCTCCATACTCCTCCTTTATCGGACATCGCACCATCGGACTATCATCTATTACGCTCCCTCCAAGATTGTATAAATGGAAAATATTTTAAAACGAAAGAAGAAATCAAAAACAACCTATTGGTATTTTTTGACAATAAAAATGACAATTGTTGGCAAAAATAGATTATAAACCCGCCACTATGTTGGCAAAAAGTTGTAAATAAAATAAAATTTGTAATAATAACTTAAATAAATATTTATTATTATTATTAAGTATTTGCGCGTCTTTTTCACTTAAGACAATTCCTGCGATATTTCCAGATAACACATAAGTATAAAAAATGTTCTTTTTTTACATGTTAACTCTTTCCAGTCATTGCTTAAATTATGTATTTAGGTATTAAGATAAGGAAATGATATAACATTTCATAGTACAAATATATCAATTATATTTATGATCCATAAATAGTAATGGACGGTAGAATACATTAAAGATAAAACGCTTCTCACAGAAGCTCCTTCTAAATAATCCTTCAACATCTGTTTCGTATATAAGGCGAGAGAATCCCACGCGTAGTAGTTAGAAAAAACGAGCCACTCGTTCTTTTAAATTGCTGCATCGAATGTTTAAGTGCAACGGATGCTGGCAATAACAAATGGTCCATATCTAATCCTCCGATGATTCCTGACCTTGCATCGCCAAGATAAAAGTCTAATTTATTTTAAACAACTGGTTGAATAATAAGTATGATTCATTCCGTCTAAAATTCTTGTCGATAAAAATATTCATCAGAAATAGATAAATTAATTTGTGTATGTTATGTAGATGTTGCTACTTTTTTATGTGTCCGAAAAACCAAAGAAGCTTTGATTCTAAACGATTGTAAGGCCAACAGTTACCCTATATAAAGAGTTTTCACTTTTAATTATCACTTTGCCACATTTTAAAGTTCTAACACTCTTATTATTTTGACACTCTTATTACTTTGACACTCTTATTATTTTGACATTCTTATTACTTAACTTTTTAGTTTATTTTAAACACATTTTAGTTTATTTTAAATATTCAAAATCTGGCGAATTCTTTTGGCTACATGAACTATTCTTGTAATTTTCTTTATCTAATAAAAATTATAAATATATTCGAAATAAGTACCAATTGAAACTAAAAAAATAATCATAAAGTGGAAAACTTGAGAAATTGTTAATTTATTTCCCAAATAAGAATAATTATACAATAACAAAGTTGTAAAATTAGTTAAAATATAATACTCTTAATTAAAATAATTTTAAAAATATATACCATTGTATATTTTTAATAATAATTCCTTTTTAATCTCGAAATATAATCTAAAATATAGACTTTAAAGCCGATACATCCGCAGAAGATGAAAAGAGAATAAAAAGAGATAAAAACTATGCAAAATAAGTAATAAATAAAACGATGTTCCTCTTTAAAATATCATACATAGAGACGCTCCTTACTTCAATCTAAGTTGGCCTGTACCATCGCGTCTTAATGCAAAAATTATGATCAAAAAAATCCATAAATATCACTGGATATATATATATATATATATATATATATATATATATATATATATATATATATATATATATATATATATATATATATATGTATAATGTATATATTAGTGATTTTAACTGACATGATAAAAAATCTATAAAAATGTGTAACAAAATA
Source organism: Cosmopolites sordidus (assembly GCA_031761425.1). Taxonomy (NCBI): domain Eukaryota; kingdom Metazoa; phylum Arthropoda; class Insecta; order Coleoptera; family Curculionidae; genus Cosmopolites; species Cosmopolites sordidus. The sequence goes on along the minus strand of JARFXV010000220.1, from coordinate 243,289 downwards.
ACCCAATAAACAATAAAATAACATACCTTATATGTCTGCTAGGTCTGTTTCAAAAATCGCTTCTTTCACTGCTAACACTTTATATTATTTATAAAAATCACACTGCTTATTAATAATCACATAATTTACCTCTTTACAAGAATATTTAAATAAAAATAATGGGTTTTATCTACAAAATAATAGAAATAATTTGCAGATTCACCGGCCTCGCACTTGTCACCATTCAAATTATTAGAGGATTTGTCATATGCACCTTTAGAGTCCATTAGGAATGAGCGAGGCATATCGATAGCCATACAGATCGTATCAACATAGTTTAATAAATAAAATATTCAGGTAATTATATTTCAATAAAACAGTCGGTTGAAAAAATTATATAACAAAATGGTTTAACTCTTGATTTTTAGATAAACTATGAAATTGTTTAAGCTGAATCATATCGATAGACATATTTATGTCGATATTAGATCTACAGCATTTTTAATTACGCTCGCCAGGGGGCATGTCAACTTTAAGTCATTTTGAGATTGAAATATTTTTTGTTTATAAATCCTTGATTTTTAAATGTTTTTTCGTGTCTAGAAAAAATCATTGTATTTTTATATTTGAATTTTTTCACCAGGAGGTATGTATACTTGAATTATTAATGTAGTGTGTTAATAAGAAAGACATAATGTTGTTAGGTAACAATTAAGCACACTAAGTAAACTGTCCCCTCAAAGAGACTACATGATCTTGATTAGAAGTTCCCGTAAAATATGCTACACTGAAGAAGTAAGGTAAGTTGTATTTTGTTATGAGAATTAAAATACAATTAAATTTTAAGGTTATAGGAAGGGTGCAAGAACAGTAACTATTTGGAACAGTAACTAATTAATGCAAATTTCCTGTTTCATTTGAATAATGTGTTCATGTTAATTAAAAGTGAATAGGACTAACAAGTTGTAAATATAATGATTCTATTCCACAAATTTTGTTTTGAGAAGTACATGCACATATTTTAAAATATTGAAGCACAATTCTAAAGTTGTACACATATTTTTTGAGAAATGTTTTCTCATCCAATAAAAGTAGTATTTTTAATGAAGCTTTATTTTGTAAGTTGGTATTTTTAATACCTTTTGACCTGCTTATGTCTTGTAAAAAATATAACTAGACTATAAATATATTTTAGTAAATTCAAAAGAGGGATATGTTTTTACTCATTTTATTGCATTTTGATATATTTAATTTTTTTCCCAGAGTATACAGATTGTTTGAGGAGACTTTCATCAAAGGTAGGTGGTATCTTTTTGCATTTTGTAGTTTTTTTTCACCCATGCATCAATATTCTATATTAAACAGTATTTGTTTTTCTTTCATTTGATTTTGTTTATCGTTTTAGCTTTCTCCAAAGCTTTTGTCTGTGGGGTTTAAGCCCGTATTTTGCTGATTGATATTCATGAACATCCAGATGTTCAAACCCAACCAGGTTTTTGAAAACTGACCTACTTGGGAAGGAGATTTCTTAACCAAAATAATAATCGTTCCTAATTTTTACTGTTCAGCAGAATTTTTTAGGTAAAATTAAATCTGAATACTTTCTTTCTTTTCTTTTTACAATCTAACTATAAGTATTTTCGTAACTATAAACAAAGGAGGGTGGGATTGTCCAGTTTATGATATTTTGGTTTACAAGTTTTTATGGTTCCTCAGTTTTTAAAAATGTTTGACCCTTTAGACCTTTATTTTGCTTTAACATTTAACATTCAATGATTCATTAAAGACTGTTTAAAATTCTCTGGGTAATACTGAAAATGATCTATAGCACCATCGTGCAAAAGTTTGAATTCAAGGAAATTTCAATACAAGACAAAATATAGATACAATTATTCACAATCATGTAATTTAATATAAGAAGCTTAAATAACATAATAATATCATCGCTCAGTCAGTTCCATCCACCGCAGGATGAAGGGCTCTTCGGCATGTTTCCAATTCGCAAAGTCCTACGTTTTTCTCTGCCATTTGGGTCCAATGTATTTGATGATGCTATAAGTCCATCGTGTTTTTGGCCTTCTTCATGCACGTTTGTTATCAAGCGGTATCCACTCCAGGATTATTTTAGTCCACCGATCTTCCCACTGCCTCGCTATATGGCCTGCCCACCTCCATTTCAATATCTTTACTCTTCCAATAATGTCACGTACTTTCGTTTACTCTCTGATCCATGCGGAAGGCTTTCTGTCCCGCCTTGTAATTTGAAGCATATATCTTTTCATTGCCCTCTGTGCTATTCGAAGTTTTTGAACTGATTGGAGTATCCAGGTTTCACTTCTGTATGTCATAACAGGCAGGACTTACTGATCAAAGACTTTTTTCTTCAGACAAAGTGAGAGTTTGACTTAAATGCTACGTTGACATTTATCATGCCAGTATTCTCTCCACTGAAATTTTCTGTCCATATATATATATATATATATATATATATATATATATATATATATATATATATATATATATATATATATATATATATTATATCCAAATATTCATCCAAATTCCTCCCCAAAACAGAAGTTCGTCTGTCCTCGGCAAATTTATTGAACATGATCATTTTAGACAAAATGAAAACGTTCATCAGCCTTTTGCAGCTCCTCTGGATCTTGTGAGAGACGAACGATATCATCTGTGAATCTAAGATGACTTAAGTATGCACTATTGATTTTTATTCTATACTGTTCCCAATCCAGATTACGGAATTCTCTTCAAGGCAGACTGGGAAAAGAATAATCGATACGAGCACCCCTTTTGCATTAATTTTTACTTTAAAATCATCCATTATGGCTAGCTTTAAGGCTGATAATAATATATTATACTAGGCTAATTCAAAAGTTCGCGAAGCGGATATGATAACACAAGTTAATAGTTGAAAAAATCACTTTCTTTTTCCGTATATTCTCCCTTAAGTGGTTCTCCAATTCATTTATTCCATCTCTGAAGTGACTTTCTGGAAGTCCTTCAAGATACTCATCTACGGCTGCTATAACTTCTTCATTTCATGAAAAACGACACGTAGAAATGTTTTGAAATTTGGGAACAGATGAAAGTTAGAGGGTGCCAGATCTGGTGAATATGGTAGATGCTCCAACAATTCGCGGTGTAACTCCTTCAATTTGGCCATTGCAAGAATACATCTGTAAGCCGATGCACTGTCTTGATGAAAAATTATTTTTTTCTTCAATAAACCGGGTCTTTTCTCACGAATTTTTACATTCAATTAATCCAAAAGGTTTGGGTAATACTGTCCTGTTTTTTTTTTACCGGTTTGAAGATAATCAATTAACAAAATGACTTTTTCGTCCAAAAAAATTGATGCTATAACCTTTTTGATCCATTTTGAGCACTTTGGCTGCTTCGGAGCTGAACAACTGGACTCAGTCCGCTCTGCGGTTTGTTATCGCAGTTCAGAATCATAGTAGTAAACCTATCTCTTCCATAGCTACAAAACGATGTTTAACATCTATTTTATTCCTCGAAAAAGATACAAATGTTGGTTAGAATGTTTTACTTGAAGTCGTTTTGGGTCAAAATTTAACAAATGCGCCACCCATTTTGCCCATAGTTTTCTCAAGCCCAATTCTTTTTTCAAACTGTGAAATACCCATTCCGTGATATCTCCATGGCCTTAGCAATTTCACTCTTCAAGTCAATTGTCTGTCATCCATAAGCATATCATGTATAGAATGATTCCGCATGTTTGTTCAGAAGTTGCACTTATTGGACGTCCATAATGAGTATCATCACCCAGATTTGTACGATCACGTTGAAATTTACCTACGCACGTACAAACCATTGTTTTTGAATGAGCAGACTCCTCTAATACATTTCCAATTTCACTATGATTTTCCATTGCCTTTAAACTTTTTTTTACAAAGAATTTAATCACTGCGCGATTTTCAATATTTTAGATTTTAAAAAATAACACTGATACGTTTACTTTAAGCTGCTGTTTTTATACCAATGAATCGACAGATCAACTTGAAACTTCACATATATTCATATGAAGGATGAAACTTCAAAATATAGATTATGTAGTTCTTTTACTGCTTTATAGGTGTTGCTCCGCAAACTTTTCAATTAGTCTAGTAATAATAATCTTCTTACAAATTTTAAGTTTAGATTTATCCTTAAATTGAGGTTGCGTTCATAGAACCAGTGATTCAGGCTTAAGACGTCTTATATTTAATAAATATACTGATAACTGGTCTGGTGGTCTGCTGGGTTGCCTACCTAGCAATCCAAAGGTACCTGGTTCGATTCCAGCGCTCGGATGGGTGTTTTTCTTTCATTTTTCTGTCCGACTTACTTCCTACCCTACACACACACTTATATACACTCACATATACACACACCCACACATATCTACACATAAATGTCTGTGATTGTTTCTAGGCAAGAGTGCAAAATCCGACAACGAATTATCCCTCAGTCATGCCAGTTAAAGGCTGGGTAAGGCCGGATGCCTTCTGAGAAGTGTTCTATATTGGTCACTCGCCACTCGGTAGGCTTCCTGATAGACTTATGGGTAGACATATAACTAATGGTTTATAGCATGAGGGGGGTGCTGGCCTGGGTTTGTCGGTAGCTGATGACCATGGTTCGGAACCCACGTTAAGTTGTAGGTCCAGCAGCTAAATAGCATAGTTGCTGATACGCCTCTAACCCTAATACCTTCAAACATTTGATAACTCTTTAGTTCCCCCTTAAAGACATGATTTTTCTAATTTTTTGATTTTCAACGAATAAAATTTTATTAAACAAAATTGTATCTTTTATCCGGATTTTGGTGACTCATCACTAGATATCATATAACTTTGAGCCTTCTGGTTCTATTTTATCCCCTATTTAACAATTTCCACCAATGCATGGTTCTCATTATTTAAAGCGAAGCTTCTTCCAGCTATTGTCAATAGCGCCAAGTCAATTTGGCCTTGAAGTTGATGTCGATGGTTCGCCTGGAGTTACCCTTAATTTTTTACTCTTCGGATTCTCAAAATATATGCACTTTTCATCGCCAGTCACATTTCTATGGAGAGATGACTTTCTTTTGTACCTGACCAGTAGTATTTCACAAGGGGTTTTTCGGTTTTCCTTTCATTCAGTTCACATGGAACCCATTTTCCCATCTTTTGGATCTTTCCCATGACTTCAATGGTCATGAAACGATAAGTTTCTACAAGCATTCAATGCGATTCTGCAGCAGTTTTTTTCAAATGGTAACAGAAAATCAAATAGTAGGTTCCAGGCACAAAATTCGACATGTTCAACGTTATTACAAACTATGCTGTTGTATGAAAATTGTATTGTTGTGAGTTGAAAATCTTTGTCAGATATCAACAAGGAAATAGCGCCAATGACGCGGTTTGACGGTAACTACGCTGACAGCTAGAACCATCTATGCGCAAAGTCCGTTTTCATATTTACAGACCTGGCATGTATAACTAGAAAATAATTTTAATGCTCGTTAAAATCTTGTTTTTATTTTTGCTTTTTATTATATTCCTTTCATGTCGCATTTCGTAAGATAATATTCGTATTTATTTATCTTGTGAAACTGACCAACCGGTCAAGCAAATGGAAATCCAACAGATTACGCAAGACCAGTTGTTGTTTGTCGTGAGAGTCCTTGTCTTCGTCGACGACGACCTGCATTTTTCCTGCTGTGATACTTTTCTGCGCGCGAAGAACGCGAACCGTACGGATTCTATTCAGTTTTCTGCTCCATACCGAAACGATTCGTTTTTATTTTAATGTTTTATTTTATTTTCTTCGTTTCGGTGCATCGCTGCAAGCCGTGTTGCGAACCTTGGAAATACTCTCCCGGTCTACAGACACTGTCGTCAATAACTGCTCGAGCGGCATTTAGATAGTCGCGTTTCCCTGCAGCTGTAGCGTTTCGCTGACGAAATGAATCGACCAGCAAAATTGGGTTATTTCACGATTCGAAAATGTTGGGACACGATAGCTTTGATACGGGAAAATACACGACACAATATTTGACATTGGGTTTAGTTCTGGTTTACGTGGTTCGTTCGAATAGTTCTCGGCCTTACACAGAGATGACCCAAGTATGACTAAAAGGCTATATTTGTCAAGAATAGTACGATAAATGACGTGCTAGTAAGTCTCAAATGATTTTCCGACAGCTTCTGAGTTTGAGTTGTTAAGTCCTTTGTTTCAAAGAGTTTAACATCGATGATTCCACTTAAAGATATTCTTCCCTTTCGTTTTCGATCCTAAAAAAGCGGGCTGTTGAATTTTAACTTGATTGCACATCTATTAAAAATGATGAGCGCTCGGAAGGTCCAAAAATCTCTACGACCGACGAAATCATCACAAAAACCCACAAGGTCGTATTAAATGATCGCCGACAGAAGGCATGCGAGCCTCCTGATATTGTAAAGATCTCGCTAAAGTGTGTCCACTACATTTTACACGATTGTTTGGACATTAAAAAGCTTTCTGCTCGATGGGTTTAGCAGTTGATCAAAGACGTATTGAAATGGACACATCTCAAGAATGTCTCAACTTATTTAAATGCGAGTCTGCTGAGTTTATTCCACGTTTTATAATAATTGATGAAAAACGGATTCACCGTTGCATCTCAAAGACGAAAGGTCAGTACAAGCAGTGGGTGGAAGCAGGTAAAAGTGCGCTAAACAAGGTGAAAGTGCTTTCAAAAAGTCACTGCTACAGCATTCTGGGATTCTAGTGGTGTGTGTTCATAAACTACTTGAAGAAACTATACTCGAAGAGATTTACCTCGACTTCGCTAACCATATTAGCATAATGCGGGCACAATTCAAAGCCCTATTACACAGGTCAACAAATTCAAACTATTTGAGGTGACATTCATGAAAATAGGTGTATATGAAGTATTTTGTAGTCTTAAATCTAAAGATGATAAGCTAATTACTGTCGACATATTGTGTATTGAGATGTCATACAACGACAAAAACTTTCACGTTTTCCTCTTGTGTTCTCTAGAATCATTCCTTTTTAAAAACCAGCAGTAGTAGTCCAACATAGATGGGTTCCAGCGCCCCTGGTATCTTGCTGCTATCGTCCTGATGTCCTGGTGAAACCCCTCTCCTTATTCGCCGGTTATTGCACCCAAATTTTCAGGAATAAATTCAAATGTGAGTGTAAAAAATGCATTTTTAAGGACATACGCCACCCTAGTATTTCATAGGCTTTCAAGAGTTCATCTGTGAGGTTTTTATAGTTTTTATCTTTCTTGTTGCCTAGAAATCCTTTTACTGCACTTAGAAAATACTTCCAAGCTGCCAATTCACTTTTATTTAATTTTTTTTTTTGAAAAGGAAAATCATCTAGAAGCTTCCTTATTTGAGGTCTAACGAATACGCCTTCAAACTATTCATTTCTTTGTGCATGGCTTTGCCAAAGTTTTTCCAAGCTTAATATGGGCAGAAGGAAGAATCACCTTTTTTGGGTTAAGGAGGGTTAACAAAACATTTTATGTTTGAAGTATTAGGTTCATGAGGCCAATCTTCCTTACTGTAATGTTCTTTTGTTGCCCTACTGTCCCATGGACATAAGAAAACACCCTTGACGTCCTATTACTATACCATTCTATTACTATACCATTCTATTACTATACCTTTTACCTATCAGGTAAAAATAATTTCAAATACCCCTTAATTTAAAGGAGAAGCAGGTACTTGAAAATGGGACGTGCTAGGCCATTCCTGTATTCCAGTAACTACTTAAATGAAACGCAAACAGACCATTCTCATCAATGTTACAATACAAAAATCGTATTGACCTGTGTTATCATTTACACCTTTAATAAGTGTTGCATTACTAATTTAATGGTCATATTCGAATGTATGTTGGGCTACACCAGATTTTTCGTTTTTCCTATATCTAATATGGGCAATGTTTTCTTCATACCGGGTTAAAATAGATCTTTTAGTTTGCCCAGTAAACCTTCGATCACAATCTTGACAACTAATTTCATAAATCCCCGTTTTGTCATGTTGATCTACTTTATCCATCGGATTGCATAGAAAAAGACAAAACCAGTATCGGAGAGTATAACGCTTCATTACTAGACTAACTGAAGGGTCCTATGCAACCTGAACTTTCAAGTACTGTTGTTTCAAGTACTGCAATTATCTCTTCTGTATTCTATGTGAGGGTCCACGTTTCACAGTCATAACTCACTACTGGGCGAATGAGTGTTTTATAGATCGCAACTTTCGCGTTCCGTTAAATAAGTTTAGGTCTTAGGACAGAATAAAGGGAATAAGTAACGTTTTTATCCTTCATAATACGATTTCTGACGATCAGATCAACATCTCACCGTTTCTAGTTTGCTTCCCAGACAAGTAAATTTCTTCAACATTGTCATCGTCGATTATCCAGTTCTGTACTGTTCTTGAATTAGTTCTCTTTTCCATCACTTTTAGTTTATCTACAGAGTTATCCATTTCATGGCTCAGAAAATGCCCTGTATTTTGGCAACTGTCAAACTTAATTGTCATCCAAAGTGTGATTTGTTTAGATTTAGTTTAGTGCCATGTTTCCGTAGACCTGAAAACTGGCGATTATACGATAAAAATCGCGATTCTTCATTTTGGGGATTCAGTTGGCGGTGTTGATTTTTTGGTGTCAGTTACTACTGACTTTGATATTGAATGAAGGGTTCTAATTGCTCCTGCATTAGGACCAAAACTCTCTGAAGCTTGTCACTCAACCCGGCCATGGCCGCGGCTTGCTGCTGGATTTGCTCCGCCTGGTGGGCGGGGCCTTGGTTGTTCACTTTGTTCTGATCGGAAACTGGCACTGATTTTGGTTCAGTTCTTTTCCCTTTGGTTTGGTGCTGCGGGGATTTTGCCTCCGTTGCGGACCTTCTTTTCTTCTGCTACTCTACTTTGACGGGCTGGTAGTAGAGTCGCTTCATACTTAGGATTGACTTCTCTCTGTGTGGTACAACAACGTGCACTATCCCAATGGGAATTTTTTCTTTGTTTTGTCATCTTACAATAGAAGATGGATGGTACCCCAGATGTAATTCTGTTCTGATTTCTTCGATCGGTAAAGTTTCTACCACGCCTTTGATCAAGACGCGTAGATTATTTTTACCTGGTGTTGGTGATGAGTATCGATACCCTTTCTGGTTGAAAAGCTCTATGATGGCTTTCCTGTCTGCTTCCGGCTCGGGGGCCATAAGGACTCCATCTGGTCTGGTTTTAGCTGGCCCGACAGCTATTTTGGATTTCTTCAGGAGCTTTATAATATCCTGAAATGCCGATTTTTCTTTTAGAATAATCGGCTTGGGCCTAGCTGAGGTAGCAGTTGATGAGGCTGTTGTCTCCCTAGTCGATTTCGATGTCGATGGCATCTCATCGTTTGCGTTTGACGAGGTGGACGGAAGGGAAGCGATCGGTTCTTCCATAGGTGGCACTACCCTGGAGGCTGACCTTTTCCTCTTCTTTCGCCTTCTTGCTCGAGAGGACACCTGCTGGTATTCCTCCTCGGTTGTGGTGTGATGTTTGACTTTGTCTTCGTGATCCGACTGGATCTCGTTTATTAGTATTTCTGTCTCTAAGGATGGTGGTGTGATGCTGTCAGTCCTTTCAGTGTCATCAGCTTGGGTACTTGACGTCTGCATTGAGACGTCAACTTTCGGTTTTGCAGAAAGAACGGTTTTCAACCTTGCATTTTCTGCTTGCAGTTTGTCCATGCTGCATTTATTTTTGCTATGGTTTTGGCATAGTAGTCTTCCCTACAAGCCATTTCCGCTAGCTTTGGTGATGCTCGTCTAGCTTAGTAGCGGCCATTTTACGATTTTGTTCGAGCTCTCTGAGCTCTTTTTCTTTCTGGTTTCTTACATCTGAAACTTTGGCTTTTACTTTGCCCATTGCAAACACTCTCACTATTCACAATTAAGCACTTAACCACACTTTTCGTCTGCTGCCGGAGCGATGCGTGCTCTGTGACAGTTCAACCAAGACTCTTCGCGTTCACAGTCTGTCGGCTTGTCTTATGGAACATTATGGCGTATTTTGACCTGCATCATCTTTACAAAGTTCAACTCACGCAAGAATTAAAGCCCGCCCATCATGGAATGCGCCGAGCATACGCCGATTGGGTGCTTGAACGGTCATCTGGTTTTTCGAATTCGAATTTAAAATGTTCCTCATCGCGGCTCATTTCTCGCTCGGCAGATACGTAAATAGGCAAAATTGCCGTTTATGGCGCTCAGAAAACCCACAAGTGATGATTTGGTGTGCGTTTTAGTCTGGTGGTGTCATTGGCCCGTACTTCTTCGAAAACGAAGAAAGAGTGACTGTTAACGTCAATTCTGAGCGCTCTAGCCGTATGATAACCGATTATTTTTGGCCAGAAATTGAAGATTTCGATCTGAGCGATATGTGGTTCCAACAAGATGGCGCCACAAGCCACACAACACGACCAATTTTGGCTTTATTGCGCGAAAAGTTCTCAGGCCGCGCAATTTCGAGATTTGATTATGTCAATTGGCCGCCGAGATCAAGAGATTTGACGTCGTTGGACTTTTTTTGTGGGGCTACGCAAAAGATAGTGTTTACATGGGCAATCCTCAATGTCCTGAGTAATAGAAAACCAACATTCTTCCAATACTGGCTGAGATACCAGCCGAAATGTCCGGAAAAGTCATCGAAAATTACCTCAAAGTTATTGAGTCGTGCAAACGATCCCGTGGTGGACGATTAAATGATTTTGTATTCCACACTTAAAGGCAAAATCAGAGCAATAAAATTAAAAAAAAAATCATTGAAATTTCAATACTTTGTGTGCTTTTTTTAATTTTCCGAAGCATAAAATGGATAACCCTTTATATTTATTTCTAGACTGTATCACTTGGCTTTTTCCTTTATTTCATAAAAGATATCACAAGGATCGTTATTTCTTAAAAATTTCAAAAATAATTAGCGATTTACTTTTACACTTTTACTTAAAACTGACACTCGTACAAACAAAAATCTATTACACACTTAGTACGTATGTTATTTTATAAGCCTGTAAAGCATAGAGTGTTATGTGTTCACTCAGAAACATTTATTGTCCATTTCCTCGAATATGACCGACATCTCTTCCACTATTCATACCGTGGAAATCTAAAGTTTTCGCTGACTGCATGGGTTATCTAGCAAAATTGCGTTATTTTATGGTGTATGCTTGGTACACGGACGCCATTGGATCGTAAACGTTTTGTTTGATCGTATCTAAAGCAGATGTACCGTCGGCAGAATGACGTCGACGAGTAAATTAAAGTGACGGAATTAAACAAGATAAAAAAATAACCGTGTGATGATCGATTCCGAAGATTTAACTTTAACAATAAAATGAGAAAGTTGTCAAGTTGAAATTATCAGTAGTCGTATACAATAAATACATTTCTATAATGTCTACTTTACCAGATTATCAGCTTAACTTTCTAGCAAATGGTGTAAGGTGTATACCTGTAAAAAGAGGAAAAAATATGTTAGTTATTTGATCCTTTTTTAATATCATGTTTACATATCATGTTAATAATAATAGGTGTTTTTGTTAATAATGTTGATTTTGTTAAGAGATGGCGTTACTAATACATTAGTTGGTATAGACTAATTACGTCTATGGCGTTTTCGAGAGCAAACATGCTCCATCAAAACCCAGTTCGTTAAATAATTAATTATCATTGAGCACAAAAAAAACACAGTTTTTCATAGCTTTGAATATGTCGAAGGCGTTTTGCGGGAAAATTTAATAACGTTCTTTCATATGAAAGAAAACGGCTGCTGAAAGTTATCGATTGTTGGTTGAAGTTTATGGTGAACATGCTCTAACCCAAAAAACTTGTGAACGATGGTTTAAACGCTTTAAAAGTGGCGATTTTGATATAAAAGACAAGAAACGTCCAGGATAGTCGAAAAAGTTTGAAGATGCTGATTTCCAATCATTATTAGATGAAGGATTCAACTTATACGTTCAAACAATTGGCAGAAGCACTGTATGTTTCACAATCCACCATTTCCGAACGTCTACACACCCAGAAGGGAGGAAAATGGGTTCCATATGAATTGAAGGAAAGGCGACACACCACTTCTGAAAATTTGCTTGCCAAGCAGAAAAGAAAAGGTTTTTTTACATGGAGTTGTGACAGGTGATTAAAAGTGGATCTATTTTGATAACCCTAAGCTCACAAAATCATGGGCCACCCTTCAACACCACAACTAGTGCGCAATATTCATGATAAAAGACTTTGCTGCTTATTTGATGGGACAGTAGAGGAGTTGTGTGTTACGAATTGCTGAAACTAATTGAACTAATTAATCAAAAAAACTAATTGAACAACGTTCAATGGGGCGTCATATCCAACACGCCATATTCACCGGACTTATTCCCTTCGGACTATGACTTATTTATTTACGACTTCCAAAACAACTTATATTCTTACCAAGAAGTGAAAATTTAACTTGAAGAATGGTTGGTCTCAAAAAACCAAAAGTTCTTATAGCGCGGAATCCATTCTTTGGAAAAAATAATGGCTAATGATGACCAATATTTTGATTATTTATTTTGTTATGAAAATAAACGCTCAAATTTTGCAAAAAATCGATATTATTAACCGAAACATATATTACATTTATAGTTTTTATTATTTCTTATTCAAAATGGGTTTCTTATGAGTCATTGCAAGCCTGGAAGTGACCCTAATGATTTTTGGAACACTCCTGTTGATCATTTTTTGGAATCACCTCCGAAGCCATGGTCGAAGAACTTCTACATGTCCAAAATTGTTTTTCGTTGTCGGTTTCAGTTGTGGAAATAGTTGGAAGTTACATCGAGCTTAATCAAATGACTAGTTCAGTATCACGATAGACATAACAAAGCCATTTTCAACATGACAATGCTCGGCCCCATGTTGCAAAATGTGAAAAAAACTTAATTGAACAACGTTCAATGGGGCGTCATATCCAACACGCCATATTCACCGGACTTATTCCCTTCGGACTATGACTTATTTATTTACGACTTCCAAAACAACTTATATTCTTACCAAGAAGTGAAAATTTAACTTGAAGAATGGTTGGTCTCAAAAAACAAAAAGTTCTTATAGCGCGGAATCCATTCTTTGGAAAAAATAATAGTTAATGATGACCAATATTTTGATTATTTATTTTGTTATGAAAATAAACGCTCAAATTTTGCAAAAAATCGATATTATTAACCGAAACATATATTGCATTTATAGTTTTTATTATTTCTTATTCAAAATGGGTTTCTTATGAGTCATTGCAAGCCTGGAAGTGACCCTAACGATTTTTGGAACACTCCTATTGCTCATTTTTTGGAATCACCTCCGAAGCCATGGTCGAAGAACTTCTACATGTCCAAAATTGTTTTTTCGTTGTCGGTTTCAGTTGTGGAAATAGTTGGAAGTTACATCGAGCTTAATCAAATGACTAGTTCAGTATCACGATCATTTTTTTTGGCAAATAAATGACGAACAATCTTATACGTGAATTTATTTTCAGTGATTTCCTCACTGACGTAACATGATGGGCCTGATGGGGTTTAATTTAAGGATTTCGCTTTTTGAAATGCAAAAATTGAATCAATTCCCATCTTCATTGAACAGTCTGTTTGCCGAGAACATTGATGTGACGACTCAAAACAATTTTTTATAGTCTTCGGATCACGGGTTCACTAACTGTCATTATACTTCCTATTATTTTAAAGGTTTTTTTTCTGTGCATTATCACACTATTTTATCGTGTGTGGCGTCTAATAATTCTTTTTTTTTCTTCTCTTTCTAAAAACACGTTTAATTTGGGAGTAAGGTAAAAAATTGTTTACCCAAAGTATGCGTCGTCGCTAGCTGCACATTTTTCCCATTTCTATGGCAATTTGTGGATGCCCTTTCAGAAATACCGTACATCTTTTGACGTGGTTCGGTCATCAAGCCATTTTTTTCGACATCTCCGTAATATGGTGAATTTGCACCCTTCTGACCCCACTAAATGCCCAGCATTGTCTTTTTTCAAAGCGATTCTGTTTTGCGGTCGATGTTGATGATTGATCCTGGGTCAACCCACGATTTTCTGCGTTTTGGGTTTTGCAAAATATATCCATTTTTCCTGGTAGTATATTTTCCTAGTATCCACATCTGGTAGTGTGGTTACCGCTTTCTAGAAGTGTCGTAGAATTTTGTTTTTAGATTACCTGGCAAACGGCTGGACCATCACTGGGATACTCCCCACTTACGCTTCACTACTGAACCAATTGATGGGAGCTATTCAGTTTAAACGTCTACATCTGGCTAGAAAGAACGTGTTTCCTGGCTAAATAGAACCACTTCACTCTCCTGCACACATATCTCCCGTTTGACCTACAGAAATCTCATGAGCTACTCTTCGAAGTTCTTCCACATACACCGTATTAACCAGATTTGACTCGTAGTGATTACTTCCTCTTCTCACACTTGAAAAAATCAGGCAAAACCTAAAAAAATCCCTCAAAAAGATTGGCTGTTCTTTGTAAGGTCGAGAACTTTTCGAGCGATCCTCGTATCATCAGCAAATAACAGATAACATATGATAAAGAACCAGTTCTTATTTTCAAGCAAAAATAAATACATATGAATAAAGCTCATTTAGAAAATATGTGTAAATGACCTTGTAGCAAGTTAATTCGATAAGAATTGATGACTTATTCATATTTCCGTTCCCCACTTTATTAATGGAATTGTTGGCTAAGCGGTATTAACACGAATTATAAATTATGTCACATTATTAGTCACTAATGATTTTATAACGCGGCCAAGTCATCTTTTAAAGCTAAGGCCACAATTTTCTTGCATTACATTTTGGTCCCAACATATCATCTCAATTTTTAAGTACAATCAAAGCTCCTTATTCGCGGGGATACATTCCATATGCCGCAAATACAGAAATTTTGTCTATACGTCAATTTGGTCCTCTCGTTACTCCAGTTCTCTTTTTGAATTCCTCCGTTCCTCTTCCTACTTTCTCCCTTTTCCTTAAAATTTTCACTTCTTCATTTACTTTTAGTTGAGCACTATTCAATGCATTACATTTGACTATTTGTAGCTGTTTCTTTATTTACAGTCTATTAACGTTTGAGTTCCATTGGAATATAACCATACACTCTTTAATTCTATTATTTTCATTATACATTTTATATATAGTATACAATAATTAATAATAATATACAATAATTAATATAAAAACTTAAAGTTATACATTTTATATGCAATATTTACTATATTCAAGTTTTATTAGTTTTTGTCTGGTTTACGCTCCTTATGGGCAGAAACCGTGAATAGGGAATGGTAATTTGTAGGGGATTATAGGAGATGTTTTCCAAGGTTACAAAATAAAGAGAAAATAATTATAAAAGCAATTTAATGAGAATGTTAAAAACAATACTCCTTTCCATAGACGAGTCAATTTTTATTAATAAATTACAAAGCTCATTTGTCAGTTGTAATCCTCGATTTATGGTTTTCTTACTTTAGTGTCACCTTTTTAGTGCTCGTTGAGGCTTCCTCTTCAATGGAATGGGGATTATTCAACTAGCGATTCAAGCAATTCTTGAAGTTCACTTAATTCTATCTGTTCGAAACCATCTCGTCCTATGTCATTCGCAAATTGAGCAATGTTTTCAGTCAATGTTTGACTGAACAACAAGGAAACACATAACCGAAATTCCATCGCCAATTACCGTTTCGTTCGCTTAGCTACAAACTACCATTTACATCTTCCCGATTTCGAAGCGTTGGTCACTCCTCCGTCTCCCCCCTGGCTCCTTACACAAGTAAATGTCGATTGCTCTCTACTACGATATAATAAAAAATTACGCTCACTCCTCCATTAAATCCTTCTTCTCCGAGCGTTTGAATAAATACCTGGACTATCACAATTCGTGTATACTGATGGCTCCAAATCTACAAATGGGATGGGCAGTGGCTTTGTTCACAATGACACTAAGCGATACTTTAGACTCTTCCTCTTTTGTTCAATCCTCACGGCCGAGTTGCATGCCATCCGAGAAGCCCTGAGGATTATCCAGAATGCCTCCTTTCCCCGATGGCTAATATGTTGTGACTCAATGGGAGCACTCCAGAGCCTGGAACGCGGTACCTCCCACTTACCATTGGTGTCATGTATACTGATGGTTCACAATGACACTGAGCGATACTTTAGACTCTTCCTCTTTTGTTCAATTCTCACGGCCGAGCTGCATGTCACCCGAGAAGCCCTGAGGATTATCCAGAATGCCTCCTTTCCCCGATGGCTAATATGTTGTGACTCACTGGGAGCACTCCAGAACCTGGAACGCGATACCTCCCACATACCATGGGTGTCATGTATACTGATGGTTCTACAAAATTTGCTCTCGCGACAGGTTACTGTTGATTTCCTCTGGATCCCTAGCCACGTGGGCATCAGGGGAAATGAGCGCGCTGATGTACTTGTTGTCCAGGGTTCCCCGTCTGATAGTCCAATTCCGAGAATAGTCTGCTACGTAGATATCTGCAGGGACATTTCGACAAAGGTCAGAACCAAAATTCAATCTAACTGGGATTCGGGAGCCACAAATGGTAACACATTGTGGACTGTAAAACGTGAGTTCTTTTCTGGTTCGTTTTCCACCCTCTCCAGCCAGCAGATCTAACTGCGTAAAATGGCTTCGGCTAAAAATATGTCACTGTCTTTTCTCTCACGATCACTTGATGATTAGGGACATTTCCCCTATATGCCTAAGGTGCGATGCTCCAATCCCAGTTAGACACATTCTCTTAGAGAGCGATGAACTAAATGCCCTCAGAGCCTCCCATGGTCTTGGTGGGAGTCCGGAAGAAATTCTGTCGGTAAACAGTTTCGAACACCTGAAGAACTTCCTTACATCCCTGAACCTTTTCCACAAAATTTGACAGTAATTTCATACCGTACTATTTAAACTAGTCATTACTATTTTATTTTCTATTTTTATCTCTACGCGTTACTATTTATTTCTACATCGTGTTTTCATATACAACCTCTATTTATACTATTCCCACTTCCTAACTCATGTCTCGTCTATATACACACCCCCGTTTTATTTATAGAATTACCTGACTATTCTAGTGATTAGTCCTAAGTGACTATCTTGCTTATGTGGTTCTTGTATGTTCCCTAACATACTTTTAACGAGAACGGCCGCGAAATGACATTAGATGTCGGGTCTCCCTTATTTCTAAATTCTCTCTGTCAATCCATGATTTCATGCAGCTTTCATTTTTTCAATTGCTGGTTCACGAACAATTTTTGCTGATAGTGAGGTTGAAGTTGTAAAATTTGTCTTCTGATTTCTTGATGGATTATATAGTTACATTTGAAACTGTTTAAAGGGTTAAGCACATCTATTTTTACCTTAAGCGGCAACACGACTTTTTCTCCTGTAGGAACTAATTTTGCTTTGCTTTTACTGGACATTGTAAATGGCGAACAAACAGAATTGACACGTGCTATTCACTCGATAGTATTGGGACGAATGACAAGTTGAACCAATAAAACAAAAGATTCGGCACCGATCGTGCGAAGAAGTATTTTATTAAAAGACATAGAACTTTTGGCCAAGCGGCATGAGGACTTGTTTGTTTATAATATATATCATTAGTTTTGTATCCGCAAATAGAAAAATTTTCAGGCACGAATAGGAAGTGATCACAATTTTTTTATCCGCGAATACTGAAAACGCGAATAACGGAACCAGTAATAAGGAGCTTGGACCGTACCTTCATCAAAATACCACATCATCTTTCATTACAGTGCAGAAACACTTTAAAGATCAAGTGCATTTCAGAAGATTAACGAAAACATACATCGATAATGATTAATAGTAGTTTTCTATTAATCGTTCTGAAGAAATTCCAGTAGTTACTGGAAAAAATATGAAGTATATACGCGCTACTGTGTATCGAATGGAACATACCCAAATTTACATCAGGCTCGTCAATACGAGGATAGAGTAAAAAGTACGATCATTTTCCGATAGACGGCGGTGCGATCGTATTTCTGAAAAGTAACCTTCTTTCTGGTAAAGCTCCATGAATTTCAAACTGATATAACATTTCGTTTTGTTTTGACAACCCTCGAAAGCAGGGTTCTATATGTATGCTATCATAGAAAAACGTGAATTTCGTATTGATTACAAATACTGAATACAAATCAGAAAGTGGAGTAAAAAATATTGAGTTGGTTACTTTAAAAAGGGTGGAAAAAGATTATGGAGACTGATCAGGTACATTTCCTGGTTTTGGTCGAGGTAGCACGAGTGGCGCTTCATGCTCAGGATGCCCCATTAGGATCATTACTGAGGATATGGTCAACAAATCCATGATATTGTGTTGGGCGATCGTAAAGTGAAGATTACAGACATTGTTGAGATGATAATAATCGTGAAAAAACGTTTTTTTGGTCTATTTTGACCACTTTGGGTGCTTAAAAACTGAAGAACTGGGCTCAGCCCACTCTGCGGTTTGTTGTCGCAGTTCAGGATCATAATGGTAAACCCAAGTCTCATCCATAGTTAAAATCTATTTTATTCTTTCGAAAAAGATCCAAATGTTGTTTACAAAGTTGCGGCACCCATCTCTGTTCAGTAGTTGCACTTATTGGACGTTCAGAACGAGGATTATCATCCAGGCTTGTACGACGTTGAAACTCACCTGTCCTCTTACAAACTATTGATTTTTGACAGAGCAGACTCCCCTAATACATTTACCATTCCACTATGAATTTACATTGCCTGTAAACCTTTTTTTACAAAGAATTTAATCACTGCACTACTGCCTTTAAACATTTTTTTAAGCACTACACGATTTTCAATATTTTCCATTTTAAAAAATAACACTGATACGTTTACTTTAAGCTGCTGTTTTTGTATGAAGGAATTAACAGATCGACTTGAAACTTCACATATATGAAGGATGAAACTTCAAAATGTAGTAGACTATATAGTACTTTTACTGATCTATAGTTGTCGTTCAGCGCACTTTTCAGTTAGCTTAGTATTGTGGGCCATGAAATTTTAATCTTTGTGGCTAGTTCCTCAACGGTTTGTTTCATATTAGCTTCGGTCTCAGCCTACAACAGATCCTTTTCAAACTCAATAGATTTTATGTCATCGAAAAGATTGAAATCACCGTTCTTAATTTTATTTAAACCAGTGCTGACATGTTCTACTGAGGCTCCAGGATAAGCAGCATTAATGCCATTGTCCTACGTAAAAGAAAATTGAAAAGTTTTCTTGAAGGATATTTTCTTAAGCTCTCGTAAAAATACAAACGATCCCAAAAAACTGTTGTTTCATTTAATTAAAGTCGAATAACAACAAAAATAATGAGCATCAAATATGAAAGAGACGTTTAATTGAGAAAATTAAACTGAATTGTCGGGAGATAACAACCTGAGTCTATAACAGACCTGTCGTTTCGTTCTTGAAACTCCTGCTAGATAATATTGTCCCAACTCGATTTTCGTCCTATTGAATCAGTGAGATAAAGTTTATTTCGAGCAGTAGCGTACCAAACGCTCTTTCATTATTTAAATCTGCTGTATATACCACGTGATCATTCAACGTCCAGGCCTTATTTTATACATAGATGCGGTGATTTTTTGTTTTGATCGAAAAATCAAAGTAACATTTGTAACATTTCATTGTTGTTTGGTTATGTTTATAATTTGTTCTATATTTTCTACATCTATTCATTAGTTTATTTCAATAAAAATGTTTCTGATCCTTCACACCTCTCTCATCCTTTCTCCGTGGATTCTCTTTCTCTCCTCCGTCCACTTTGTTCCCGATCTCCTCAAAACTTCGCTCTCTGATGCCACGTTCCACATATGTATTTTGTTTGTGTACGTTCTTCTATCCTCAATCTCTGCCGGACCCATTTGTACCTTTCCCAGATCAGCTCTGACTTGTGTGATCCATGGTACTGTTGACTTGACTTCTTGTATGTATGTAAGAATTCTGTTGGTGAGTCTTGTAGGTAGGAGTCTATTGATATATCCAAAAAATTTCAACCTTCTTTTTCTTATGTCCGCCGCTATGTTGGACATTCTATCTGTGGTCTTTCGAGAATGTAGTTTGTATCCTTCCTCTGTCAGTTTTGGACCGAGAATTTTCCTCAGAATTTTGCAGAGCACATTTCCATTCATCTGGTAATTTTTCTGTTTGCCAAGGTTGTTTGCCGAGATTTTTCAATAGTTCCGCGGTGATACCATCTTCACCGGATGACCTGTTATTCTTTAGTTTGCGTATGTGCCTGTGGATTTCTTCTTGTGTTAGTGGTGGTGATTCTGAGTGGGTATGGATACAATTTTCCTTGGGGAATCTTGTGCCGCGTTCAGGGCAATTGAGGAGATCAGAGAAATAGTGTGCCAGCTCCTGACAATTCTCCTGATTGGTTAGCGCTAATCTCCCATTCCGGTTTTTGAAGCAAATATTTTGTGGTGTGTATCCACGAATTTCTCTTGCAAAAGTCCTATAAAAGTCTCTCGTGTTGCGGAAATTCTCCTCTTTGGAGTCTAGTTGTTCCTTCATGTACTTCCTCTTAGTTTGCCTGATAACCTATGCGGTCTATTTTCTAGTCACGTCAAAAAGCTGTTGACTTTCTGGAGATTTTTTAGTGCATTTTCGCATTCCGAGTCCCACCAAGGATGTTTTGTGTTCTTTTTCAATAGGATCAGTTCCTGTGTTTTTTGTGTAATTTTTTTGTGGAATTTTTTCGATGTATCTGCTTGCTCCTCTTCCCATTCCTCTGTTATGTTGGATTCCTTGATCTTTTTTGTGTCAAATTTTTGTAGATGTGTTTTCTTGTGATGAATTCTCCTTGGGGTGAACTTGACTTTGATTCGTGTTAGGTACTGGTCTGAGTCAATGTTCGCGCCCCTGCAGACTTGGACATCTTAGATTTCTCTTTGTTGTGGGTATGAGATCGCAACGTGGTCTATTTGGAATCCTCCAATCTGTTGAATAGGCGATCTCCATGTCTTCTGTATCCGTGGAGATTTTCTTAGGGATGTTGACATGATCTTAAGGTTATTCTGTTGGCATAGTTCGATGAGCCTTGTGCCGTTCTTATTGGTAAATTTGTGACCGGGAAATTTACCCACTGTTTTCTGATGGATTTTTTCGCTACCGATTTGTGCGTTAAAGTCGCCCAGTAAAATTTTGACGTCATCCTTTGGGACATTTGCCATTACCTTCTCTAGTGTTACCCAGAATTTCTCTGTAGTCTTGGCGGTTTTCTTGTTGTCTCCGTTTGTGGGGGCATGTACATTGATCATGATATATTTTTTATTGGCGCACTGTATGCGCATTGTCATTAGTATATATATATATATATATATATATATATATATATATATATATATATATATATATATATATATATATATATATATATATATATATATATATATATTATTTCGTTGTGTTTCCCAGATGGAATGGATGAAAATAGTTTTTCAGTCTTCAGTCACGCATTGAGAAGTGTGACCTTTGTGAAACGTAAAGTCATTTTTATGAGTATCGTTGCCCATGCGTACGCCTAGCCCGTTCAAAATTTTAGGGAGTCTATCCGTATATACGAAACATATGGCGGTATTCGTGTACAGAATATATTTTTGGTTTTAAATTGAAATTTAAGATCAATTTAAGCACGCAGTGAAATAATTTTTATCGGCATTTTAAAATATCATTGTCATAGCGGAATTGCGTCGTTGCCAGGCCGTTATTGGCTGATGTGGAATATGATTCTTAATTAAAAATAAAATGTTTTAACAATGTTCATTAGATTATTCGTTATAATAACCAAGAAATATTTAATAAATATAGTTATACAAAAAATACAAAAAAAACATATTTTCTCTTCCCATATACACTAAACAAAACATTGATAAAATTGATAAATTTGAAACAAATTTTAATATTCTAGATTTTATTTAATTTTTGTCCTTTTTGATGAAAAACTTTATCTTCGTCTGCTTAGCCTTCCCCTATGTCTAGCTTTCTTTTTCCTACTCCTTTTACCCTTTCGGATGTTGGATTTGCGATAATTTTCTAATTCTCCGTTCATCCATTTCTTTCTATTTAATGTTATTGTACTCATATCCTCCAAAGTTTTACTTTTTTCTTCTCCCCATCTGGTATTTATTGTATCCATGTTTTCCTTGATCTACCTTTTTTCTTGTTTGTTTGGCTATACGGGGCCATTTTAATATTTTCCTTTCTTTTTTGCTTATAATTTAATTCTTCCTTGGTTATTTATTTTCCTGATTGATTTATTAGTAACTCTGTCCTATTTCGTTTTTGCAACTATTCTTAAATTTGATTTTTGATTTTGATTTTTCATAGCTTTGACTAGTTCGAATTATGTACCAGAAGACGTTTTGCGAGAAAGTTTAATAACCTTCTTTAACGGCTTTAAAACGGCTGCTAAAAGTTATCGATTGTTGGTTGAAGCTTATGACGAACATGCTTATAATGAACATGCAGAAATAACTGCTCAAATTTTGCAGAAGAAAAATCGACATTTTTAACCCAAACACCTCTTAATGTTGTTTCTTGCCTCAGTTCCTCTTTCTCCTGCGGTATTTGTTAATGCTATATTTATATTCCCATTACTCGATATGTCCAGCAACATTAATTTGCAGCGCTTTACATTAAAATATGGAAATTGACAAAGAATAAGAATTTCTAAGTTTTTTACATTAATTATTTTACGAATAAAAGCAAAAGAAAAACCAACCAATATAACAATTTCAATGAAATCATTGTATCAGCCTTTTCCATCGCATTTATGAAATATTCCTTTAATAATATAACTTGTTTTAAACATATTTTTTTGTTATTTATATATTTCAATGTCACATTACAGTTACAAAGCTGACATCATCTGCTAATCATATCAACAGCGGCAAATCCTTGATCGTAAAATTAATTTTTAACCCCCGCCACTGCATTATAAATAGTTACTCATAAGTTGGCGCAACCAACGAGGACTCACGTCTCGATCAAAAGTGGAAAACTAAAAACTTTTACTACGATATTCAACTATTAAGATAACAGTCGTTAGTGTACGATTGTAATCGGAACGTAAACAGAAAAAAACTCTAATTGAATTATTGGAAAATGCACGCTTATCTTGACACAAATACCTACCGAGTCATCGCTAAAAATATTCATCGTGTAGATTATAACAATTATCTTTTTTTTTTTTTAATTTCTACTGCTACACTTATTAGATTGTGTAATGTGAAACATTTGCGTTTTTTAAGAGAGAAAAAAATTGTGTGACGCGTTCAGAGTAGGGAAGGCCAGGAATGAACGTAACAATTTTCAATTTTTGTACTCAGTTTTCCTTTGATCTGCTCTTTGAAAAGGATCCCATACAAACTAAACAGAAGCAATCTCCGATGTCTGAATTATCACTATCCTTAATTATTTTAAAATCTTTTTTCTTCTTTTATGTTTTATTTCCTTTTTTTATAGTTTTCTTAACAACTGAACTTTTTTGCCTCTTTAGCAGTCTGCAAAATGGGTTTCTTAACTTCTTTGGCTCTAAGCTTTCTTTCGTTTTGTTCTTGAATTTCAAGCTTATTTGGAGTCAGTCATTATTGCTGGTTTTCTGCCTTTCCTTCCCATTCCATTATTCTTCCTGAACACTAGTTGAAGAGGTAGATGGGATATGTAACTTATTTTGGGGGTTTTTGGCAGTAATGGTGAAGCTACCAATGGAGGTGTTTGTGAGCGTAACTCACACTCAGTCGAAATTGATTGCATATGATTATGATGAAGAGGACAATGCATCAATCTGATAACTTGTTGATGGAATCGGCTCTGGTAGTGGAACTGCAACATAGTAAGTTGAGGTCTGTAAATACTCATGTATTTACGGGCCATATCCCTGTGCAAGCAACCTACGCCTATATGTTTCGCGTTGCTACGGCAATCGGAAAAGAGTCTAGGACTATACTGGGTATATCGTATATTGTCATAACTTTCCCAGGGTTTGATCTCATCCAGTTGTCACAGCATGCATGTGTGTGTGTAGTGTGGTGGCAAAGCCAAAAGGACAATGCCAGAATCTCTACATACGTATATATTCTTCAATGCTATATGCGAACTGTGGTTCTCTAAAAGAAGAATCCACTTATTTTCTTTAGATCGTCTTACATGAGACTTAAAATGATAAATCAAAAATATTGTTTGACTTGTTGCCTGAACTGTATAAATTAAGTTCTGTTTGCTTATGTTCATTGTTCGACAATCTTATTTTATTTAGAGAGAGCACATACGAATGGTTATAGTTAAAGATGTTATTGTTAGTAAACTACGTGAAATAGTCAATCACATGATATAAATAGAAAATCGAATATATCAGCCGATGTTGATGCATCGTCGGTACATTGTCATTTCTCCGGTGATTTTCGCAGATTTATCGTCCAGGAATCCTTCCTGGAACGATATTTTCACATTAGCGTCCCACATCTTTCGGCCGATGCCCCGTTTTCCGTCTCGAATCGCCGATAATTCGTCGATTCCCGTCCGCAAATCGAAATTCTCATCCCCGCCAACACCCCCCGGTCCTCCTCCTTCCACCGCCACCTTCCAGCACTTCCCCTGTACTGACGCATAAATTCCGATTAGTGTCGGAAGGGGTCGAGGAACGTCGGGGTAACTTTTACCCCTGACGAAATACGGGCTCTTATTATTTTTTCAGCGATACGGAAAAAAAGTTCGATACGTCAAAGGGAATTAGCGAAATGTTGTGACAGCGTAACCCACTGAATTGGAGATTGTTTCGAAAGGAACAATAAGGGGAAAATGGATGATATTGTGGCATTGTTTGTTATATTGAGATACTGTGTACAAACTTTTACATTTTATATACCCTGGTGGTATTAAGACATTAAAAAAAAGTTATATGGGATTGTCCAATAAAAGTGTCGGAACTTTCAAATGAGGTACAATGATAACTACAAACCATGCCGGTAACTTTTATTTCCCATTAATAATTCCCCATTATTTTCTTTATCTAACATATCAGTCAATAAGTTCCGGTTTGACAAATAAAAGCCCTTTTTTGCAAATTTCAACTTTATTCATCAATATAATCTCCTTGAAGAGCAATACAATCATTCCAACGCTTTTCTAACATGTCTACTCCCTTTTTATAGAATGATTTCTCTTTGCCTTTAAAATACCCTTCTGTTTCGACAATTACCTGTTCATTGGAGTGAAATTCCTTTCTAACGAGCACTTTTTTGAGGTCTGAGAACAGGAAATAGTCGATCGGGGCCAGATCTGGAGAATACGGTGGATGAAGCAGCAATTCGACATGCGATTCATGCAATTTAGCTAGCGTGGCCAACAATTTGTGAAACGGCGAATTGTCTTGGTGAAACAGCACTTTTTTTGTTCATTTGGAGTCTTTTTTGCTATCTCGTTCTTCAAACGTACCAATAACGCTATGTAATATTGGCTATTGATGGTTTTACCTTTCTCGAGATAATTGATAAACAATATCCTATGCTCATCCCAATATATGGCCAAGGCGCCAAGGCCATAACCTTGCCTGCCGATGTTGATATTATTGCTTGTATTATATAGTGAAACAAATACCAAATGTTTTAATTATTATCATTCTTTTTATTTCGCTTAAACAGCTCAAAACGTTGCTCGAAATCATCAATACGTTGTTGTTTTTGGTCCACTGTGGAAAACTCGATACCCATTTCGATAGCAATTTACGCATTTCCAAATGTTCATGCAAAATGGTGTAAACACCTTCTTTCGATATCTTCATGATGTCAGCTATCTCCTATAGCTTAACTTTACGGTTTTGCGAAATAACAATGAATTGTGAATTTGTCTGATGTTGTCTGGTGTAACCACCACGTTTGAATTCAGCATACAAATCAATTATAGTAGATTTTCCTATAGCAGAGTCCGAGCAATGTTTATCAAGCCATTGTTTTGTCCCAACTGTCTTTTTCTTCGTTACAAAGCAATGCTTAATTAACACACGAAAATCTTTTTTTCCATTGTTTGGAAAATAAGAAAAATAGCATGACTTAAAACACAACTCAGAAATTAGTAGACAGATTATTATGAAATTTTGACACATGACTTGAAGGTTCCCACAATCGACTTAATTTTCTTTTTTGTTTAAACAATTCGGCTTACCAAAGTTTGAAGGTATTTTGTTCATTTGAAGAGGAAAAAGAAATCTTAGAAATAAACACCGGATACTAAGTTTTTATCTAATTATTGTAACTCTTAATAAATTAGTAATGTTTTAAATTTCTTCCTAGATTAATTTTTTCTTCTTCTTCGAACGAACAAAATGCTTTCAAGCTTTGGTACATAAACACATGCTACCAGGTGTAACGGTTAATAATTCTTAATTTTTCCTTAAAAAACATGTTTAATTTGGGAGAAAGATAATAAATGGTTTATTCAAAGTATACGCCATCGCTAGCTACACATTTTTCCATCTCTTTGGCAATTTGTGGATGTTCTTCCAGAAAAACCGCACATCTTTTGAGGTGGTCCGGTCGTCAAGCCATTTTTCGACATCTGCGTAATTATTGAAATGTTTCATGGAAAGTGCGTGAGACATCGATAAAAACAAGTGGTAATCGGAAGGGACCAAGTCTGGTGAGTACTGCGGGTGGGGCAAAAGTTCTCAGCCAATTGCAGAAATTATATCTCTGGCCCCTTTCGCTGTGCGTGATAGGGCATTGTTGTGCTGCAAAATTACTTTTCTGTGTCTTGTAGCCCATTGTGGTCGCTTTTCGATCAGTGCATGGTTCAAATTGATCATTTGTTTACTGTAGTGAATGGTATTAACTATTTCACCTGGTTTCCAAAGCGTTTCCAAATGTTGATGGTTGTCCTGAGTCACCCCATGATTTTCGGTGTTTTGGGTTCTCGAAATATTTCCATTTTTCGTCTCTACCCACGATCCGATACGAAGTCTTTCTTTCATGCTAAGAAAGCAAAACTTCGTTTTTGCATCTGTCGTTTTTCCATCTGTTTGTCGTTCAGCTGATGAGCGTGGTACCTATTTTTCTGTCAGATTCCTGGCAGAACACTTTCCAGAATATTTAAATAGTATTCCACGCCATTTTTAATACGCTTTTATTGCCTTCACCTGTATCTATCTATGTAACGGAATCTTTGAACGTCCTTTTGACCCACTTCAAAACGTCAGATTGAATTGAACCTTTGCACACTTATCAAGGACCGATGACAATACAATAATTTAATAGGTTCATCCCATTATCCTAAACAGGATCGTCAGGATCAAGAAAGGCAGTGGCGCGCAAATTACCCACTCCCACCGCGGGTAGGTAGTGACGAAAAATAAATAATAGTTTAAAAAACTAAAAGAACACGCTTTTAAAGCAGATCGAATTAAAAAATGAAAAATAAATTATAGTTTAAAAAACTATAAAACACGCTTTGATGGTAAACGGAACTAAATAATAATTTTTAGTATAAGAATAAAGTGATAAACGAGAAAATTAATGTGTCATTATAAAAAAGCGTGGGGTGCTTTGAACCATATTTTCATGCTAATTCTACTTATAGAAACGGTACTGATGGAATATTTATAACAACTCACATCGAGCACCTCATACTTTTTTCATAATGACACATTCATTTTCTCGTTCATCACATTATTCTTATACTAAAAATAATTTTTTACTTTTTAGTTTGGTTAACCATTAAAGCGTGTTTTTTAGTTTTTTTTAAGTATAATTCTTTCGGTAAATCTTTCATGGAATTGAACGTATAACTCACCGTTGGGCAATTGCAATTTCCCGATGACTGGTGCGTTACAAGTGTTATGTTATATTTATCATCGGATAAGGAATTAATCGCGCTAAAGTTCAATCGATATAAATGCTCTGCACGTTTGATAATATATTCAGAGTTTTTTATAGTCTCAGATAAAAATTCAGCTCCAAAATAAATTATTTATGAATACTGCATTGTAACTTGAAATAAGGACTATTAATAATACGATATGAACCATTTTACTTACAAATAAAATGAATGGACTTGCTAAACCATCCTACAATCCGTTGAATTATTGCAACAAGACAGCTTAAAAGGCACCATACGATGAAAATTAAAGAAAATAAAGTTACGCGTATGCGTATCCATTTTAAAAGGCTTTAGCCACAGAATTTATTACCATTTGATTCGAGACGAAACCTGTAGGACGTTAAATGGTCAGTCTTACCCACGCACCACAGTTATAAGCCTTCCAAGGCCTAACGCACCATATTAAAACGGCCCAGCATTGCCAATTAAATGTATCTCAGTATATTTTTTAACACGAATTTGGATATATTTCATTTTTAATTGAAAATATTGAACGAGAAAGAGAAAAAATCTTTTCATTTGTGCATTTTAGGAGACTTTAATTGACGATATTATTTAAATTTATGTTTGGGTATTTATTAATCAAGACCGTTAGCAACTGAGAGATTTAAACAGCTCCAATCCCCCCTCCCCAGGGGTCTGTCCCTAAGTCTTTCAAGTCCTTAAATGAATAACCTTTCTGTCCTTAAATCAACACTGCATCTGGGGTTTCAGGTGTTTTTAAGTGGCGACTTTTCACCCTTTTGGAGTATTTAGGGTTGCCAAGGTATGGAGTACTGCTTCGACTCACCTTTTGGTACTTCCATGCTCGTAAGAACACTATGAATTAGCTCTAACGAAACGAAATATGTGCCCTCCAATTGAAGGGATGTGTGGGGCTCGTCTCCAATCAAGTACCTAACAAATCGTGCAGGGAATAATTTCAAAACAATGGTTTGTTAACTCTTTCGCTAATTTTTATTCTAAGTTATTTACCAGCGGTAAACGCCAGACAACATATAACAACAAGAAACATACATTATAATTACCTTTTACATAAGAACACTGATACAGCAGGGAGCTTACTATAACTGTATAAAAATGTATAATCACCTACCATATGTTAAGATTATCAAGGACATTGACCAATATATAGGATATCACAACTGTACATAATATCAATGTAACAATTTTGACACCATTTCATTTTATATTTATTTAACATGCTGCAGAAATAAAGATAATTATTATCTCATCGACTTGGTATCACTTTCTCAGCTTAAAATGTTGGAAATCTTAAACCGATTCCTCCCGCACAACGTCGGGAGCCTGGGGATAAATTTCATTATAACCCAATACTCCGTTAGCATTAAGACAAAATTTTTCGAACTATGTGGCAGGTTTGCAACAGTATAGCCCGTTGTTCCACTTTTGACATTTCTTTTTAGTCAGAAATTTGTCAAACTTTTGGAGAACCTGTGGCTTACTAACCCCTTTACGGAAATTACAAATGGTTCTATGTTGACTTTTTCATGTTGCCAGATGTTCCTCAGTTCATGAGAAAGATTCTCGTACTTAGAAGCTTTTTCCACCTTCGTTTTGTGTATATTATGAGACATTGGTATGGCAATATCAATAATTGTTCCCCACTTTTCTTTCTTATTTATTAAGACTATGTCTGGTCTATTATAGTCGACAGCTCTGTCAGTTATTACCGGCCTATCCCAGTAGAGCAGCATATCGTCAGACTCTAGCACTTCTTTTATAGGACTGTATTTATAATATGGAGGAGTAGATATTGCTGAAATATCATTGAGTGCCAGTTTTTGGTGGATTAGCAAGCTGATTATGCCTTCTAAATATGTTAATAATAATTATAACATAAGGTTATAATAACATAATTATAATAATAATTATAATATAAGGTTGCCGTCTGTCGACGGGTGGATTTGTTACCATACGGGGTATCATTGTTATTACTTGGACGAGTCATTGTTGCTTATAAGCTTATGGGTCCAGTGTTTCCACTGGGAGTTTAGAACCAGCCATTGTTAGTTTCTGGAGCGTAGTGTACGGCCGTACCCTCTGGGTGAACAGACGCCAACCAGGTTGCCGGTGGTTGCCACTGCAGACGCGACTTGGGTTTTTTTTTGCCAGAGCCCTGTTAGCCGTCTGTTCCTGAAAAAAACGTTCGGGTTCTGCCGTTGTCCGCTCCCTGCGACGTGGACAAAGGGTTGGAGCTTTAGGAATATATATATATATATATATATATATATATATATATATATATATATATATATATATATATATATATATATATACAAAAATAAGACACTACAACACAGTTATCAAACCAGAGGTACTATACGCAAGCGAGAAACGTACACTCCACACAAAAAGCGGCATAGAAAACATACTAAAAGAAGAACGCAAAATTATGAGGAAAATTCACGGCCCAAAACTAACAGAGGGAGGATACAGACTATATTCCATGAAGACCACAGAGAAAATGTCCAACGTAGCGGCGGACATAAAAAAAAGAAGGTTGAAATTCTATGGACATATCAGTAGACTCCCACCGACAAGACTCACCAACAAAATTCTTACATATATACAAGGGGTCAAGTCAACAGTTCCATGGATCATCGCACCAGTCAGAACTGATCTGGGAAGGACACAAATGGATCTGACAGATTGATGACAGAAGCAACTACAGAAACAAAATACATATGCGAAACGTCGGATCAGAGAGCGAAATTTCAAGGAGGGGACAAGGTGGTCGGTGAGAGAAAGAGGTTCCACGGAGAGAGGATGAGAAAGGTGTGGAAGATCATAAAGAAAACTCCAAAAAGGGGTCGGAATGCTTTGCGTGATCCAACCGGGTCTATACACATCTAATAATATATACCGTGTGTCCCAGCCAAATGGAATAAATTCGTTAATAAATAAATGGGGGCGTGTTCGAAAAAACGCTCGAACAAGTCGATTGGTATTTTTAGATGCGCATTTTTTTCAACAAAATTTTTTTATACAGGGTGTGTCATGTAACAGTGGCCAATACTAACTTTCTTATTTTAAATACAACACCCTGTAAATTATTTAATTTTTGGATTCTTCAGGAAATTCTAGACATATTTCATGTAAAATATCCTATACTTATCTTCAACTGTTTCGGAAATATTAAGTAATTCTTCGAACATTATCAGCAAATAGGCAAAGATAAAAAAATCAGGTTTTCAAAGGTAGGTATTTGTTGTATGAAACGTCAAAAAAATCAACGCGCCTTTTAAATTAGTTTTCTTTGACGTGTGTGATTCATTTGATTTAAACATGGTGTATTTATCAGACAGTCATAAAATAACTATCTTAATGATGATAGGTTATGGAGATAGGACACGAACTCAAGCCGAAGTTATTCGTCTCTTTAGGGAAAACTATCCTGACTTACCACCCATATCCCAAGGTACAGTAAGTAAAGTTGAAAAACAATTTAGAGAACTGGACACGTGAGACAAATTAAGAAGGAAGCAGTGTCGTTGACCGATAACAAAAAATTGGATGTAATGCTTGCATTCCAAGAAAATCCGCATACCTCAACTAGACAAGTTGCCTTGGAAAACAATGTTGGTCGCTCTTCGGTTGCCAGAATATTGAAAGAGAATAAAATGCCTCCGTATAAGCTTCAGCCTACTCAAGAGCTTAGTGAAGACGACCTCGACAGGAGAATGGAGTTTTGCGAACAAATGATTCACAGAGTAGACAACAACCTTCTGAGAGAGGAAAACGTTTTATTTTCTGATGAATCTACTTTTACTCTTCATGGGCATGTCAATCGCCAGAACTGTCGTTATTGGTCGAGAGAAAATCCTCACTGGATGCGGGAAATTCACACACAAAGACCTGAAAAGATTAATGTCTGGGCAGGTATTATAGGAGATCAAATAATTGTTCCAATATTTTTCGATCAAAATTTAAATGGGGTAAATTACTTAATTACAACAAGATGGAACACCCCCCCCCCCCCCCCCCAACAAGTTAATGTGCGGCAGTACCTCGATAATGTGTTTCCAAATCGATGGATTGGGATGAGAGGGCCATTAGAATGGTCACAAAAGTCTCTGGACCTCACTCCGTTGGATTTTTTTATGGGGATATCTCAAAAGCGTCGTATACAAAACCAAGCCACAAGATCTGAATGATTTAAGAGGACGCATTAGGTGAATTACGCCACAAACATTAAATAATGTCAGGAATCAGTTTTACTTGAGGTTGGGGTGTTGCCAAGACGTCCAGGGTTCACAATTCGAGCATTTGTTACATTAAATGTTTTAAATAAAAAATTTATACAAAAACTAAATAGTCTTGAAATTTCCACAATTTTGTTTACAGTGTTAAAAAAAAGTGTAGTTGCGCATTTTTTCCAACGAAAACCTTTTATACAGGGTGTGTCATGTAACAGAGGCCAATACCATCTTTCTATTGTGTGTTGTAGCGAATTTCTGTAATCAAATAATTTTCAAAAAAAAAAAATCAAAAAAATCAGTTAATTTTTGCAATAAATCTGAAAACACTTAATATCTGCGAAACAGTTGAAGATAAGTCTAGGATATTTTACATGAAATATGTCTAGAATTTCCTGAAGAATCCAAAAATTAAATAATATACAGGGTGTTGTATTTAAAATAAGAGAGTTGGTATTGGCCACTGTTACATGACACACCCTGTATAAAAAATTTGATGAAAAAAATGCATGTTGAAAAAAATGCGCATCTAAAAATACCAATCGACGTGTTCGAGCATTTTTTCGAACACGCCCCCATTTATTTATTAACGAATTTATTCCATTTGGCTGGGACACACGGTATATATATATATATATATATATATATATATATATATATATATATATACATGGACGTTTTGGTTCTTCAGCCCCCACCCAAACGTCAGCAAATGTCTCCCCAGACCGGTTTCTGGCGTTAAGCCATCATCAGTCGGGCCAGAACTGACAACTTACGGCCATAAACCGGTCTCGGGACACACTTGCTGACGTTTGGGTGGCGGCCGAAGGAATGAGGCGCACAGGTGAATTTTCCTTGATTTTGAATATTTTTAACATTCTGCATGGGCCCACCATGCCATTTTTTCATTTCATTCATTTCATTTCGTAAAAATCACATTCATTTCGGATGCTTTACAGTCCCAAAACAAATCTTTTTCCACTTGTTCGATATCGGTTTTAGTCTCTTGTTACCTTGCCAGCAATTTCTAACGGATCTCTCCGTCCGTCTCTCGTTCTCTCTCACTCACTCTCTCGAATACATTCGCAGTTACGTAACCATCGAGCGCCGAATGAGCTCATGAGAAACGCGAATTTTGTTCATGTCGCTAATTGTTTACATTCGGATTAAACGTTTTTATCTCGATGTACTGCATGTTGGGCGAATCGGTACAATTATATTTTTTAAATGTGTGCACGATATGAGGAATGGAGAAGTGTAATTAAATTACTTCATATTTGTTTATTAATTAATAATAATGACTCCCACCCCTTCTTTGTTTCAATGTATAAAATCAATATTGCGATGCCTTGAATTTATGTTAAACCTAGCTTAATATAGTGAACAATTTGCCTATGTATTTGACTGGTACATAAGTTTATCCATTTTTCGAAAAATATATCGGCTGTACAAATACGTTTTCAGGGATTTACAAAACATAGAGTACCTAGTATTAAATCGGATCGGACCATCTTGTAACTATATTCATGTTAAAGCATCATCATTTCCCTCTACAAATCGGAATGTGTTATTTCGCAAAACACAATTTGCAGGAAACGCTGCTTTTTTGTTTTAATTTGAAGAAAAGTGCACCTGATAGACACCGATTGTTCCATCATTAAAAACATGTGAGTATTGGTTTCGGCGTTTTAAGAGTTGTGATTTTGAAGCCAGTGACAAAGAACGCGAAGGGAGGCCAGTAAAATTTGAAGACGCTGACTTGGGGGCATTATTGAACCAAGATTCATGCCAAACTCAAGAGGAGTTCGCTGAAACCTTGGGAGTGACTCAACAAGCGATTTCAAACCGTATCAAGGCCATGGGTATGGTACAAAAACAAAGAAATCGGGTTCCGTATGAACTCAAGCCAAGAGACATCGAATGCCGTTTTTTCACGTGCGAACAACTGCTCCAAAGGCAAAATCGGAAGATTTTTTTGCATTGAGTCGTGACGGGGATGAAAAGTGGATTCACTTTTTGATTGATTTACTACAATCCAAAGCGCAGAAAATCGAGGTATAAGCCCGGCCATGCATCAATTTCAACGGCCAAACCGAATATTCGTGTCAAGAAGCTAATGCTGTGCATCTGGTAGGATCAGTTCGGAATGATCTACTATGAGCTACTCCAGCCTAACGAAACCATCAGTGAGGAACGTTACCAATAACAATTGATGCAATAGAGTCGAACATTGAAGCTCAAATTCAGCGATATGCCAAAAGACGTGACGTGATCTTCAGCATGACAACGCTCGGCCACATGTTGCAAAAGTCGTCAAGGAAACTTTGGAGAGGCTTCAATGGGATGTCCTACCCTACCCGCCGTATTCGCCAGATATTGTTCCTTCTTACTAACACTTGTTTTTTTGAATACATTGTACATGAAACATGAATAATAAAACTGTTATACAAAAATATAATCTAAATAATTTTAAACCGAGGATGGTTCCGGCATTTTGGTGGAAATTATTGATGGAAATTCATACTAAATTGTATAAATAAAACAAAGTTGTCTAATTTCCATTTATATTTTTCTCTAGAACATAAAGCGTTTCGCTACATTGTAGCCTCTTCAGATGGTTGACAAAGAATCTTACATTATTTGTCATCTGAAGAAGCTACAGCAAAAAGCGTTATGTTTTAGAGAAAAATATAAGTGGAAATTAGACAACTTTGTTTTATTATATATTAATTATTTATACAATCTAAATAATTTTGTCTTTACAACTTAAAAACATATATAGTGTGTAGGAAAAATGACGGAACTTTTTAAATTGAAAAAAAAAATAGTTATTTTGCCAAAATTATGTCTTATTATTCAAAATACATTCCCTCCGCATCATTACACCCGTGAGCACGTTCAAGCAATCTAGCATAGATATGTTCTATTTCGGAAACACCTCAATAACTCTCATCACGGGCCTTGGACTTATGTAACACTGTTATAAAACGCATAATAACGTATAATAGTAATAGTAAACGTATAATAGTATATAATAGTTATATATATATATATATATATATATATATATATATATATATATATATATATATATATATATATATATATATATATATATATATATAAATCAGGCGAATACGGTGGATGTTGATGTTGAAGCACGGAGGATGTTGTAGACTTTTTTTTTCGGCAAAAATTTACGATCAGAGTCCGTAATTCGCGAATTCTGTCTTTGTTATTTCGTGAATCACGTTTTTGGTCGTATTTAATTCCTCCGATATCTATCTCACAATCCGATTAGCATCGTAGGCGATCATTTCACGCACTTTTTCCATCAGCTCATCGCGATTTTTATGTACGGGATTTTTGCATCAATTCAAATGTTTTTGTAAAAGTTTTACCGAGCTTGAAACAAAATTTAATATTAGCTCATTGTTCTATCGGGTTTCTGTGACGAGGTAACAAAAAGTACTCTCAATTTAAGCGCTATAACTTGACAATCCGTTGATCGATTCCAAATGATGGTGATCTCGTTGTATGGAGGAGATTTCGGATTATTTATTGTTTCTATAAATGGCGCTAGTAGTTTCCTTTAAATTTATAAAGTTCCGTTATTTTTCCCATATACATACATGCAAATGTATGTACAACAAAGTATAACCAATTTTGGGTTTATTGCGCGAGAAGTAATGGTCCAGGCTGCGTTTCCTCAATTGGCCACCAAAATCATGCGCTTTGATGCCGTTGGACTTTTGTAGGGCTACGCGAAAGATCGTGTTGCCAGTAGACAATCTTCAAAATCTTGAGCAGTTAAAAACCAACGTTCGTCAAGTAATGGCCGAGATACCAGCCGAAATTTGCAGAAGTCATCGAAAATTATTTCATAAGGATTAAGTCGTGCAAGTGGTCACGTGGTGGGCATTTAAATGATGTCGTATTCCACACTTAATGGGAAAGTCCAACAATCAATAAAATGAAAACAAAATTTCGTCGAAATCTCAATTTTGTGTGTGCTTTTTTTTAACCCTTTAGAAATTGTTTTACACTTTTTCTTATTTTAATGGCGTTTCCAAAACTAGGGGACGTTTCTTCTAAATCTTCCGAATATTCACTTTCAACTTATTCAGTATACGCAAAGAGATTTATCAGAAAACACCCAAAAACACATTTTTATGAGCTAAATTAAATTGAATTAAACTAAACACACAAAAGTAATAGAAGTTTAAAACTAATGAAATAAAATTCGGATATTACTCTAATAAAAATGAAACAATTAAATGGTTGTCTACAAAAACCCGTTCACCCAGTATGAATAAAAATTGTATCAGTTACTACGGTGTAACAAAAATATTTGCATTTTTGAGGTACTTTGTTCTTCACTATTCAAATAATTTTTACCTACAGTTTATTCCTCGAAATATAAGGCGTAGTTTTCTCTATAATCTCAACCGATCTTTGAGCCAGTAACTCTATTCATCGTCGGTACCACGACGAGTCTTTAAACGTTAAAAACCCAAACCCTCTTCAGTCTTGATTTTTTTCCTCGCGCAAAGTGAGTCGTCAATCAAAATCAATTGTTTCATCAGTAAAGCGAGGTGTTGCGCCATCCTGTTGCAACCACACATCCTCCAGATCAATATTATTCAGTTCAGCCCATAAAAATCCAATTATCATCTCTGATATCGAATACTATTTGCAGTTACAGCTCACCAGCAGCATTCTGATAGAAATACGGCCCAGTTACACCTCCTGTCTATAATGCACTCCAAACAGTGACTCGTTTAGGATATAAAGGTTTCTCATGAACCAATCGTGGATTTTCCCCACCCACATTGCGGGAATTTTGTTTATTATTCAATTTCAAAATGTGCTTCACCTGGAAAGATGATTTTTTTGAGAAAAATCATCTCTTCGTTCTTTGATCCAATTGACAAATGCGCGACGTTTTGAATGATCCAGTGGCTTTAGTTCCTGTGTTATTTAATGTTGTGGATTCACTGAGTCCAAATTGTTGTGAACGTCGACTAAATTCCTGGGTTTTCAGCAACATTTTCACGTACCAAATCAATATGTTCTTGTGAACGACAATTCTAAAAATATTTTTCACTGAACGCCTATTTTCGTTAAATAATTCAACAATGTTCACGCGTCGTTGTATGTCGCGTCGAGTACGACTCGATTGTTATAAATGTCATACATTACACTTCTGAAATGAGACTAGACTTGGGTAAATTCACAACGCCATGAGTGCTTTATTCAAGAATTTAAAAAAAAATGCTCAATTTGAAAGATTTTTATGGCCGTTACTTTTGTTACCCCCTAGAAAAACTCTTAACCTGGTAAACTAAATATTTTACTTGAATGTTCCAAAATGTACTCAGTGATAACACTATACATAACAGCAATTGTGCAAAGTCAGACGTTATATTTTGCTTTATAAAAGACCGAGAAAGATAGTTCTTACAATGTGTAAACATTGCGAAACTTTAAACTCAGTATAAACCAGGCGTGAAGAAACGATTCTGGTTGTTTGCGGATATTCATTATACGTTGAACTAAAGTTAAATTTTCTCGAAAACTTCAACGATAAATTCAGATGCGTGGCAAGTTCGAACACGTTCCTCGCTCCTTGAAAATTGTTTTTCAGCCAGTTCTAAATGGAAACGGGGAACGGAAGATGGCTGTCTAATCGAATTGAAGTCCAAGAATTAGAAATTTATACTAATTTTATAGTTGTTTGGACAATTGATGTACAAATATTATAAAACGATAATTGTACTGGTTTAAGGGGTAGGATTAAAAAATTTTCTGACTGACATAAACATGGAGCAAGTGTTACTAAATGTAGTATGATCGTGTCCACTACCTTTAACACGATTGTTGGATAGGTGCCATGTTTGTTAACAATCGAGCACAAACGCGTTCGAATGAACACTTCTTGTTTTAGAGTGTTTAGACTTATTTAAACGCGATTATGCTAAGTTTCTTCGCCATTTTATAACAGTAGATGATTTTACCCTTACATGCCAGAACCAGAAGATGCAGTGGAAGGGAGCAGGTGAAAATGCACCAAAGAAAGCGTTAACGGTTCCACCTGCAGAAAAAAATCATGGCTACAGTTTTCTGGGATTTTCGTGGTGTGTGGCTTATAGACTACCTAGCAAAAGGCCGGACCTTCATTGAGCTTCACTATTGAAGCCCAATTTAATTGAATTGATATTGATATTGGATCAATTGAACAGTGCTATTCAAGCTAAACGTTCATATCTGTCTTACGCTACCAAATACTTCCACATGCGCAAAATTTAGCTCCCCGTGATTACTTGCTCTTTCTAGATTTGAAGAAATGTCGCGCTAAACAAAAATACATTACGAAGGAATGTGTTAGAATCTCTATTGGATTATAGGGGCAAAATGCTCATATTATTTATACAAAGCAGCTCGATTCCTATATTCGCCTGATACGTCACCATGTGACATTTTCACGTTCCTTTCCTTTCATATTATTCAAAGGTAAGCCTTGAAAGTCATACATTACACCATGAATATATATATATATATATATATATATATATATATATATATATATATATATATATATATATATATATATATATTATATATATATATATATATATATATATATATATATATATATATATATATATATATATATATATATATATATATATATATAATCAGGGGGATCGAAAAGTAATCAATTTTTTTTGCTGGCTAAAAACATTTATTTATTAAAGAAATCTAAAATGCTAGCCACCAAATAATTTCCATCATTTTCTAACACTATTTGCCAGCCTAAAGGCAGTTGTTCGATTCCCTTTTTAAAAAAGTTCTTCGATTTTTCATTGAAAAACTTTTCTAAGTGGTAATTCGACGGCGCGAAATCTGGTGAATAGAGTGGATGAGGTAAAAGTTCCAATCTAAGCTCCATTATTTTTTACTGTGTTATTTTTGCAGCGTGAGGCATCGCGTTATCATATTGAAGCATCCTTTTTTGTTATTGACCAAAACAGATCATTTTTTTATGAGCTCTTGCTTCATTCGTTCGAGTTGTTCACAAAACACTG
The DNA here is from genome assembly GCA_031761425.1 of Cosmopolites sordidus. NCBI lineage: Eukaryota > Metazoa > Arthropoda > Insecta > Coleoptera > Curculionidae > Cosmopolites > Cosmopolites sordidus. Next base: position 203,973 of record JARFXV010000220.1, on the reverse strand, counting down.
TCGCTGTAAGGTTCTGACTAGGTTCAAGCAATTCATAGTGCATTATTCCAGAAAAATCCAACCACATACAAACAAGGACCTTCTTTATCGTTAGTGATGGTCAAGGTGTCGAAACAGGTGCTTCTCCGGAAGAAAGCCATTGTCTTTTTCCTACAGAATTATTGTATAGCACCCATTTATCATCTCCAGTTACAATTCGTCGCAAAAACGGACCGATACAAAAGAGACACGCACATGGTACGCCATTGATCAAGCGCCGTTTCCATCAATTCATGAGGAACCCAAATTCCTTGCCTGTGCAATTTTCCTATGCGCCGAAGATAATCCTGAACTCTCGACCATGGACAGCTAATCTTCAGTAATAATTCCTCAATTGTTTGACGAGTATCTGAATCCACCATCGCCTTCAGGATATCATCATCTAATTTTTGGAGTCGTCCTTTTCGTGCGGCATCTTTGAGATTCCTATTTCCATTTCTAAACTTTTTAAATCATCTATGACACTTTAGTTTCAAATCATCCCCGTAGGTATAGGTAATTTTTTTTCACTGCTTCGTTTGCCTTCATTCCTTGATCGAACAAAAATAGCATACAATGGCTTAAGTGTGCTTCTTGGCCTTAACATATTTCCTCCTTGGTAGAACAAAAACTTTATAACCGAAAAATTAAATTTAAAACTAAGCTTGAACGTAACAACAAAACTTCCATGTTTGCGGGACCGTGTCTCGACACAAACTGACTGTGAATGAGCTCATCTAAGAAATTTTGATTCGGCCCCCTAATTGATTTGGCTGAAATTTTTGTTATTACTAATACGCTAATTAATTTTTTAATTTTTCTTTAAAATTTTTTAACTCAACTGGAAATAAGTTATGAACTTTTCAAAAAGCCGGCGTTTTTTTTTCATATAGTTATAATTCTTTCAAAAATTGACCACACAAGACTTTTTTTAATTATTCGTTTTCAATGAACTTTGCAAAAAAATTACAAAAAAATATTTCATTTAATCTTTTATAAAATTTTTGAGAGTCATTAATTTCGTCCGCCATTTTTAATTTTTTTCTTTTTTTCTCAAAAAAAATTCCATTCATTCTACCTTTGATGCTGCAAGTGCCATCGTAGAAAGAAGACAATGCTGTGCATTTGGTGGGATCAGAAGAATGTCGTGTGCTATGAGCTCTTGAAACCAGGTAGAACAGTTAAAACCATTCGCTACCGTCAAATGATCAATTTGAACAATGCATTGACCGAAAAGCGACCAGAATGGGCTACAAGACACAAGACACCATTTCTGCACTTGGCTGAAAACTCTTGCCCCACCCACAGTACTCAGCAGGCTTGGCCCCTTGCGACTACTACATTTTCATCGACGTGTCACGCAATTTTCATGAAACACTTAAACACTCCACAACAATTATGGAGATCAATTCTTCTATTGGAACCTTTGATGTGAAACACTAAACTTGAAGAGATTTACCTCTAAACACCAAAACACTTTTTTGAACTGCTCGACGTACGTTTCGCTAACCATGTTAGCATCATCAGGAGATGATTTAATCTAATTCTAAAACTAAACTAGGTTCTATTTATACCAAAACCATACCTAACCAAGCGTGTAAAAATCATGAACCGTGAAGTGTACTAAGCCTTACATTAATAATTGAAAAAGTTGACTGAAAGGAATGGGTCCTTTATCTCGGTTCATGATTTTCTTACATTTTTGTATTTGAATGCTTTCATATGCATCCAAAGCCCTATTATTATTAACACTTTTAATTAGTCTTAAATTACTAATATCTATACTGTGGTCATGTTCGATTGCATGTTGGGCAACACAAGATTTTTCATTTCTCCCATATCTAATGTGGGCAATATGTTTTTTATATCTTGTCAATATGGATCTTTTTGTTTCATGTTGCTCTACTTTATCCTTTGGATTACCCAGAACTTCTCTTAATTTATTATATGGTTTGTACACAACCTTAATGTCCACTTTTTTCAAAATTTTGTCTAGTCCTCTTGTCAACTGGGCATCAAATGGTATTACCATGAATTTCTTTGTGTTCTGATCCTTTTGAAAAGTCGAAGATTCTTTCAATAATTTTCTGAACTTATGTTTTCTAATTAGTTTATCTACAATGTTCTTATTATAACTATTCACTTCAGATACCTCCCTAATTAATTCTGTTATAATTCGGTGCAATCGAGCACATGCAATCGAACATGACCACAGTATAGATATTAGTAATTTAAGACTAATTAAAAGTGTTAATAATAATAGGGCTTTGGATGCATATGAAAGCATTCAAATAGAAAAATGTAAGAAAATCATGAACCGAGATAAAGGACCGATTCCTTTCAGTCAACTTTTTCAATTATTAATGTAAGGATTAGTACACTTCACGGTTCATGATTTTTACACGCTTGGTTAGGTATGGTTTTCATATAAATAGAACATAGTTTAGTTTTAGAATTAGATTAAATCATCTCCTGATGATGTTAACATGGTTAGCGAAACGTGCGTCGAGCAGTTCAAAAAAGTGTTTTGGTGTTTAGTGGTAAATCTCTTCAAGTTTAATTATGGAGATGTCGAAAAGTGGCTTGATAACTGGACGATCTCAAAAGATGTACGCTTTTTCAGCGAGGGCATCAACAATTTGCCAGGAAAAATGTGCAGCTAGCAGTGGCGCATACTTTGAATAAACCATTTTTTACTTTTCTCCCAAATTAAACATGTTTTTAAGAAATAACTAAGAATTATTAATCACCACGCCTAGTAAATGATGAGGTCAAAGCGGACAGAAACTGTTAATTTTGCATAGTTGGTCTAAATGTATCGAATTGTTAAGTAATTACGTTGAAAAATAAAAATCCTGAGCGCTCTTTATCCGGCTGAGAACTTTTTGAACTACCCTCGTAACTACTTTTTCATCTTTTAAGATATTTGCATCACCTGTTAGTTATTTTTTTATGTTTTCTTTGTACACCTTGTTGTCACAAAACACTTTCACTTTTACTAAAGGGTCCTTATACACCAATATCCCTCTAAATTAAAAGCGTATAGTCGTAGGGGTGACGAGGTGCGCCGTCAGTTGAAGCCGAGAACAATTCCGCCCTTGAAAATCCCATTGTTCGCCGACGACATTGCAAGAGAGGCAATTTAAAAAGCTAAGGTCAGGAACGCGTAAAATCGACACCATCCCTTTTACGAATAAAAAATAAAGGGTAAACCCTCGCGGCACCTGTTGCGACATAACCCTTTCCACCCGACTTGCAACCCTATCCCCCCAACCCGATTTTCTGAAATTTTAAACGGCGCCACATCTCGTCTCACCTCTCAAACAGGCACCGTTTTAATAATAGAACGAGTGCGTCTTTTGTGCGAGCTCTGCGGGCGGAAGAGGACGATTGGGGTTAGGGAGAGAATGTACTGGACCCCCGTTTTATGACCGGTTGGGACGATAGAAGCCCCAGTAACACAGAAAACGCACGTTTGTGAGGTTGAGGGATGCGAGAAGGGGATGCGAAAGGACGAAACAAGGCCGTCCAGTCCGAGATTTAAGAGAGAAAGACAATGTCCACGATAAAGATTTTTTCATTCTGTTTTGTTGTGTATTTTTCGTTCTCCGGTTTCAAAGGAATAGTAGAGGAGAGAAAGGAAAGCTTCATTGCTGCATACTAAAGATATTAAAACCTTATTGCGTAAAAAAAATCTCGAAAACTAGATACTCCTTTTTACAAAGCTATATGAATGCATTTTCAACCTTTTTTTCTAGTAGGGTAGGGCGGCGCTAATTGAGCAACGTTTCGCTTGATCTCCCATAACTTGAAGAATATGCATCGGTTAGTTGATTCTTACTCTGTTAGGTTCGTACGTCTAACGGTGTAAAAACGATCCGAGTACAGCTCCCCAGTTGCACAATGTGCTACACTAGTGGGGCTAGTTGGCATGGGTATGGGGCTAGTTGAGCAATGGGTAAAATGGACTTGATGACTGTACAGAATGATTTGAATACAAAATAATTGTAATCAATAAGGAAATTTTTATTTATTACATACTCATACTGTTATTATATCTCTAGAAAAATAAAATTAAAATCAAACAAAATTAAATCTTTCCAATCTTTGGAGTATTATTACACTTTTATATTTAAAATTATATATTTAAGAATAATTATAACGCAAATAAATATTAAATTAAAGTAGTAACTAATTATGAGATCAAGAATATTGCTAGATGATAAATAATCCCAAATTATTAATCATATTTCTCTCTCCTCTACAACTTTTGTTGCATCACTCATTTGTTGACTAGTAACTAAACCTTTTGAGGTCTTTCTTTTATATGTACGCATCCTAAAATGTGATAATAATCATTAATACAATTATCAATCTAAGTAATTTTAATTAGTAAACTTTGTGTTGAATCATCACATGCACAAATAATTGATGGTTATTAATTTATTAAAGAAACATTTGATTTTCTACAATAAACATCTAGTGGGGTTAGTTCAGCAAGCGTTGAACGCGCGTTGCTCAACAAGCCCTAGTTGAGGCAACAAAAGAAAAATTAGGTTATAAAAAAATCATGAGAGTTAAAAATAAATAACTATAAAAATAAAAATCTATAACACTGGGGAACAATTTGAAAAATAATGTCTGTTGAGTTCGATATTTAAGCTGCTTTATACGTAAATTGACATGCTAATTCCAAATCTTTATTTAGTTTTTTTCTATATCGTCAAGGTTTTTCTCTACAGTTGTTGCGCATCCGACTAAGCTTGGCGAATCACAGAAGTCACTACTGCTCTCCTACCGGCGAACCTTCTTCGACCTAGGAGTGGGGGCGTGAGTAACGTTGCGTCATCCAAAACTAGTTCGGTAGTTATGCATGAGATGCTAAAGTACGCGGGTCTGTGTTGCTCTGATATAGTGAAGTCAAAGTATTCATACACAACTACAGATTTTCGTTATGTCTGCCTCTGGTAGTTCTCGTCGTAAGTGCTTAAACAACCCTGATTCATTTTGTTATATATGTAGCAGTTTTACCATCCCCATTCAACGGACTAATATTAGTACATTTGCCAGGCAAGCCTATTTTGCTTATTTTAAAGTAAAAATAGGTGACCAAGATAAATCATGGGCCCCTCATAAAGTGTGCAAGCAGTGTGTGGAGAGTTTACGAATGTGGACGAAGAGAACACTTAATAAACTTTCGTTTGGTATACCAATGGTTTGGCGAGAGCCCAAAGATCACTTAAGTGATTGCTACTTTTGCATAGTGAAAACATCAGGATTCAACAAGAAAAACAAACATAAAATTGAGTACCCTAGTTTACCGTCAGCTATACGCCCTGTGCCTCATTCAGCCTCATTCAATTCAAGTTTCCAATGATTCTGTTCGTAAACGATTCATTCAACATGAACGATTCAATCAACATGATTTAGCACGAGATTTGGGACTATCCAAAAAAAGCATCGGAATTATTAGCATCAAGACTGCACGAAAAAAATTTGCTTGACAAAGGAGCTAAAATGATTTACTATCGATCCAGAGAAACTTAATTTAGGCAGTACTCCAGAAATAATGACGGATTTGTATATTGCCAGAACGTAGAAGGTTTAATGAAAGAATTAGCCATTTCTAACTATAACGCAACTGAATGGCGATTGTTTATAGATAGCTCAAAGCGTAGCTTGAAGTATATTCTCCTACATAATGGAAATTTATACGGTTCAGTCCCAATAGGTCATTCTGTTTCTTTGCGTGAAGAATATGGCGACATAAAGAAAGTCATTGACTTGTTGCAGTATAACATGCACCGATGGATCATCTGTGTTGACCTTAAAATGGTCTGTTTCCTTTGTGACCAGCAACGCGGGTATACCAAGTATCCCTGTTTTTTGTGCATGTGGGACAGCAGAGCTCGTGAGAAGCATTGGGTGCAATCGAACTGGCCGCCAAGATCTGACCTAAGATCTGGTGATCCAAACATTTTAAATCAGCCACTTGTCGACTGAAAAAACATTGTATTTCCGCCTTTGCATATAAAACTAGGTCTCATGAAGCAATTTGTTAAGGCTTTGTCAATTAAAGGAGACTGCTTTAAGTATATCATTTCGGCATTCCCTAGCCTGTCATATGAAAATATAAAGTGTGTTTGATGGTCCACAGATTCGGCAACTCGTTAAAGATGAAAATTTCACTGAAACAATGACCGAACTTGAAAGGAATGCTTGCTTGGCTTTTAAAAATATTGTTAAAGACTTTCTTGGAAATACACGAGCACCGAATTACATCGAAATTGTTCAACAACTCTTGGAGAGCTTTAAAAAGCTTGGTTGCAACATGAGCATCAAACTGCATTTCTTACATAGACATCTTGCTAACTTCCCAGAAAATCTTGGTGCTGTTAGTGATGAACAGGGCCAGCGATTCCACTAAGATCTAAAGGTTATGGAAGCGCGGTATCAAGGTAGATAGGATGTCAGTATGATGGCTGACTACTGTTGGAGCATCAAGCGAGAATGTCCACAAACTGAACACTCCAGGAAAAGCTATAAAAAGAAATTTTTACCATACTATCTTTTATTTATTTTTTGTATAAACATAATTTAACTTTTAATAATATGTTAACCTCTGTATGAATAAAATATTCTAATCGATTTGGTCAGATCTCACCTTATTTCCTTTCGTATGTACACTTTTAAGGTAAAATGAAGGGTATGCTGTAGCTTAAGAACTTGACGTGATAGAGAAAAACTGTGAAAATTTTTTAATTCAGAGATGAAAAATTAGTCAAAAAAAAGTCACAGATCCAAATCAACAAAATTGCTGTTCCCCAGTGTAATCGAAAGAACAATAATTAGGTAACCTTTTAATACTTACGTGGTCCTTATTAAGTGTTTTTATACGAGTATAGTAGAAAAATTATAATGACCTGTAATATTTTTTTACACGGAAAAAAAACAATGTGTTCTCTTATTTTATGGGAGCACCGGACAGCAATTAACAGTCGCGCTATGTTCGCGCTTCTTTTCGCCATTTACACTTTTGTTGTAGGTTGCTTAGTTTTCGAAATATTTCGATTGCACAACTTGCCCCTATGATCAACTAGCCCCGCTCTACCCTACTATGTTTTAGGAAGTTTAACCTAACAGACGTACAAAAAAGGTAGATGTAACTTTAAAGGATTATTTTTTGCTTTTCGTCGGTAAAAATGTGATCATAGATCCATTAAGGATGATCATCAACATTGCCTCTTGAGAATAAAATGGCAAGACTATCAGACCAATGTGAACGTATTTTAAAGAGCCAACAGTTGAGATAGCTAGGTCATTGCCAAAGTGTTTCTTGCGCGAACAACTTTTGTTGGGTTTGGCCCATTTTGAAAGACTCATACAGTCGACTGTTGTGTACTCTGGGGCTTATACGCATAGATCCAAGATTCGTCACCTGTGTAGACGTTATACCCGGCGTTTAACGCACCACGATTGTATTTTTTGAGCATTTCTTTACACCAATCGACTCGAGCCTTTTTTGAGCGATTGCCAAATTATGCTGAATCCAATGCGCACAAATCTTTTTCACGTTTAAATGTTCTTGTAAAATATTATATGTGCTTGTCATATTAATGCCCAGGGATGCCTCAATCTCATGATATGTCACAAGACGATCTTGCTTTATCAGTTCGCTCACAGTATCGATGTTTTTTGGCCCAACAACCGATTTTGTAGACCTTCTTTAAATTCGTCGGTGAGCGAACGCCAGACATGATTGAATTCGCTAAACTACTAATATACAGTGGTTTTAGAGGGTGCTTCATCGAAGTGAGTTGGTCGATGCACTGTTCAGAAAATCCACGTCGAGTAGATCATCTCACGAGTTAATTCCATTTTTTGACTGAGATTAAATTTTCTAATCAGTAAACAACACAAATAGCGTCCTTATGATAAAACGTTCTGAGTACGTATACAGTCTACAATGTCAAACTTGTACGATTTATATATCAGATGGTGCCTAGCAACACCATTGTTACCAATTCCGGATACATAAATAGCAACCCTCGTATATAATTTATCTATATATAATTTATAATAATAAACCTTTATGCGGCATGAATTCCAACGAAAAAACTCTACAGAGAAAACTCATTTCAAATATATTTTGTTTTTTAGAAAATCAAGTTACTTTTTAAACAAACTGTACTTTTTTACAAATCTTCCGGATAAACGGTGAAAATGATAACAAATAAGGGAGAGAAATAACGATACCGGAACGGGGAAAGGTTCTAAATAATAGCGCCTCGGTATTTAATTAGGCAGATGGTTGATTATAATCGTTCTTCTCACATGTCGACTGCTAAAAATAACCAGGGGGCTTCCAAAGATCGACCTCAATATCGCGCCGAACATCGTCGACGAATGTTGGGTCGAATCTGAAAGCAGTCCGATCAATTAGTAATCGATCACCCGAGAAAAAATCTACTATAAATCACCAGTATTGATCAGACGTGTCGAATACGAACGGAATTCTATGCGCCCACATCTTTCACGTTTTTCGATTTCCATCACAAAGAGAGTTTAATAAAGTTTAATTGTCCTAAATGAGGCAATGTGTTGGTACTATATGGGACTTGAAAACATTACTGTATGTTTTTTACGCGTGAGTCAGAATTTAGAACTTCATATAGGAAAATATATAGTTAAGGACAGTCTTAACTTTTTATGTAGAGATGATTTGATATAATTAATGTGTATAATTTTTTATAACAAGCATTCGTTTAATCTCGAAGTCTAAGTACCCTATAAATGTGGCCAACCAAAACGACAAATTGGTAATGATCAACACGAATTTATGACTTTTCTTAAACTACTATATAAGTTTGTTGCCTTTTAAACCAATCAAAGAAGCAAAAACAAAAATAATAAATACGAAAGTTTTGAAGGAAAGTTCGAAAAGTTATCTGCCCAACACAGAGATAGGGCAAGTATGATTAAATCACTATGATATTTGCCAAGTATGATTCATTTAGATCAGGTGCTGCAAAGTTTTGACATTGAAGAAAAATGGACAAAAATTGTTCCAACTGTTACGATGTACTTTGTTTCGGATGTGATGATGAAGAAATAATTGTTGAATATGATGAAAAATCATAAAAATCTGGTGTTTTCTTTATCAGGCAAAGAACTTTTCGAACGGGCCTTGTAATATATAAAGTCGTGGAAGTTTGGGCGGGAATACGAAATAGACACACGATGTTGGGAGCGGCCAAATGAGAAAAAAAAACTCAGCGTACAATTTGATAAAGCAAATCAAAACATGCAATATGGCAAGAAATTTAAAATTAGCTTTTGCTATATATGTCTGTCTCTGAGAGCGATATGTAGAAATGTGTATAACTGATTATTATGATTGGTCTTTGATACATGAGACAATTTACACATAATTCAGATAATATAGATATTTATGTTTGTAAACAAAATTTAAAATAAATTAATAGGAAAACGAACGGGATAAATATTTTTTTCAATATGTACTTAATTATACTTACGTACTTAAATTAGTCCACACATAACTGCTACACAAATCAAATTATTTCGAATTTGAATACTTTGACAGGACAGTGCGCGAGTCAGTGAAGGATGCAACACATAAACAGTACCTAATACAGCTAAGAAAATTAAATACCCTAAGAAAATGTAAGTCACAAAATTTTGCTCACCTAAATTCTCATAATATCAATTCAATTAGTTCAGTAAGATTTTATGATAGAGTTGTAAATTTAACAAATGTTCAGTTTGATAATGAAGAAATTAAGTTATTAGAAAAAGGCCTCAAATACTGTCCAAACTTCGTCAAATCCACAGATATTGAAATACTCGCAGCCAATTTAGAGAATCTTTTAAGTAGTTTAAATAAAAGCCAATTAGCAAAATATAACATTGCAAATATAATAGCAAACAATAAAATAAAAAATAAATATTCCAACGAACTCAGAATAATTAATAAATTACGTAACAAAATTTACCAAAACAATTTAATTCTTTGCAAAGCTGACAAAGGTAATACTGTTACTATTCTAACAAAAGATGAATACCTACTAAAAATGAACACACTCATCAACACAGAAAACTGTAGAGAACTCAAGACCGATCCAACAAAAAAATATCATACCGCTGTAAAGAAAATTACAAAAACGTACAATGAAACCTTCTTAAATATATCGCAATCCAAACTAGATACCATGAACCCAAAATCTCCAGTCTTATACGGAATGCCTAAACTGCATAAAGATGGCATTCCAATGAGACCAGTCGTTTCTTATGTAAATGCTCCTGCATATAAACTTTGCAAACAACTCAACAGTGATCTACCATTATTTATCGATTTCAACTCGCCCAACGCAATCAAAAATACAATAGAACTAACAACAAAATTAAAAAACATACAGATACCTCCCAATGCAAAGTTAGTTTCGTTCGATATAAAAAGCCTTTTTTCCTCCATTCCGGTACAAGATCTTAAAAATATCCTCACTGAAAGAATTCATGAATGCAATCTTGAAATCGTACACAAAAATGCTCTCATAGAAGCTATCAATGTATGTACCGAACAAAATTATTTTCTGTTCAATTCAAAATTTTACCAACAAACGAATGGATTGCCAATGGGAAGCCCCCTGAGCCCCCTCCTGGCAGAAATTTATATGGCTAATTATGAAAACAATTTATTTAGCGACACTAATTATACAAGACACATACATTTTTGGGCCAGGTATGTCGATGATATTATTTGCATATGGACCGGTACAGAAAGACTATTGGGTCAATTTCTTGAATATTTAAACAGTGTAAACTCAAAAATCCAGTTCACAATAGAAACAGAGACGGATAATTCATTAAATTTCTTAGATTTAAAAATAATAAGAACACCGAATAAATTAGAATTCGAAATATTTAGAAAACCCACGTATACCGATACAAGTTCAAATCAGTCATGGAATGTAAAAATGTCCACTTTTCATAGTATGACCCACAGACTTCTAACGATTCCACTTAAAAAAGACAGCTATGAAAAAGAACTTAATATTATCAAAAATATCGCAAGGAATAATGGATATCAGCCAAGCATCATAGATAAAATGATAAAAAACAAGATTAAGAAAAACAACACCAAACATTTTTATGCCGCAACACCCGAAAAAGATTCTAAAAATTGGCATGCTATTAACTATATTCACAAATTAAGTTCAAGAATCACAAATCAGTTAAAGAACGAAACTATTAATATTATCTCTGTTAATAAGAATAATCTTACATCGATGTTAAACAATAACAAAGAAAGAGCAAAATTTTGTGACAAATCTGGAGTATACGAAATTAAATGTAATATGTGTGACGCTATTTATATAGGCCAAACGGGCCGATCGCTCAATGATAAGCTAAAAGAACATAAATATTCAATTTTACACAATCAGAGAAAGACGGGCTTTGCCGAACATTGTATAGACCAGAACCATTTTTTTAACATTAATAATACCAAATTAATACATAGCTGCAATAAAAGCAGACTGTTAAATTACCTGGAAATTTTCGAAATTAAAAAAGCCATATACGACGGCAAAAACCTAACAAACACCCAGCTAGACTTCGGAAATACTCCAATTATTGATAGTGTAATAAATTTAACGAGATGAAAAAAACGACTTCCATTAGACAGCACTTTGAAACTTTAGTTTAGTTTATACATAACTCTCTTTGAGAATGGTCGCGAGGCCGAAACATGTTAGAGAATATCTTGAATATATTGTGAAACAAATACCAAGTGTTTTAATTATTATCATTCCTTATTATTTCATTTAACCACACCGAACATTCTTGTAAGCTTATTCTCGGTAAGTTTCATTAAAAACAACACGTAGTGGTTTTAATCGTTGAAAATTGTTGATTTCAGCACTGAAATTGACGAATAATCTGGTCAATCAAAAATTTTGGATAGTTTGCTAGCCGCAAGTTGAATATCTAGCTCAAATAATCACATATTAATGAAAGAATTATTAAGTGTTACTTCTATGGCTGATTCTGAATACAAGAAGGAAGGTAGAATCAGTTTTAGCTGGGCTATATTTTATGGGGGCTTAATAACTCCACAAATACAAATCACAAGCCGTGAAATAGCGATCTTATTGGCCAAGGAATCTCCATATCAGAGGTGTCAGCAGTTATCTTGCTGAAACCATGTATCACCATAAGCAAAAGGAAACGTGGTTATTTCTCGTGTGAAAATAGCGAGCAGACGTGATTTTTTATTGGCAATCGACGTATGAACACCATATTGGGATATTTGTACCGCATAAAGGCTTATCATGCAATTGGCGAGAAGGTAATTACGACATAATTTTTCATTTTCGTCCAAAAAATGTCTAAATTTATAAATTATGCACGGCAGCTTAACATCAGATCTTACCCGATTGAGTCATTGATTCACATGATAATGACTGATAAACACTGCTTTGTCACACACTAATTTTGTAATAATATTTAATTGTAGAGCAAATTTAAATTTATTGATATTCTTTAAGGCTGTCAATATGCCACGAAAGTGTTTAATTCACCCGGATAGTCTTTATTATGTGTGTGAAGAATTAACTTTCACCTCTCAGCGTCGAGCTATCACACCATTAGTAACGAAACATTATTTGGGTTACTTTGGTTTTGCTGTGCGCCATCAAGATAAATCCTGGATCCAACATATCTGCTGTGTAACATGTGTGAGACTTCTGCTGGGCTAAGGAATCTAGACATATGCCCTTTACTGTGCCAATGATTTGGACAGATCTAAGAACTCACATAAGTGATTTTTATTATTGTTTGATTGCTATAAAAGGTATCACAACTAAGTTAAAACACACCATATAGTACCCAGACCTGTCATCTGCAAAAAGACCAATCCCACATAGTGTCGAATTGCATGTGCCAACACTTCCAAATCCATTAGAAACGAAAGAAGCTGCTGCTAGTCAAGACGATAACATAGAGACACAGTGCGACCCAAGTTATTATATTTTTAGAGCCTCAAATAAGGGAACTAATGAAGGTAAACATCTTTGAGGGAGGGCAGAAAATTACAAATATTTAATTAATGAACTTTTGATCTTATACAAAGCTTTGGAGTATATGTCCTTGAAGATACATATCCTGAACTCACTCATTTGGTTTTTTTTTCCTGGAAACCTAGTGCTGTGAGTGACGAACGAATTCCATTTTTATTATTAATATATTTTTGTTAGGTGGCCTTAGTACTATCTAAATTAGACAGACGTTTTCGTGTGGAAAAAAAGACTGAATATTGGAGACCACTGTTATTATTAAAATCACCTGTTACTCTACCGCACACTGTTTTTATTTTCATTTTGTCGCCTGGTTTTCGAGATACCAAATGCGGTTTTTACTCATTGCGAATTTAACACCTAAACAGATCTTGACTTTGATTGGGTTAGCTTGTCAGGTGTAGTGCATATGAAAGCGCGAATTCGCAGGTCCAGGCCCATCGGAAATCTGATATTGCCAAATACCAGGCCGTTGATGCATTTTGCAGCAACGGACGAAATTGACGAAAAAAATTAAATTTGTTGGACACTACAAAGAGGCAAAGATGCAAGAATAATTAATTACTTAAATAATTAAGAATAAAAATAGTAATAAGCCATTGATTAACCTTGGTTAGCACTCTTCACGACTTATCAACCCTTTGTAACCTCACAAAAGGCATTGCTAAAATTATTTATTACCAAACCCAACTAATAGTAATGTATTACCAATACATTACCAAATCCACTGAGCTGGCAACCAACTGAACTGGCAGCAAAGCCAAAAGGTCCGCTTCAGGTGGCCTCAAGCAAGAAGAAGATTACCAAAACCCAACCTTGATATGGCATGACGAAAATGAAAGAGCAATTCCTTGTGTAATTTCATACTCTTACCTAGTGAATTTCGATGGCCACCTGCTACAAACTACCGCCAACTAATGCAAATAACCGCCCTTTAAATTAATCAATAAGCTGCTACAAGAGCAGTAAAGGTCGCAGTGTTGGAACTCGAATAGGAAGAAATACATTGCGAGATATTGCCATATAATGAAAGAGACAAGTATTTGAAAAAAGTGAGACATATAATAAAGTAAGAGAAGTAACAGATAATCCAAAAGATAAAGTCGATAAACATGAAAAATCGGAGATTTGCGAAATTAGTTGTCAAGATTGTGATCGAAGGTATATTGGATAAACTAAAAGATCCATATTAATCAGATATAAAGCAACAATACATTGCCCCCATTCGATATGGGAGAAATGAAAAAGCTGAAAAAAACCCAACATGGCCATAAATACAATAATACTAATAAATAATAGAATAATGTAAGAAAGCCATGAACCTCTTTTAAAGAATCTAATCCATTCAGTCAACTTTTTCAGTTGTTAATGTAACGCTTAGTTAACTTCACAATTCGTGATTGTTACACGTTTTATTAAGTACGGTTGTCATATAAATAGAACATACTTTAGTTTTAGATGATGATGAACAGCGATTTAGTAGTAAATCTCTTCGAGTTTAGTGTTTCACACCGAAACTAATTTTTTTAATAATAATAGTGAGTTATTAAATACCATAATGTCAAGACATGTAACCTTACAATGAATGGATGACACGAAATTTTGCGTTCGAGATGGGACGCCCTTTATATGTCCTCAATTGGCAATACTGCTTCAATAAGAACAAAAAGACATATTTTTAGTAGGTATAATATTTTTAAGACGCACCGTAAAATTGAAATTCATTCATTCAGGTCATATATCTTGGTAATCGTTACTCTTGTAAAAAATATATATTTTAATGAATTTTCGATATTTTATAGGCGAATTTCATAATGTTGATGTCTTTCACGCTCTGACGTTTATTTTATTATTAAATTATTACGTTATTTTCTTCCATGCTTTATTTACAACCACTAAATCTGCCAGAAAGCAGGTGCCATAAAATCGAACAAAAATAGCAAAATAATGACCAATGTACAAAAAATATCCTCAAAAAGATCGAATAATTATGATGATGTTAAATTCAACGAAGAATAATTTCTTAATAATGGTGAACTTTCACTCCATGAACGTTTTGTTACTTATGTTAACTTTATCAGAAGATATCAACTTTCATTTAATACCTGTAATATATATATATGTAGATTTCCTTGGACTGCGTCCAATGAGACAGCAGTAGCTAAGTGTCATCACACCCAACCGTTGGGTTCCACAATCTCATGTGGAACACACAACAACCTGCATCTCCGCCTAAATGAACACTTTTGTTGGTTGCTTGACCGGGAAGGAGCCCCACCTATCCCTTCAACTGGATGACATATGTTTCATCTTTCGAGGTTCAGATTCTTCAGGGCGCCGACATATACCATACCATCAAGAATAGGGAGACTCTATCCACAGCCAACAATCCATGTTTTCGCCGACCTCCCGTCGGATGGCGTATATATGTGTTAGATAATAGGCGTGTTAGATTTCCTTGGACTGCGTCCAATGAGGCAGCAGTAGCTGAGTGTCATCACACATCCAACCGTTGGGTTCCACAATCACGGTATATGTCGGTGCCCTAAAGAGTCTGGACCTCGAGAGATGAAACATATGTCATCCAGTTGAGGGGATAAGTGGGGCTCCTTCCCGGTCAAGCAACCAACAAAAGTGTTCATTTATGCGGAGACGCAGGTTGTTGTGTGTTCCATATGAATTTGTGGAACCCAACGGTTGGGTGTGTGATGACACTCAGCTACTGCTGTCTCATTGGACGCAGTCGAAGGAAATCTAACACAACATATTTACGCCATCCGACGGGAGGTCGGCGAAAAAACGGGTTGTTGGCTGTGGATAGGGTCTCCGTATTCTTGACGGTATGGTATATGTCGGCGCCCTGAAGAGTCTGAACCTCGAGAGACGAAACATATGTCATCCAGTTGAAGGGCTAGGTGGGGCTCCTCCCCGGTCAAGCAACCCACAAAAGTGTTCATATACATTGGTTGTAGGCTATGATTAAAACAAATACATCAATAATTTTAATACATTATAGTAAAATTGTTTTTCAAATATTTTCACTTAAGTCAAGAACAAAATGCCCAGATATACATTGTTTTCTAATGAAAAGATGCGATATATTATAGGAATATACGCGCAGGAAAATTTTACTGGGCTCATCGAAGATATTTGGAAACGTATCCACGACGAAGACAGCCGAATTTTAAGATTCTCAAAAATCTTTACGAAAGACTGCGCGAAAACGGGTCTTTCCGTCCGAAACGAGATTCCGCAGGTCGTTCAAATACTCTAACCACCGACCAGGAAGAATAAATTGTGGTTCGCGTAACCGAAAACCATGAGGTAATCACAAAACGCATTGCTCTGGGATTTGGGGCATGGAAGTCCACCGTTTGCAAAATTTTTCACTAGGAGGGACTGTATCAATTTCACTTCACACCTGTACATAATCTACTGGAAGCTAATTTGCCAACCAGACTGGAATTTGCCAGTTTCGGTCGTACCCAGCAAAATGCCGACCTCATGTTTTTAAAAAAACATTGTTTGCAGACGAAACAACGTTCATGCAGGGTGGAGCACCGGCACACTTTTCTAGAGAAAGTCTCTGTCAGAGACTACCTGAGTAACCGTTTTCCTAATTGCTGTCAGATGTCTTGGCCTCTTCGGAGTCCCGACTACAATCCACTTGCTTTTTGTGTGTGGGCATATGTGAAATCATTAGTATATGAGAAAGTAGCGAATACCCGAGAATAATTATGGCATAAAATTGAGGAATGCTGTGGAATCGTTTCGAAATGAACTGTTATTATTTAAAATCAGATCGTCTTTCAGTAAACGGGTAGTGAAATGTATTTATAATCGTTATTAGTATGTAATAGTCTTAGGTTAATATGTTAATTCAAAATTATAATTTGTAAATTTATATTTGACATATGTCAATGGTATTTATGTTGAAATTCATTGTCATTGTCAATTTAAATATCATTGACATCTCCCAAAAATTAGTGTGTAAGGTTTTTGCTTTTAATAGTAGAAATTGAACCAGTTTCAAGCTTGAATAAAGTGTAAGGCAAAGCAAACACAAATGTTATGTTTGAAAAGCGCAATTTAAAACGGCGCAATGAACAATTTAAAAGCAGATATCTAGAAAACGGTAACTCGGAGTGACAGTTGCAAGGTATATCTTTTTTACGTAAAAAAGGTAGGCAAAATAATATTTTCATTAAAAATGCGAATACATTAAGGCGCAAAAAAGTTGTGACCTTTCAACCTAGAAAAGTGCCACAGACAGCAATCTACATAAACATTTTCGAGAAATTAAAATTTCTTATCTTAACAAATCCCCCACTACGAAATTTCGTTCAAAAAAGATACTTTTTAAGAAAGTTATTGACGAAAATTGAAAATAAAATTATAACTTATATAATTAAATTTATAACACCCTGTATCTTGGTTACTATTAAGTTTTGGACTAAGGTAAGTTGTGTTAAATCGCAATATTTTTACTCATAAAACCTGCAGTTTTGCTGTATACTATTAATTAGCTAGCGGACACCCTGTATATACAAATATATGTATCCATATTTAGTATCATAACGAAAATTTTACCGAGATGGCAACATTGTCAACAATGCGTGCCCAAATGGCAGTCGAGCGGATTGTAGTCTAAAATGGACACTCTGCTAAGCAGGCGTGCTCAACCATAACAATTATTTCTTTTGTCACGTACATTATGGGACTGAAATAGTTCTATACAGTTCTATTTAGAAATTGTTCCCTTATCACATAAAATTTAATGGCGATAGCAGTAACTCTTATCGGTACTGATAAAAATAGCTACGATAAGTAAATAATTTGATAAAAGCTTGTAAATATATAAATAAATAGATATAATAAATATATATATATATATATATATATATATATATATATATATATATATATATATATATATATATAATATATATTTCTAAATATATATATAAAAAACAATGTTTTGATGGGTTTTAAAAATCATATGGCGGTATATTCCCAATAGATTGAGAGATTGGAAATTTGTTCTCTGAAGAAAACAACCAAATGGGATAGCGGAGAAAGTGAAGCGGTATTCATAAAGGTTACATTAAGCTCAGAAGCGACAATTCTGCTAGTTTGTTCTTACTGAAGAATGTCCGTACTTAGGGGTCTGCGGTTAGCGTGATCTCTGTTATCTTTAAACTCCCCTTTCCCTTAAAATGTTCACCTACTCCTCTCCTCTTAATTGAGCTATTCTATTCATTACATCTGACTGTTTGATATCCATTGGAATATAATAATACATTCTTTAAATTCTTAAAGCTATCAGGAACGTCACAGTCATCTGCACGTTCGTGGACTTCAAAAAAGCATACGACTGCATCGACCGAAAATCTTTGTTCAACATCTTAGAAGAACACGGACTCGGCCCCAAAACTCTACGATTGATCAAGCAGACACTGACTGACACTGTGCAGACAATGTGCAGAGAAAATTGGCCTACAAATCTCCTTTCAAAAAACCGAATTCTTCTGCTCAAAATTAGATGTCCAAAATGTGAATACCAAATACGGCAAAATAGAGTCACTCCCTGTAAATTCCTGGGCGAGATCCTCGAATCCACAGGAGGAGAGAAGATAGCACAGAAGACTCGATTACAGAAGATGAAGGGGGCATACGGCAAGACAAAATATCTACAATAAGAAATGCCCATCCATGCAAAAATAAGACACTACAACACAGTAATCAAACCACAAGTCCTATACGCAAGCGAGACACTTACACTTCATACAAAAAGTGTCATAGAAAACTTACTAAAAGAAGAACGCAAAATTATGAGGAAAACTCTCGGCCCAAAACTGACAGAGGAAGAATACAGACTACACTCTCGAAAGACCACCGAGAGAATGTCCAACGTAGCAGCGGACATAAGAAAAATAAGGTTAAAATTCTATGGACATATCAGTAGACTCCCACCGACAAGACTCGCCAATAGAATTTTTACATACATACAAGGAGTCAACTCAACAGTACCATGGATCACACAAGTCGGAGCTGAGGGGGAAAGGCACAAATGGGTCCGACAGAGATTGAGGATAAAAGAACATACAGAAACAAAATACATATGTGGAACGTTGCATCAGAGAGCGAAGTTTCGAGGAGATCGGGAACAAAGTAGACGGAGGAGAGAAAGAGAATCCACGGAGAAAGGATGAGAGAGGTGTGGAGGATCAGAAAGAACACTCGAAAATGAGTCAGAATGCTTTGCGTGATCCAACAGGGTCTATACGCACCTAATAATAATACATTCTTTAATTCATATTGCTTTCATTATACACTTTATATACAATATATATTATATTCAATTTGCCTTTTATGGGCTGCCAAATGGCCTCAGTTGCTAACGCGGCCCTAAATTAAAAAAATCAAAATTCAAAAAATCTATCCGTGTAGATTCAGTTGCTCAACGATTCGAAAACTATAGTAAAATATCCGAATCCGAATGATATCTACCGCACCTCTCTACCATCAACTGCTCCCTCGCTTTATGCCTTGCCTTATATATAGATGTAAAATGGCAGACAACTGAGTAACGTTGTAGAAATCTAAAGAGATGATAATTTTAAAGGGGGAAACTTAGAAAATTCTAAGGATGCGATACAAACTTTCAATGCAACTCTGTGATATCTTTGCCAACATCGTTCTGGTCATATATGTATAAATGTTTTGCCAGTACTACACATTCTTTCCGCTACTGTTGTTAGAACAACTTTAATTTATCAGTACTCCCCAGAAACAAAGAAACAGTCCAGGCGGTGTGTTTTACCCGGCGCATGTGCATCGCTTCCATCGAATTCCACTAAAATTGATAAGAAAAGGCCTTAATTGGCGATGAAATAATGCTGCTTAGCACGACAATAGACCCGCTTATTCATCCGCCATTTTTTCCATGTCCTTCAGCCAGAGATTTATGCTAGCCCTGAGGCTCCTACATGTTTCTAATCAGGTTAGTTCCATAATGTTTGAAGTTCTTTTTTTCTGGGGGCTTCTATCTAGCCTTATGCGTCCGAAATTTTCAATATTTCGGCGTCGACTGGTGCACTAAGTTGTGGCCTCTGGTAATTGACTGATGAAGTTTTGCTTCACTGCTCTGGATCCGGGCCGCAAGGCCCGAAAACCGGTGAAATTACGATAGAAATCGCGATTCTTCATTTTGGGGTTCCAGCTGGCGGCATTAGTTTTGATATCAGTTTTCACTAACTATACTGTTGGATGATAGGTTCAAGTTCTTTTTGCAACCGAACCAGCATTTCATGAAGCTTAATAGTAAACCCGGCCACCGCCTCGGTTTGCTGTTGTGCTTGCTCCGCCTTGTTGGTGGGGCTCTGGTTTTTCCCAACGTTCTCATTGGGAATTGATTTGGTTTTGGTTCTTTTCACATTGTTTTGGTGCTGCGGAGCTTGATTCTTCGCAACGGGCCTTCTTTGCGTCTCTCCTTTTACGGGCTGGTGGTAGAATCGTTTTTCATTCAGGATGGTTTTTTCATTGCGTGACACACTTACATGTACAATTGCAATGGGTTTTCTTTCCTTGTTTTGCCATCTTGTGACGGCAATGAGATGGTAGCCAAGGAGCTGAAGCTCCTTTCTGATGTCCTCAGTCGGAAGGGTCTCTATCATGCCCTTGATTAGGACGTGTAGGTTCCTACTGCCTGATTCTATAGCTGAGTACTCTTTGTGTCGAAAAGCTTCATCAAGGCTTCTCTGTCGGCTTCGGTTACGGGGGTCATGATGACTCCGTTCCGCATCGTCTTAACTGGCCCGACAGCTATTTGATGGCCTCTTAGAACGCTGACTTATCTTTCAGGACTTTATCGGCTTTGGTTTGGTGTTGGCAGCAGTTGCTGTGGTTTCTGCTTTCTTGGCTGGTTTTTGTACCATTGATACTGGCAATTCTTCATTTCTGGTTGACGAAGTAGATGGTGGAATGACGATCGGTTCTTCCAAAGGTTGACTTTCCCTGGAAGCTGACGTCTTTTCCCCCTTTCTTTTCGTTGTTCTGATGGGCACCTGCTGGAACTCATCTTCTTTAGAAACTTGATGATTGTTTCCTTCTTCGGGATCCAGCTGGATCTCAACTATCATTGGTTCTTCTGGTACAGTAGTTTGTGTACTGACCTCTAAGTTTTTTGTTCTGAACACTGTGGTTTGTGTTCCGATCACTGAGACTGGTGCTTTGAACACTTTTGTTTGTGTTCCTTTCTCTGCTTTTGTTGGCGGTGTGATTTTCGAGTTTTGTTTCTTTTTCCTAGCAGAAGCATCAGCACTTGCTTTACTATCATTGGAGCATTTTGTTAGGCTTTTAATTACGTTCTTGGCTTCTTTAGCCTCTTTCTTTAATTTGATGATTTCTTCTTCCAATATAAAGACATCCCTTTGCAGGTCGTCAATAGTTGGTTTGTGTTTTTCTATGCAATCTAAGTGATAGTCCATCAATCTCCCGTAGGTTAGTGGAACGAGGCCTTCCTCTTCCATTTGTTTGTCGATCTCTTCATGGGGGTTAGCCATGTTCATAGAACGTTACGTTCACTTAACCTTTATCACACTTTAGACTTGCTATCGGAGAGATGTGCACTCTCTGAAGGCTTAGACTCGACTCCCTCATTCATCCGCCGTTGTAACAGCGAAAGTTGTCAATTTTCACTATGAATTGCTGCTGTATCCACCCTATTATCTAGACTTGACCCGCTCTGACTTCTTTCTCTTTCCAAATAGGAAAAAATAGCCGGCTGGAAAAAAAAATCACATCCAATAAAGAACCATCACAGAAATAAAGAACTATCTTGCAAAGTTCGACAAGTCGTACTTTCTGGAAGGTATAATATAGTTGAAACATCGTTGGGCAAAGTGTGTCGAGCTAAAAGGAGACTACGTTGAAAATTATATCGATTTTCGATCAAACAAACATTTAATTTAAAAAGTATCTAACTTTTCACTCTATTCACTCATTAATATATTTGTGTTGTTTTTTACTAATTGGAAGTAATTCATTTTATTTACTACTGAATTAATTACTACGTAATCTATTTAATTTAATTATTAATTATTATTTCTTATAAAGTTTATGTATGACGTTTTTTATGCTTGTGACGCGGTTGCATATAAATGTTAATATTTAATTATATCTATCCTTTATATTATTTCTTCATGTCATTTAGCTATGCTAGAATCTTCGTAAAATTAGAATAAATACTGGTAATGGTCATATTCCACTTTCTTTGTCAATATATAGTCCTAGTTTTTTCTAAGTTGCTTAAAACATAAAGAGACAATCGATTTTTTCTCAAATTTTAATCGTTTGTCAGCTTCAGAAATTATATATGGCAAATAAATCGACCAGTAATCCTAAATAACACCATCATACATAATGGCGTGTGAATTTCTAGGTAAACAACGTTGTTTCGTAACTATTTCGATGGATCGCAAATTGAGAGAAAAAATCGTGTCGGCGAACGCAAATACAACTAACTGGTTTTCATTTTTAACGATGACTGCGTTCGAAAAGAACATCGCTCAGACGATTTTCCGTTAACGCTAACGTTACGTAATGCATTCACACAACAGTTCAGCAGTTTTGATGACTATTTAAATATATTACGTAGTAACTTAAATTTTCGATGATTTCTGATTAAAAAAAAACTGGCTTCATACAGGGGGCAGGAAAAGCGGAATAATCGAAATACTTCATACAAAATTGGGAATATACCACGTTATTTTTTCGTAACGCTTGTCGCTTTGTAAACACTCTCCCAATCTCAACCGCACATTACAACACTTCTACTGGAATTGGTGTTGGTTCTAGTTTTAGCTTTGTAGTATCAATGTAGGCATTGTTCTTCAAATAACCCCGCAAATAAAAATCACATATTTTTAAATTTGGCGATCTTGTTGACCAAAGAATTTTCCCCATGTTTGGAAAGGAAAATTATTGAAAAAAAAAACTGTTTAATGGCGTCTACCGATGCATGGCAGCGAATAGCTTGGATATTTTAGAACCATTTACACTTGAATTAGGTCATCGCCAAAGCGCTTTTGAAATCAACTGCATGGCCCTAATGAATATCACTTCTTGTGCAAACTAAGACTATTTTCATCAATTTTCTGATTCGATGTCCAAAAAGCTAGCATAGTAACTTTTCTTAAGAATCTTTCTCATAGTAACCTTTCTCAAGAAAATCAAGCATCAACATTCCTTTTGCATCTTAAAAACTGATCTTTTCTGTTTTTGAAACCGGTTTTGTCTTCTATGATTCTCTTCTACTACTTTTCTAGTGGATAGAATAAAAGTGCTAACAGCCATCAGAATAATCTGACTGGTGTTTTGACTAGTATGCACTAACAGATCCATGCCTCATCCATACTTATAAAACTATGCACAAAGTTAATCTTGTTAAAACGATCAAAACATTGTTGAAATGGATAGATGTATTATGTAAAAGTATGTGTGAGGCCATACTTACAAAAAAACATACAAAGTCGTTCATGTGAAAATGATCCAATTATTGATTTGTGTTCTTGCACACTACTTTTTCATACATAAATCACTAGTAAAAATTTTATAGGTCGGTCCATATGAGACGTCAAAACAGACTCTTATGAACTTTCAATTGTCTGTCCTCTAAAACCACAAACACTGTATTTTCAATACTTCGTTTTCAATGATTTTATAGCCACGTTTAAATGTTTTACTATTTCATACGAATGAAACAACCTCTACTAACGCATTTGTCATGCAGTATGAATTTACTGACCGGACATACCTTTTTTTTTAAATAAATACTCGAAACTTCTATTTTAAAATGTTTCCATAAAAAACAACACATCGGTATTTTAAACAACTACAAAAATACCAGGGTCATTCGAAAAGTTCTTAGGTCTGACAGAAATCATAATATCTTTTCAACTTGCAGTTCTATGCATTTAGATCAACAACATCTGTCTGGCTGTGGAAAATATTCGATTGCTTTAGTTTTGACCTCATTACTTATACAGTATCTTCGTCCAGCAAGCCAATTTTTCAGGTTTGGGCAGAGGAAGTGATCGTTGGGAGTCAAATCTGGAATATATGGTGTATGCGGAAATACTTCGAAGCGTAGGTCATG
This sequence comes from Cosmopolites sordidus, assembly GCA_031761425.1. Classification (NCBI taxonomy): domain Eukaryota; kingdom Metazoa; phylum Arthropoda; class Insecta; order Coleoptera; family Curculionidae; genus Cosmopolites; species Cosmopolites sordidus. The sequence goes on along the minus strand of JARFXV010000220.1, from coordinate 179,703 downwards.
GAATTTTGCAGCAACAACCGCAGATGTCTGTGCAGGGGCATTATTGTGACGAAAGGTATTGTGTTTTTAACTAAATATACCCCTTTGGCTTGAATAACACCCTTCAATTCGTCCAGTATATACTCCTCGGTCATGGCAGGACTTTTACCACCTAGTCTATGAACACCACACCATTAAAATTCCGGAAGACTATAGTCATGACTTTTTTTGTAAGTGGAACCATTTTCGCTTTCTTTAGCGCACTCCCATTTACTGTTTAGTCTGCTGTTTCATCTCCTCTGACCTGTAATGATGAATCTAAGTTTCACCTATTGAGATAAAACGTCGAAAAACTGACTAATCCCTTCGAGGATCAATCTAATGTAAAATAAGTAAGAGTCAAAACAGCTAACTTAAACTTATCAGTCCGATGTAATGGAAACAGTTCACGTGTTAACAGGAAGATATACAGATAGATGGTAAATAAATATAGATATAGATACATAAATTTATAAATAATAATAGATAATATAAATGGTGATTTTTTGGTATGTCCGAACTTACCTAGTGCCAATATCATTCGGTATTGCCTGGCAAATCATTATGAAAAGTTTAACATCAAAGCAACGCTTGGAAATGGTCGAAATTTATTATCAAAATCAATGTTCTGTGCGCCAAACTTATAGAGCACTTCGTGAATTCTATGATGCACATAATCGCTCAACCGAGCGATGTATTCGCCGATTTATATACAAATTCCGAACGAATTTCACAAGACAAAAAAAATGTCCGTTCCGAAGAAAATATCCCCGCTGTTGCTGGCAGTGATGATGAAGATACAAATTTATCAATTCGTTAATGGGGATTGTTACAGAGCGATTGTATTGATCTGAAGGAGATGTGATTCCAACAGGACGGCTCCACATGTCGTACATCCAACACAACAATCAATTTGTCGAGGGAACAATTCGGTGAGAAAATCATTTCGAGGAACGGACCTGTTAACTGACCACCAAGGTTATGTGACTTAACGCGTTTAGATTATTTCCTTTGCAATAAACCAGCAACTATTATCGCCTTGGAAGCCAACATAACTCGGACATAAGACTCCAATTAGTTTAAAAGTGGTCGGAAATTGGATTGAATGCGCTTTGACAGAAGTACATGTAGATGGACATTTGTCCCCAAATTGTTTTCAAACATTAATTAATGGCATTGAATGTTATTCTAAATAAAATAAATAGTTTCAAAGCACATAATTTGGTTGTTGTATTATTTGAATTCGAATGAAATGGTCTAGTACTTTTTTTCGAGTGAATTTTTCGTACTTATGAACAGTAGTGTAGATGAAAATAAATCCTGATTATTACTTTTCCACCGGTTATTCAATGTATTTCACGATTATTAAAGATGCAAGGTCGTTCGTATTAGCACGCTGATATAGGTTTCTAGTCGTAAATGGTGGAATAAGGACTGAACATTGCATTGTCGAGATATTTGCAGGCAATTACGATGAAAAAAATTGTTGGTAATAAAAGTGGACAGGTTCATTATTACGTATAAACTACGTGTTATAAGAGTATTTATGTAAATGAAATAAAGAATAATGCGAGGAAATTATGTAATTTTATATTATTAGAAACATATTTGTTCAAGACCAAATTACTATTAATTGAATGACTATATACTTGGGAACAAAAAAAATGTAATACCCAGTATACAGGGTCGCTTTACGTATTCAAACGGGCAAATATCTCGAGAACATTTTGAGATTTCTTAATGAAATTTTGTACACAAATATCAAAAAATGTTTGGCATTTTTTGGGAATATTTTCATTTTTTTTTCTTGTTGCATATTTGAAATCCAAGGCTAACTTGATTTTTTTAATGATAACAGTACGTGAATTTGGCATCGTTGGAAAGAGCATGTAAATATTGTATGGTTTTTCTCAAAATAGATAAATATGGCATTAAAAGTCGTCCAAAATTAGGAAAACAAAAACTAATGGCGAAAATTCTTTGAATGTTTTAAATGATGGTAAGGTTTCCGTGCAACAATTAGCTTTAACTCATATATTGTGTAGATGCTCAGTCCAAAAAATAATATAACTAATGCCAAACGAACAGAATGCTCATTTTTGCGAAGACGCAGATTGCTGTAGCTTTCACATGAGATTGTGGAACCCAACGATTGGGTGTGTTGTATAACTCTCGACTAGTGTTGTCTGACTGGACGCAGTCTAAATAAATCAAAAAACGGCATATATATATATATATATATATATATATATATATATATATATATATATATATATATATATATATATATATCATCATCATCTCGCCTCGATCCACTGCAGGATGAAGGCCTTTTCAGCATGCTTCCAACTTTCACGATCCTGGGCTCTCCACTGCCATTCGGGTGCAATATACTCACGGATGTCCTCAGTCCATCGTGCTTTCGGTCTTCTTCGCGGGCATTTGCGATCAAGCGGTATACACTTTCAGGTCCCATGGCCTGCCCATCTCCATTTCAATTGCTTTACTCTTCCATTGATATCACAGACTTTCGTTTGTTCCCTGATCTATACGCAGGGTTTTCTGTCTCGTGTTGTCTTGTATGTATATATATATATATATATATATATATATATATATATATATATATATATATATATATATATATATATATATATATAACCAGTAGAGGAAGACTATGCAACAGAGTTAAAACCACGTAGAGAAAAACCCAAAAGAACTAGACGTGAGAGACTAGACTCAGGCCATGGCACCGACGATGAAGAAGGATTTAGATTCATTGATCTGTATTACTTGCGAGACAGCCTGGCACACACTTAACTCGTCAGGTTTGAATTGCTTCAAGATTGCTTAAGATGCAATGATTGGGTTTGGGCCTTATAATAACACGACTGTATCGTAGCTGGAATGCCATCTTAGGAAATGGGAAAAAGTGTATATAATGTCAAGAACTGAGCTAAGAACGCTACCTTGGACGCCGACGCGGATAGGAAAAATAGCTATGTGGAAGAATTTTGCTAATTGTGTAAAGGAGGTCACTGTCCTAAACTTTATTGAATGTTTGTGAAATAACTAGTTTGTTCCAGATGTATAAAATCCATGTCTGTATAAACACAGACGTATAAATCTAATTTTTAGAGGAAATAATTTCAATATTCGTAGGAATATTCGTATTTTATTTGTAGCTTCAACCTAACAACACAAACTGATCTTTATTCTACAAATTATCTAAAATTGACCTCATAACAGAGTCATAAATAGTACTTTTGCTTACGCGTCCTGTTATCGTCGACTGTCGCCCAACTAAATACCTTTTCTAATATTTTTCTCTATATAGTTTATGATAACGCCGCCTTTATATAACAAACCAAATATGTATTTATATTTTATGATTGTATATAATCCATTTTTATACAGTCACTTTCTTAATACTAATAGCTGTAATGCTATTACGAGGTATGTAAATAAAGTAATAAAGTAGAATGATTTCCGCCATGGATTTGTCTATTTTTTCACTATTAATTTGCCAACTTTATAGAATAAAAAATATTACATAACAAAGTTTAATATTTGCAGAATGTTATTATATATGAATAATATCGGGTTATCGATATAATTATTTAAATTATTAAAGTCAAACTTTTTTTTCAACTTTTGATTACTAATAACCAAACACTCGACCAAAGGTCTTGCAACGTCGCACAGTCAGCTAAGAAAAAAAAAGAGATAGAGTTAAAGCTAAAAACAGAGATTACTTGGTATGACAATTCTGAATTTAAGGTTAAAAAAGTTATTTTCTTACAGAATTTACCTTTGCATCTAGAATGCATATTTTTTAACACAAATGCGGTCGGTTTGACAAAAAGATGTGGCAACAGATCTTTTTGTCAAACCGAGTGGATTAATAATAACGAAGACAGTTCGTTACTTTTTATAAATAAATAATAATTTATTAATAATTAAAAAAAAGTTTGTTTAGTATTAGAAATAACTAACTCTATAACTATTTTAAGTTTTAGAAAAACCAGAAAATGTCATTATTTTGACTCATAAGTATCGCTCCTAGTTCCTTAAATGCTATTTATTGTTCTTTTCACTTCACATATTTAAATAAATATGTGCTTATAGTTGTTTTTAATAACATATCGCCATTCTTTCAGATTTACATAACATTAGGGAGGAAGCTCTTTTTTTCCATATAATGACAGAATGTCGATTTTTTAAAATATTACCAACTTCACACTGGCACATACATTATTCTCGGTCAAAATCTTATATGTCAATTGTCTTTCTGAAGAGCGATGAGTCAATTTGAAGCTGTGCTATGATTTATAACAATCTTCAGTTTAATAGGGCATGATCAGTGAAAGAAGATGAATATAGACTAAATGCTCAGTTAGTTAGTAACTGAGCATTAAATAGCTCGCTCGACATTAGCTGACGACATGACTAAACGCAATGAAATGTATTTATTTATTTAATCATTCATTCACATTTATTTTGTCTCCATCAAAATAATCCCCTCTCACTGGAACATACTTATTCTTTCTACGACTACCATGTAGTCATTTCTTCATCGAAAGAACAGGAAAACTCACACGGTGTGATATTTGGTGAATATGGTACTCGTATATCGTATATATGTACAAAAACCATAAATTGTTTTGCCACAAATCAGGATGATATTTTTCAAATGTACTCTAATACTTCAGTGTAATGTTTTCTTCATTGGTTGTCATGAAAGGTTCATCTTCAACTGTTCTCTACCACCACTAATGTCTTTATATCACGTGTAAACATTTCTGTACATAGTTTCATCGTCGTAACATTTTTTTCACAAAAAAATTGTTTTTTAGGCAAAATAGTGCAAATCCATTTTTAAGCAATGGCCTACAAAAACAATTACATCAGACGCTATACTTTCTAACTTGACAAGCGAAATGATATGAAATTTCTGTTAGATGTCAATGATAGTCATACCAACCTAAAAAACTAATGATTGTATCGATACGTAAAGCGTGCAAATCTGAAACAAAAGTCGATCATTGTAGTAAATGTGGACCGTCATGACTAACGAAATTCTAAACGAAATACGTCATATAAAAATTACTAGATGTAACATCTTTTACATCAACCATTGGGAAAAAAAAATCTATCATAAGGCCTGTTCGTTATCTGGTTGGACCTAGAAGGCGTGTCAACCCAGAGCAAATCATTATTCAAATTGAACCATGAATTGATAAAAATAAGGCCTTCCTTACTGTGAGACAACATCATGCAAGACATATGAAGAAGCAGCATATTCTCCAGGCTTAGCATAATCAGATTATCTATTTTCCCTATTGAAAAATACCCGAAGAAGTGTAAACAAAACTATTTACCATATTCCACAAATGTTGTTCTATTAATTTTTCTTGTAAACTGTATAAGTTAAGAGTACTTGCATTTCATTTTAGGCAAATTGAAAACATTATATTTTGAATGGACCTCGTATGGTTTAAGTTAACCCCAGACAATAATAAACTGATAATTCTTGTCTGGGAGGACTTTCGTCTACGAAAAACGACCCCCTTAATATCGATTTAAACGGTTTTTAATTCGTTTGTTCCACAGTCAACGACCTGCATCAGAAATAACCCCTATTATGATAGACGATCTTGAATTCTAACTATTTGACTCTCATTTCCTAAGTGATTAATTATATTATATTAGTTAAAAGATTATATTAGTCAATATTTGGACTGTAGGGACTAAAATTAAGAAACAAAGGTAAATTCTCAATACAATCTTCTTATGTTAATATGTTATGAGATCTAACAGTAGTTTTTTGTGTGTTTCTCATTATTTAAACTCTCTTAAATAACAATTATATGTGAGGTAGTGAGTCCTACCTATCGCTTCCACGTGGGCGAAATTCAGACCATCTTTTTTATTTTGATAACGTGTCAAGGGTAAAAGGCAAAATTTACTTTTAAAGTGAACTGCTTGATATCTTCTATCAGAGGATGTTGACCCACTGCTGACCGAGGTCATCGAACTGATCTAATCTGAGTAAACTTTGGAAAAACAAGAGTTTTCTGTCTGTGTTTCTGATATCTGTGCATTTCGGGCATGTATTTCAGAGCAGCAAAAGTAAGAATGGATCTATGCATGCGACCCATGGACAATCACGAAGACTGTACAAAAAAACAAACATTGTTCAGGTAGTGAGAGCTATATGGCTGGCTGGGACACATAGCGACGATGCCCTTCGAGAGATGGCTTAAAGAAGGAATACTAATGAGAGGTGAAGGTGGAAAGAGAAGAAGAGGGCGACCGCCGAAGAAATGGCTGGATGAGGTGATGAATGATTTGAGGAGGGATTGGAAAAATTATGCTTTGGGGAGTGAAAGAACCGAAGGACCACTAGGCCTGTAGAGCTGAGCATAACAGAGTAGTGGTAACTGAATATGATCATTATGATTACTATAGAGCAGATTTCATACCATAGAAATGTATGCATACGATATATTTGATAAATCCCAGCATCCCTGATACAGAGCCAAAGATAACCAGTCAAAGATAACTGCAAACTCGTATACAAAATCCTCTCTACTCTATTTAGTGGAATCCAGCGATTACGAATGCAAAAATTTACTTTTTGGTGGTCAAAACTAATGACGTATATAACTATGTTGCTAAGAGACACCATGACACTTGCATGACTAATCGATAACTATTAAATCTCACTGAAGCTGTCGATAGTTTTCTGTGTTGTTGATTTTTCGAAATACTTTCGGATCATCATATGTTTTACCTTAGAAAGATCGATAACATCACTAGAGCTCTAAACTTGAAGATATTTACCACTATACACCAAATCACTTTTTTAAACTTCTCTACGCACGTATCGCTAACCATGTTAGCATCGTCAGAAGATGTTTTAATCTGAGAGAGAAAGATTGAGATTAAATCATCTCCTGATAATGCTAACATGGTTAGCGAAACGTGCGTCGAGAAGTTCAAAAAAAGTGATTTGGTGTTTAGTGGTAAATCTCTTCAAGTTTAGTGGTTCACATTAAACGTTCCAATAGAAGAATTGATCACTAGAGCTACAAAAAATAATTTAAATCCACATAAAGTATTGCAACATTACAACCACTAGACTTATTTAATAACAGTAACTTAATCCAGGCTCTGCATCATGGTCATCAGCTAGTATTTAACCTCCGTAAGCACCCTCCACAAGCTATTTCTCTTCTTGAAAACATAAAGTTAACACTTGACCATTCAAGGGCATAGGGAGATGACATTAGACGACTTAGAAAACATCAGACCACACCCTGCCCACTAAGGTAGGTAACTCAAGAGCGAATCCTGGTCATCAATCTACGCGGTGAATAGGAATTTAACCCATGCCTTGATGAAACTGATATACTTTACCATTATCTCAAGAAAAATTAAAAAAAAGTGCCCCCGTACATAGTTCTTTATCACTAAAGTCTCCGAAAATATTATTGATCATTCCACTTACAACAGAATTGTTTAAGATTCAACAGATTGTTTAAGACTGATTTATTTTTCCCCGAAGAAATAAGAAAACTGGCGAAAAACTACCCCTTTTATCGATTAAAACCATTTCCACGATAACGGCAACCATGCACTATAACATCCTGTGCCTCGATGACCTTTAATTCTGATGATTTAACAGTCAAAACCTTCACTACAGTTGTATCGGAGGAGAAAAGCTCAAGTGCACATCAGTTTGTCAAGTCGAACGTTGTTGATGGTAAATGGAGGATTATCAATCGATCGGAAGGACGAAGCGGCAACGTCGCAAACTCTCTTGAGTTTCGTGGAATTACGTGTTTGTTTGGATTTGTCATGATTTGAAAAAATAAATCTGAGTCAGGCGCGTTTGTCAAACGTCGTTACAAGTTCGTGACATTAGTTTGCACATTGATTGTTTTATATCGAAAAAGAATTTCATGGTGGTTTCTTTACATTATGGTATCCTGAATTCAGGTCAGTTTTATTTTCAAGACGGTAACGTTTTAATTATTGCGTTGAGTGTTTTAAAACCATCGGAATGAACACAGATAAGATTTAAGATTGTACACACAAGTTGGGGATATTTAATGAACCAGTGCATTCTCAGGATTTTTTTCAATTTTTTATTGCTGGTTTCGTCAGGAATGTTTTAATCAGTTATATGCGTTATTAATAGATTTGCAAGGTGATTCACGAATTGTAGAGAGTTTTGTCAGTTAATTGGTACGTTAAAGATTATAAGTGTGAATCCGGCAAGATTTTTTTTTGGTACTTTGAAGGGGCTTTTCGTATACCGGACGATCGTGAAGCAATTCAAAGAAAAGGACCGAGAAACTGAACCGATATGTTTTAAATAGCCTCCTATGTTCCAAATCTAATCCAGGCATTTGTTTTATATATATATATACATATATATATATATATATATATATATATATATATATATATATATATATATATATATATATATATATATATATATATATATATGTATTAGTTCGTAGTGTTTCGCGGATGGAAGAATACATTAAACTATTAGTCCGGGAGTACATCCGATCGTTTGTGTCCCGTTTGTTGGGAACGTGCAGACGTTTCGCCAAGGTTCCCCTTGGGATTCTCAATGCTTGTCTGAAGACTGAAGTCAGTCTTTCTCACGAGACCAGTTCTAGTCTTAAGTCTTCATCAGTCGGGCTCGAGTTCGAAAGCAACTGAAGGATTGTTATTCTATTTTATCAGCCTAGTTTTAAGTGGCCTTTTCGGTTCCTACTTTTATTTCATTAGATTGACCCCAGGAGGGGTTTTTCGAGAATTTTTGGGGGCCTCTAGTAGACCCAGGAATTTCGGAGTTTTGTGGTGACGGATGTCCGGTGATTCATGAAATTCATATTCTCCAATGAAGTCCAGGCGAACTTCATGGAGGTTAAATTGAAGTCCGATGAATTTATCGGTGTATTGGTGCTAATTTTTGCCGTTGCCAGGCTACGAATCTTACCAGGACCTGGAAAATTTGAACCTTGATTTTCGAGGTAAGTTTACTCGTTCTCCAGGAGAGTGGTTATAACAGCTTGATGACGCTGTGGCCTTGAGAGAACGGCTGAAATGCAGACCCAGACAGGTTGCTTTTTGCAACCATCGAATTAAAACTTTGTCCACCAGGAGCTTGGCTTCGCGTGGAGTGCTTTTTCTGGTGAAAATTATTGCCTGGGTCTTCGTGGAGTTGACCTTCATTCGCCAGATTTTCAGCCATTGAATCGTACCGTTTAACTACTTTCGAAGTTTGTTGTGTACTGCTGGCGTCCGGTAGAACTCAACAAAGTAGGCTACGTCTTCCGCAAAAAAAAGGGACTTGACTTCAGAGAGACGGGGGATAGCGGCCATATAGATGCTAAACAAGGCCGGAGCCACTGGACCTTGCGGGACGCCCAATTTAATGGATTTCCTTGTGGAAAGATTTGGAGGATTTGATTTTAGCGTGGCTAAAAGATTTTCCGTGCAGAAAAGATGGGGCATGATTGGGTCTCGAAGAGAAGCTCAATTTGATGGTTTTGAAGATGAGATCATCGTGCCATACTTTTCGAAGGCCTTGGAGATATTGAGGCCTCATGGATTTTGTTTGCCAGTCTGGCTGCTTGATGAACTGAGGAATTTTTTGTTCTGAAACTCACTCTTTCAGTCTTCAGACAAGTATTGAGAATGCCAAGTGTGACCTTGGCGAAACGCCTGGACGTTCCCAACAAACGGGACACAAACAATATATATATATATATATATATATATATATATATATATATATATATATATATATATATATATATATATATATATATATTAGACTATTAGTCCGGGAGTACATCCGATTGTTTGTGTCCCGTTTGTTGGGAACGTCCAGGCGTTTCGCCAAGGTCACACTTGTCGGTCATATATATATATATATATATATATATATATATATATATATATATATATATATATATATTGATTATAACGCGTGATTTATTGGCCATTAAGGACATGTGATTTAAAGCCTTTAGATTATTTTCTTTGAGGTTATGTTAAATATTTACTCTATGCCAATCTCTGAATATAAAACTTCAGGAATGAGCATATGTTTCTAACTCATTCCGGGTGTCGATCCGTTGATTCTGTGAAGAGTCCAACTGGAAGTCGAAGCGGACAACATTTGAAAATGCCAAAAGAGAACGTCGTGACTCTTCACAGAATCAACGGATCCACACCCGCAATGATTTAGAAACATTATCTACCATATGTGAATATGAATATATATATACACATATTCGTAAATGAAATAAAAGCCGTAATATTCACTATTCAATTATTTATTATTAAAATACATATATCCTTTCTGTATTTAGTTGTTCAGTGTTTAATATCCCTTAAACAAAATTAACTACGTACAAAAAATGTGTTCATCTACTACAACGTTTTTACAAATATAATTAATTCTTGTAGTGTAAATAGTCAATAAATAAAATGAAGTTTTAGATATAAACTAATGAGTATCAACTCATTTTTCACAATAACCAAAAAAAGCTAACTTTCAAGAGTAAATGCTATGAAAGATGTTTATCAAAATGATAAAATAAAAAAATTACATATTTTAAACAGTCCACTTCAATTTTTGGAACAGCATTTGGTAGTAGTCTCACTTTTACCTTAGATGTTCGATCAAAACAATCCCCTGCAAAAAATGATGGGAACATAAAAACCTACTGCGGTTTGGAATAAGTCTGGCTTTATAATAAATTTAATCCACGGTGTTCTTCTATTTGGATCTTTGGAAAACCTTGAATAAAGATTAACTGGTTTAATAACATGAAATCCAAATCAAAATGAAAGTAACATTTACATTTATTAGTACAATAATTTCTGAAAAGAAAATTGTAAAAAAAGGTAACACTCTGTATTATTAGTTATATTTTATTGCTTCTTTATGTGAGTAAAGTAACATGGTTTATATGTATCAAACGAAAATTAAATAATAGTCCGAATTTTTAAGGCCCATTATCTCAGAAAACTAAACATATTAGAACATACATTAAAAAATTAAGTTCTAAAAAAAGATAATCGCCATCTTGAATAACATTAAAATTATATCATTTTACCTAAATCAATTTCACTACGCCTATGAATACCAGGCGATATGTTGGCTTCATAACCTTAAACTTTAATTCAAACAAAATACGTTTTTATTTCTAAATAATTGACAAATTTAGAATTAAAAGCACTTACCTATGTAATGTTACTCCTGAACAACCACAAGACGCACAACTAACCATATTTTGTGTGTTTACCTTACTTCCGATATTATTGCTTTTATTGTCAATATAATAAGTATTAATATGTATTTACACTAGAATAGACAAAAAGAGAATTCCAGTACACTTATTCGGCCTTTATCATTGATTAAAACTCACTAAAATTGCTCAAATCTACAATTAAACTTCTAAGTTATTGACACCAACTACCAAAATTCCAAAACAATGAGTCATCTGTGGTGTTTTGACACTTTACTCTTTGAAAAAATGGACTCATTTAAATTGATTTAAATGTTTACATTTCTCTGCCGTATCCAGTAAGTCTTCATTAATTTAATACAGTAACGATAATTATACAATAATTTTTTGTTTTAAACAACTGTAAATTTTTATGAATTTCTTGCTCTTTTGCCCCTCTGTTTTTATTCAGTGTCTGCCCTACGCCACTGCCAAATCGGAAACAGTAGTCGGCCATATGCAGCTACCATTTTGAGGTCCCAGAATCATACTTACAGAATCATATGTTCTTTCCTGTAGTTATATATATATATATATATATATATATATATATATATATATATATATATATATATATATATATATATATATATATATAATGGCCAATTGACCTGGCCTGGCACCGATCCTCTCCCAACTGCTTTCCTTGAGTTCGTCTGGAACTCGGCTGATCACGGCTGAAAGGCTAGAAACTGGCCCTGAGAGACACGTGACGTCGCATGGTCGACAGTTGGGCGAAGGCGATCGGTGGCACCATGTGGAGAAAGGATGAAAGATTTCTGTAATATATATATATATATATATATATATATATATATATATATATATATATATATATATATATATATATATATATATGTATATATATATATATATATATATATATATATATATATATATATATATATATAGATATATATATAAGATCAATACACATGAAATTGATTAATGCAATAGTGTGTTCGTCGTTATTTTGGAAGAATTGGTAAGTATCATGAATTCGGTTGCGTTGTTTTGAATTAACTTGCGGTTCTTCAATTTAAATCTAAACGCAAACCATCAGGAGATGATTCAATCTAAGATATAAATCATCTCTGGATCTAAACATGGTAAGCTTTGCACACCTCGATAAAATAAAAACATGCTTTGGTGTCTAGTGGCAAACCTTCCGAGTTTAATGTTTCACATCAAAGGCTCCAACAGAACTGGCCCCGAGAGACACGTGACGTCGCATGGTCGACAGTTGGGCGAAGGCGATCGGTGGCACCATGTGGAGAAAGGGTGAAAGATTTCTGTAATATATATATATATATATATATATATATATATATATATATATATATATATATATATATATATATATATGTATATATATATATATATATATATATATATATATATATATATATATATATATATATATATATATAAGATCAATACACATGAAATTGATTAATGCAATAGTGTGTTCGTCGTTATTTTGGAAGAATTGGTAAGTATCATGAATTCGGTTGCGTTGTTTTGAATTAACTTGCGGTTCTTCAATTTAAATCTAAACGCAAACCATCAGGAGATGATTCAATCTAAGATATAAATCATCTCTGGATCTAAACATGGTAAGCTTTGCACACCTCGATAAAATAAAAACATGCTTTGGTGTCTAGTGGCAAATCTTTCGAGTTTAATGTTTCACATCAAAGGCTCCAACAGAAGAATAAACTTAAATCAACTCTTAATTATAATAGGAAATTCGTCAATAGATAATAGTAGACAAACTATTAATGTACACTTTAATCTAGAAAATATATACCAACCCCATAGTTATATTAGAATTATATTAGGTTGTTGTCTTCATATCATTCAACAACATATATTAAACAAAAGTATCAATTGTATATTGCGGCTCGATTCGACTGATGGAAGTACTCAGGTATTAACTGAAACAGCTTCAAGAAACTTATAATCGGTTACACCTCATTGATTCTTGAATGTTTAGGACCAGAAAAACTGGACTGGATGATATCATAATATCGCAGCAATCGATGATGTAGCATTTCGTTAAATCCCTTTATGAGTCTTACTAGTACGTTCACGATATATTATTTACGAGACTTAAAAGTCTCATAAATCAGCAGGCATTGCTGTACAAATGAAGGAATTCATGGTGCATCGTTTGTTAAATGGAGCAATTTATCTCGAACATCTGCGAACGTTTGTTTAGATTACACGGGAAACCTTATAATTTAAACCATTTAGAATCGTTAGGGTTATATGTAAGTTTTTGCGAAGAGTTGAATGTATATATAACAATTCTATTTTATCATGTACTATTTGCAATATTTACAGAAATCTTATCTATGTTGAATACAGTTTCAATTTCTGCGAATATATATATATATATATATATATATATATATATATATATATATATATATATATATATATATATATATATATATATATATTCCAAGCATTTAAAAGCCATACATGGCATTAGTCTATATAAACAATTCATAATCGTTCAATCCCTCGAGATTATGGTTAACGGTTGCAAGGTATTAATAACGCTTGTAATTTTTGAATGTTGTTATTGAGATGTTGTTAATGATCCAATCCATTAATCTTCTTCCAGTCATCGTAACAGTTTTTTGTGTCTCGGTCCCTTTGGTTATGCCCTTTCGTTCCTTCCTGTTGTTGAATTCTATTCTCCATTACGCAATGCTTAGTGTTTTTGCATCCTTTTCCATCTGGTCTTCCACTGGCTCTTCTTTCCTAAAGAGGTAATTATTTCTGTTGGTAACCTTCTCATTATGTTCCATTCCAGCATTACTTTTATATCTGGCTATATTCTCTCCTAATTATATCTCTATTCTTCTTTTCTTCTCTTTACTTCTTCATTTCTTTTAAGACATCTTCTGTTATGTCTGGTCCAAGTATTTTCCTTTCCAGTATATTTAGGTCTTCTTTCTTATTTATGTCGGCTGACTCTAGTGTATCTGTAAAAACCGGTCTTATAAATATCTTATATACATATATATGGGGCATTCCATGCCAAATGGGCCACTTTTGAACCCGACTCCTTTCGATTTCGCTGAAAATTTGGTGTCGTTTTCTAAAAAGACCCCCAACCCCCGAAGACATTTCTCAGAATTTTTTAATATTTTTATTGTTATAGGTTTTAAATGCACTTTTTAGAAAAAATAAATCGAAAAAAATTCAGAAATCAAGTTCTATGAAATTTTTCAGTTCTTTGAAAAAACCCGACATTTTTTTTTTCTCAAAAAAAAACCTTGATTTTTTCTGTTAATGTTCCCGTGCACAGGGAAGTGGGCCGACTTTTCCTTCTATTTTTTTTATTTAATTGATTTTTTTTAATTTTTTACTTCTCTATTTTAAAAACTGTTTATACATTAAAATTAATTTCAGTCAATAATTTTGCGATCTTTAATACCCATTCAAATATATTATAAGATATTTGGAGCTAAAATAAATAGTATTTGAATTTTCCACAATAATTAGATCGATAAGCTAGGGGGATGACAATCACAGACTAGCCGACTGTCAGTTCACTTTATATCGAGATCCAAAATATAACCTAAATATCTATCATATGTTCTAGTATTTATTGAGTTTTCATTGTCACGTTCTATGAAGGGGAGCAATTTATCTATTCAGCGAATACTTTTCTAATTTATCTGTGCCACTATTATCTGTTTGTTGATTAACTAACACTGATGCCCTTTTTCGACAACAGCTACATAATAAAAAATTATTACTTAGTTCCAACGTCATTTTCATATTGTCACTTGCAGGACGTAAGCTAATTTTTTCATGACCCTCTTCATAACTCCTGGCAATTTTCTTAATTTCTTCTTTAACTGCCCTCACCTGTAGTTCACGATGAAGATCTTCGTTCCGAACATACCAAGGAACATTGATGATACTCCTTAGCACTCGGTTCTGGAATATTTGAAGGCAATTGTAATCGCTTTCTTTGGTACAACCCCATTGCTGAAAACCGGTATGTTCATACCGGTTTAAGCACTTGCTGCTAGACCAGTACTTTATTTTTGAGAGACAGGTGGGAATTTCTTCCCAACAGCCAATACATATTTTTATATTTGAATGTTAATTGTTCTGTTTTCGTTTTAACATGTTTTTTTTCTATTTTAGTTTGGCATCCAGGTTAAAACCCAAGTATTTGGCTGTTTTTTTGTAATTGCATTATTATTCAATTCCAATAGGTTGTCATTTATTTTTCTATTCGTAAAATTAATATGAACAGATTTATTTTCATTTAGTTTTATATGCCAAGCTTTTATGTCGTTATTAATATTCGTTTTCTTACTTAATATTTTAGATCTTAACAGTGTTCTATTAATTCCAAAGACTTGATTTCCCTTTAGCATTCTTTCGTTTACCCTTTCTTTTTCATTTTGAGCCTATTATTGTTCCTAACCAAGTAAACGTCGATACTGTTTCAAGATTATTATTCCCTGTTATTAGATGGGTGTTCATACTCTGACTATCCCCTCCCACTCCCATTTATTTCGTTTTTCCTTCATCGATCTTTAATCCGAACTTTCTGGCTTCTCTGTCTAGTTTTTCTACTGCCTTTATTAATTTTCCTTTGGATTTGTCTATTACAGCGAGATCATCCGCATAGGCTCATTAAGTGGATGTCATTAGTTATGTTTTTATTGCTCAGTTTTGCCTTCCTTAAAATAGCTTCCAGTATAAGATTAAAGATCGTTGGCGATATTGGGTTTCCCTGTTTCACTTATGTTCAATTCCTGTGAAATCATTCCTTGAAATTCCCAAGTTCCCAAAAACAATATGCACTTCCTTATTATATACCCATGATTGCTATACGATTTATTCAATGGCGTGTATTGCATTTATCGCTGACCTGCCCTATCTAAAACCATTTTGCTAGTCTCCTAATATTATTTCTAAGTAGATCTTCAATTTACTATTTATAGCTTTAGTAGCTTTTACATACTACTTTTTCACCTTCACCATTCCTCTGGCATTTTGTTGTGTCCAAATCTGCATATATTCTGCATATTGGTATATATTTCTATGTAGTAGTGCCTCTACTAAGTACTATAGTACTCTTTCCAGATGTTTTCTATTTATATTGATTCGTGTATTGTATATCCTTTCATATCTTCTATTCCTCTTGTTTTTGGTAGACATTTGATAAGTGCCTTTTTTTTCTATAGCATTGTTTTAGATTGCTGCTACATAGTCCTTCTATTTTCTTTATAATGTGTTTTCTTTATTTCTTATTGCTTCATATTCGTTTCTATCTTGTTCCTCCTTTCCGTTTATCTATTTCATTCTATCGGGTGTACAAATAAGTTTTGAAGGGTTTTTTTGTAACTTTGAGACTTTATTCAGACAAAATTGGTACGATGCATTTTATTCAAAGTATTGTCCATCGTTAGATACGACTTTTCTCCATCTTTCAGGTAGCATACGGATTCCGCTTTGAAAAAATTCCTCGTCTTTTGAGGCGATCCAAAAATCGATCCAATTTTTGGCTTCTTCGTTAGAAATTAAGTACTGCTCGGCCAGGTCATGAGTCGACCGGAACAAATGGTAGTCGGAAGGAGCAATGTCTGGCGAATACGTCGGGTGGGGTAGGACATCCCATTGAGGCGCCTTGACGACTTTTCAACATGTGGCCGAGTGTTGTCGTGCTGAAAGATCACTTTGTCATGTCTTTTGGCATATTAGGGACATTTGAGCTTCAATGCTCGGCTCAATTGAATCAATTGTTGTAGGTAACGTTCCCCACAGATAGTTTCGTTAGACTGGAGTAGCTCGTAGTAGATCACTCCAAGCTGATCCCACCAAATGCACATTATTAGGTTATTATCATGATTTTCTGCGTTTTGGATTGTCGTAGTGAATCCACTTTTCGTCTTCCATCACGATCCGATTTTACCATTGGAGCAGTTGTTCGCACGTGAAAAAACGTTGTTTTGAGACGGTTTGAAATCGCTTGTTGAGTCACTCCCAAGGTTTCAGCGAGCTCCTCTTGAGTTTGGTATGCATCTTGATTCGATAATACCTCCAATTCGGCGTCTTCAAACTTTACTGGGCTCCCTTCGCGTTCTTTGTCACTCGTGTCAAAGTCGCCACTTTTAAAACGCCGGAACCAGTACTCACATGTTTTTATTGATGGAGCATCGTTTTTATTGAAGGATCATCAGCTTCACACAGCAATCGATGTCCGTCAGCTGCACTTTTCTGCAAATTAAAACAAAAAAGCAGCGCTTCCCGCAAATTGTGTTTTGTTGGCATAAAGGTTGACATGGTTAGAGCACAAAGAAAGTATGTTGTTTACACTTCAGCGAAATAACACATACTGATTTTTAGAAGGAAATGATGATGCTTTAACATGAGTATAGTTACAAGATGGTCCGATCCGATTTAATACTAGGTACGCCATGTTTTGTAATTCTCTCAAATATTATTTATATAATAATAAATAATATATAACGTCGTCTTATGGTACTGGTGCTGATACTTAGGTCAAGATTTTTTGTTATAACTGCAGAGGTAGCAAAAGGATCCTTCCAAGCTGCTCGTACAATATAATTAACGATTTTTTTACTCGTTTTTCTGGAACGGTCTCTCTTTTCTGGTTGTTTTTGGGTCACATATGATTGTTTCAAACTTTTAGCAAATACAGGTGGAAACCGTTTGATTGTATTCGTAAAAAATGTATAAGATTTGGTTTCAATTCTCAATTACAAAATTAAACGCCTTTCTTCAGCAGCACAATGTCTAGCGCGGCCGATATTTACTTTATTATAGTGGGAAACGGACTAATTTTAGCTGTATCGACAAAGTAAATACATATTTTATGAGAATTGGTATGCAATAACGTGTATACAATTAGTACATTCGTATGTTTTACTCCAATCAAGTACGAACCATTAGGAGGAAATACATTCTTTAAGAATATAAGCAGTAATAAAAAGCGCTGGTTATATTGCAAACAAAATGTTTAAAGGTCGGTTAATATTAGCATATTATATTATTTACTGTGGTAAATAAATTGGATAAGAAAACTTTGTTTTTATTTTTTTTTTCTACCACTCTTGTTTTATTAACCACCACTAAACCCAACAACAAAAACATTTACACGGCACATATCAGAATTTTTTAAAATCTCGCACATACCAAGATACATTTTATTATAATCTTGGTTCAGTAGGTATCATCGTCTCAAAATAGATTATTTTCTAAACGTTTCAATTTATGACTTAGATATGGTTGTTTTTGATGTTATTTCATAAGTTTCTAAACGATTTTTTTCTGGAAATGAAGCCTATTCCTACCTGTTGCCAATGATCATCAAGACTGGGCTTTGCAGTGAAGAAGCCGGTATCGTGAATGTCCTGCAGCTCCCTGAAGATATCAACGCTTGGCAGGATATCCATTGCGGTAGTGCGATGGTAGCTCTTCCGACCAAACCAAAGTTAACTCTCCACAAACAAAACGAAAAAAATTATTCCCAAACACACAGCAGCTCAAAAAAAATAAACAACAAAAACTAACAAAACTGCATCGGCATTATCGCAACACTCATACGCTTTGGCACAAAAACAACATCTTCGTCTCGGTTTCAATCAATCGGATTCGATGAAAGACTCCAAAAGGAAACGGCTGGTGCCGCTATGACCGGAAAACACAGAAACTGGCCGGAAAATCTCCAGATACGCACGCCGATCAAGGGGGGGAAAAGCACGCACCGCCACGCGAAAAACTGCAAAAAATCGTCGGGGATATTGGTTGGGATGGATGCACCCAGTCGGGGCTACGAATCGGGGAGGGGGGGTTAGAAATGCAGTTCTGCCGATTCCGTAGCCGGCAAGCGCGGAATGACCTGAATACACTCCGATCCTCGGTGTCAGCGATACTGGCGGTCGAGTTCGAATGGGCTCGTATCGTAGACGCTCGACGCGCTGCACTACAGCGTTGTCAAACCTACCACCGACGCCGCACGTCTGCCGTCGTTCAAAAACACCATTTAACCCTCCGACAATTAACCCCACAAAAAAAACCCTAAAATTCACCCCTTATCACGGTCAAAAACTTAAAAATTCTCCTAACCTCACAACAAAAAATATGTCGGAAACCGGAACACATCAAAGAAAATAACCTACAAAAAAAAATAGTGGAAAAAAAGCTTAACAATGCCGACTAAAGGATACCCGATCTCATAATTTAGGGAATAAGCGTGCGAGCTGGCAACGGTGTATCCCTGACTCAAAAACAAAGCACGTTCTCGGCCGGGAAAAAACGCATGGCTAACTGCGCGATTTGACGGCGCGACACTGTCGCGCACGCGATCGAAGTCGCCGCATGTGGCTCAGTGGCGGCGTGCGTGGTACGTCTCGACTGCGCAACGTTGCCAGTTTTTTTCTTGAGAGGAAAATATTAACACTCATAAATCACCTGCTCCAAGAATTATTACCGTGTCAAATTCGCAATCATTTACTAACCAATGAAATCGAAATTTGGCTTAGGTTTGTTGGTGTTAGCTGAGAAAACAAGATATTTTTGGACAGCTGGGTTTTATTGGAATATCATATGCATGATAAATATTGAATATGCAACTTTTAAAACTCAAATGCATTAAAAGAAGGGAGAAATTGGCTCTTGTACCAAAATATAAGAATTTCCGGGGTTTTCTTAGCGATATTAACATTTTATGGAAAAATAATAGAGACATATTTTGTATCTGTCAGTACTTGCTAGAATGACATATAAGATCATAGTACACTAGAATATTATTCATGAATTATGGTTTATATAGGAAACCAATATAAGTATCATAGATATGAAAGAACTTGGCTAACTCGCTTCTAATTTTGCTTGATAATAAGCTTTGCTAATAGATTACAAATTTCCAGAACGTAGAGTTTCTGCAACTTTACTATTATCTCCATACAAATTTCTTTAGTTACCTATACTTGACTTTTTCTTTCTATGCAGTACCCTTAAAATATCTTTTTTACTTTAATCTTTTATATATTACTTTTGAATATTATAATATTAAAAAACGTTGTTTTAATATTATTTTTACTAATTGTAAACATAATATGCTTTGTAAATGAAATTTGAAATATTTATTAATGGTAAACACAATTTTCGTGTATACTATAACTATGCTCGAGTTTAATTAGCCTTATATTTAATTGAAATTTATATCAATATAAAATTATGTGCTTTGACCTTCGCCCTCTATGACATGCAAGTTCAACCTTTATATACTCCAGTACAGTTTTCTTTCTTTATTGCAGGTTTGGGATATGACGTACAGATGGCGTATCCATTTATTGCATTGTATGTTCTCTCTAAGAATAAAATTTCCAGAATATCTAAATTTGATCCTGGAAAGCAGAATTAGACGTTGATTGCTTAATCAACATACGAGGGTCGTTCAAAAAGTTATCCGACTGAAAAAAATACAAGATGTTTGAGATTTTTTATTTTTTAAGGTTCTCCCTTGCAATTCATGTTAAAACTTTTTAATATCCTAAGTGTAAAGCGATTTTTTCAACTCTGCAAAATTAGCAGTTGTCTTAGCATCTCCCATTATCGTGGTGAAAGAGCATTTTCTTTTTTGACCGAATGTAAATGTTTATACTCTGGATATACCCCTTCAGTTGGCTCAGTAGAATAGCGTAATATTCCCCGGTGATGATCCTGCTTTTTGTCTGGTAGTCAGTGAACACCACACCACGAGAATTCCAAAATACCACAACCTTGACTTTTCTTGTAGATGGCAGATGCTTTGGTGCACTTTTCCCGACTCTCACCGATTCTTTGAACTCTTACTTTGTTTCTGGCGTCACACAGTAAATTAATGTTTCATATATTGTTATAACACGTGAAGAAACTAAACACCCAAAATATATATGTCAGTAATTTCAGTCCACGATCATTTAATAGGACATTGAGGATTTTTATGGCGATTTTGTTGGACATGATAGTTTTTGGGTTTTTCCATCATTCGTCAGTACATGTATAACCGCATTTATATGCAACAACCCCTTTGTTTAACGTCAAAAAGGAAGATAAATAATCTTTTAAGTGGAATCTAACTTTTTTTCCGTCGTGGTCGTCGTGGTTAAACCACTTAAAATAAAGTACATTATAGCAACTCGAACTTTAATTTTATCCATTCTTTAGAACATGTCAAACTTTTTTGCATTATTCGATTAGCAAGAACAAACAGCACACGTAATTAAAATTTAGGATCACGCTGTCACAGTATTCTCTAAATACTAACTTCGTACTACTCTATGGTAGTAGAAGTTTTTTTGTTTCATATAATCTGTGGACTCGAATGTCCGCTACACAGCCTTTGAATATAAAACTAACAGGAAGGAGCCTTACCCATTTTTATGCACATATAAATGGGGACGAAAACGCCCATATTGAAACACTGTAGACGACTTATTGTTTTGGAATTTTGGTAGTTAGCAACTTAAAAGTTTAATAGTAGATTTGGACAATTTTAGTGTGTTTTAATCAATAATAAGTGCCGAATAAGTGCATTAGAAAAGTCTTTTTGTGTGTTCTAGTGTAAATATATATAAAAAAACTTATATTGACAATAAAAGCAATAATATCCGAAGTCTTGTGGTTGTTCCCTGACACCAAAAAACAAAATTCAGGAGTAACATTACATAGGTGAGTGCTTTTAATTCTAAATTTGTCAATTATTTAGAAATAAAAACGCATTTTGTTTGAATGAAATTTTAAGGTTATGAAGCCAACATATAGCTTGGTATACATAGGCGTAGTCAAATTTAGAATTTAATTGTTTAACGTATGTTCTAAAATGTTTAGTTTTCTGAGATAATGGGCCTTAAAACTTCAGATTTTTTTTAGTTTTCGTTTGATGCATATAAAACATATTACTTTACTCATATAAAGAACCAATAAAATATAACTAATAATACAGAGTGTTACCTTTTTTTACAATCCTTTTTTTCAGAAATTATTGTACTAATAAATGTAATTGTTACTTTTATTTTGATTTTGATTTCATGTTATTAAACCAGTTTATCTTTTTTCTAGGTTTCCCAAAGGTCCAAATAGAAGAGCACAGCGGATTAAGTTTATTAAAAATCCAGACTTTGTTCCAAATCGTAGTAGGTTTTTATGTTCCCATCATTTTGCAGGGGATTGTTTTGATCGAACATCTAAGGTAAAAGTGAGACTACTACCAAAAGCTGTCCCAACAATTGAAATGGACTGTTTAAAATATGTAATTTTTTTATTTTATCATTTTGATAAACATCTTTCATTTCATTTACTCTTGAAAGTTAGCTTTTTTTGGTTATTGTGAAAAATGAGTTGATACTCGAGTTTATATCTAACACTTTATTTATTGACTATTTACACTACCAGAATTAATTATATTTGTAAAAACGCTCTAGTAGATGAAAAAATTCGTAGTATGTATACAGTTAATTTTGTTTAAGGGACATTAAACACTGAACAACTAAACACAAAAAGGTTATATGTATTTTAATAATAAATTATTTAAACTTGCAGAGATTTACCACAAAAAGCGTTTTGGTGTTTAGTGGTAAATCTCTTCAAGTTTAGTATTTCACACCAAAGATTCCCACAGAAGAATTGAATAAATAATTTAGGGAATATTAAGGCTTTTTATTTCATTTACGAATATATATACCTAATTTAAATATGAACATCGGATGGGTGCAACTGACTACCTAACCAATTTTTGGAAATTATATAATTTTATGAGAGAAGATTCCAATTTCTTAATAACTTTTTATCGTATTGGCCACATAAAAGACACTTTACTTTCTGGATTTTTTTTTTTAATTAATTGAAATTTTTCATTTCTCTGCCGTATCTAATAAGTCTTCATTAATTTAATACAGTAACGATAATTATACAATAATTTATTGTTTTAAACAACTAAACTTTTATAAGTTTCTTGTTTTTATTTATACTGCCCTACGCCACTGCCAAACCGGAAACAGTAGTCGGTCATATGCAGCTACCATTCTGGTCCCACTTACAAAATCGTATGCTCTTTCCTGTAGTTTTATATTCAATGTATACAACTGACATTTTGCCGCCTAGGACAATGGAACTACGATAAAAATAATTCTGTAAATAGAGAAGTCGTTAAATAGATTTTAATTGTATGCTCTTATTAATGTTCTTGCGATTGTATAAAAAAAAGTATAATAGCAAATTAACTCGAGCTTTTTATTATCGAACCAGTGGGTCAATTTAAGCGGGTAGCTTTCTTTTGAGCCACACATAACACACACCATCTAACGAATCATACTTGACACAAATATAGTCATTTGGTTATACTTGCACCATATGTGTCAGGTCAAGAACTTTTCAAAAAAATCCTTGTATTTGGTGGTAAATACCTTTTTTCTGGGTCAACTAGGGGCCCCCAAAAATTCACGAAAAACCCCTCCTGGAATCAATCTAATGAAATAAAAGTAGAAGCCGAAAAGGCTAACTTAAAAACCCGGCTGATAAAATAGAATTGCAAGGCTCATTCTGATGAAAAATTGAAGAGAACTAAACAATATGTAAAGAACAGCTTCACAGATTCAAAAATACAAAGATCATTATGAAAAACGAAAATCTGAATAACCGAAAATGTTTAAGGCATTATTTCTTAACGCTTACTGTAGATTATTGTATTATCTTATAGTTCAGATCTTTCTTTATCTACAAACATAACAATTGCACCTTAAGAACACTTGCTATTACAAGATCAAACAGCTTTCTAAATCTAGTGGCTTCTTTCTCACTAATTCAGTTAACATTAATTAATGTATGTGTATTTTAATATCAGACAAGTATTTTTCACTTTGTATAGAATTAACCAAAACAGAAAAAATAATTACATTTAATAGCAAATTTTCTATTGTTGTTGACATCTGTGTCAACTTAAACTGAGAAATTAAACCTTAATGACAGTTTCCTTCCATCTAAATAGCCCTTGGTTCTTGAACTACATACACAGATATCGCCAGAATATTCCTTGTTGTGATAATTTCAAATTTTTAACTGTAAACTGTATTCAATAAACATTAACGTCTAAATTATTTTATTTTATTAAAACAACAATAAACTTAAAATCGGCAAAAATAAAATTTAATAATTTTAGTACCCATGGCGCCATCTGTAATGAAAGGGATAGACTAAGCCAAATGTTATCACAGCTTTCTTTTTGTAAATAGGCTAATGTTTATCTACTACAGGCACAGATGTCGCTAGGTTGGTCACTGAACAGCTGATTTGTGAAACGTCAAAATATGATACATATAAACAAATCATAAAGTGTGGCCGTTCCCTCAAATGAGCTGGCAAATTGCTTTACAGTAGAGCCATAAACCGAAAAGAAGAAGAAATCATAAAGTGACGTGTACATTTAACAAAAAGATTTTTAATAACAGTTCAGTAGAAAAGTAAATTTTAAAATGGTGTATGTTCAACAAGGTTAGTCATACGAAAACACTTATTTGAAGAAAACGTTTCTCTTAATATGCGATGTTTTAGATGGTTCTATCAGCAATGATCCACCCATACACATCCAATTTTTTAGGCTTATCATCGGAGTATTCTCATTCGTAATATTTTTGTACGTTTTTTATTATTAAAAATATTTGTGGTTAAGTTCGTTTTTTAAATCATTTCAGCTTTAAATCGTTATTAGGATTAGATACAAACAGTTATAGGAGTGGTAACAATTCTAGTAGTAGAGGTTCCTCCGTTGGAGGTTGGGGCGGTGGTAAAGGCGGAGGAGGAGGTGGAAGGCCATTTGGGTAAATAAAAGTGTGCTTAACTTGTCAGGAAAAGAGAATTGTTTGTTTTTTAGACCTGGGAGACCTGGAGGTGGACCAAATATTCGAACCATGGGTGATATCAATCCACCTACTGTATCAGGTGGAGGATGTCCTGGCGGTGGTTGTGGTATGTAATATCGACACAAAGGCCAAACACAATGAATGAATGAATTCGAGGATAATATATGTTTATATATTCACAAAATTTAATATTAAGCTGTGCTTTTATTTTGTTAAAATTATAAAAAAGATATGTTGGAATATATTTTCAAATAAAAATAATTTTATTCATATTATGTTTATATTATTTATTTTCTTCGATGTCTTGATATTTTATCATATATTGCGTCGGCATATTTTGAATAGCTTTTATATATATATATATATATATATATATATATATATATATATATATATATATATATATATATATATATATATATATATATATAAATATATATTTTATATCGAATATTACCAGCTTTATAACTTTTGTTAATAAGTTATGCAACTTAATATACACAGTTTATAAATACTTTGTGAGATTTGATTTCAGGGGCGAAAAGGGAAAGGGAAAATAAGGAAGTTAACTAGTTTTTTTTTTGCATAAAAGAAATAATTGAAGTTGTCTAATCGAACTTATGACTGAAGAAACACCAGTCAATAACAAAAATAATTCTTATAGTAGTATTTGTCTACCTTAAACTAATCAAATAAAAGAAAAAAGGGGCCCAGCAAAAATACTTTAAAGACAATCCCACTAACATTTGAGATGAAATAAGCTTACATTTAGTACATTACTTTTAGTACATTTAACATTTATTTATCTGATAAAGTACAGTTTCTTCAGCCATTACCTTATGATTATTTTTACCTCAGACTAAAGTTTTTTTAGAAAATAACACACCTGATTACTAAATAAGAACATGAACTTAAAGAATATTCTTTATTCTTGTGAACTTGCCACTAGAAGGTTAATATCAGTACAAATACCACAAAATATAAGGCCCGCATTCCCAAAATTATTGGTTTTAGTTAAAACGGAAATACCCTTTTTAACTAAAACCAATAATTTTAGAAAAATAGCATGCTTGTTTTTTTATATCAAAAAGTAGCGACATGTCAGATGCTTCCACATGCGTCGTTTTCGCCGAATTTGATTCCCAGTGTATATTTCCTCTTTCCAAACCTGAAGGGATGGTCTATTGTACCGAGGGTATTAAATCACATTGTACCGAGGGTATTAAAAAGTTGAAATATCGTTAGTTTTAATACAGAAAATTGCAAGATGAAAAAAAATTAATCTATAAATATCTTTTGGTTTCTTTGTCAAGTTGAGAACTTTTTGAATTACCCTCGCATATAGACCTTTTCCAATAATTGCATCAACCAATGTGGTTAAAGGATTTCGCAAAATAATAAGAATACAAATAATACAGTGATAAAAACATGCCCCAATGGTGATAAAAACATGCCCCAAAATTGTAAAGAAAAAAATCATGACCTACTTAATTCCTAGGTTCAGATAAATGAAAAAGAAAACTGTACTATATTTGGTAACATTTATATTCGATCTTGCAAGAAACTAACAACAAATAACTATCAGTATGTAACAAGACAACTGCGTTCAGTATAACAATAATATGGCATCAAAACATTTACTTTGCTACCTGGAGTGGTAAAACAACCATTGGATCATTTTCGCTTGGTCTGTCTGAATAAAGCGATAAGGTTTTATTAACTAAGTCGAAAATTCCTAAAATTAAATGGGTCATTCTCCGGTTTGATACTCAAAGCGTATGTTTCTTACCCACGCAAATGGTCGTAACTCGAGCCCCTTTCAAATTACTGAACACCCTATACTGGTTATGTCGTATGTCACTCAGCATTTCCTTTAAGTCTTCTTTGTTTTTAGGTTTGTCGTATTGGTTAAATACTTTTAAACGTGCAATACTGCTCTCCACCATGTCTTCGTTGGACTGTTCCTCTTTCAGTCGCAGATATCTGAAAATTTCCTGTTTTAGAGATATGGTTAAATTTATCAGGGTTTGTACGATAATTCTGGATATATGGTGTCCTATGTAACAATATGTTACACTCAAAGGTGATGATGTTGGAATAGTAAAAACAACACTGATTTGTTAAGTTCATTATATCGTTGCCTAACACTTTCTAGACTATCCTCGTATACTGTACAAACGCTGATATTTCTGATTTAAAGTTGTTTTACGAATTGGTATGATAGATGCTTTCGTTTGGACTAATAGAGAAAATATTTAATCTGGATTCGTTAGAATTTTCCGCAGCTGGTGCCATTTCCGCGTTGTGGAACAATCGGTCGCCCTCCTGATTCATAAAGCTCATGTTAATGGAACACCCGTCCGCGGCTCCACAACCAGAATCTCGTAGAATCTGTTGGGCTTCGGCGAAGTTCTTAGCGGCCAGCAGCGCTCTCGTGATAAAATGTCTGGCTAAAAATGAAGAACGTTATTACATATATGTCAAAATATAATATTGCAAGCAAATAATCATCAATCAATAATCACGAGAAAAAGAGAAATAGTGATTCCATTTGAATATAGTGGATAATTTTAAATGTAGTGGAAATATCAGATATTATATTTGTTTATTTATTTAGTAATGAAACCAGTTGATCAGTATAGGAAATATTTTAAAACAATCATGTTTACTAAATTTGATTTTTGATGCAAACATCTCTTTTGCCTGTGTATCTAAATGTTTCTGCTTCTAAAAACCACCTTCCAAAGTACTCTCCATCTTCTTAAATAAAATGGCCCGAAAATTCCGCACTTGCCAATAACACAGTAACAGTTGTTTTTGACTTGTGTAGTGGCCTCTGGTGCCATTCACCGTTATTTTGGATGATTTTGAATCAAACATTCTATTTTTACATTTAAAAAATATCGTAATAATCAGTAGGAGTAGCGGCAAAGCACAAAGCAGTTTAAAGTAATAATATCCAAAATAAATAGAAAGTAAAATCTTACGTGTTTTGCCTGGTCTCAAATTGTTGCTACTCAACGTATTGATTGAGAATACGAATCCATGATGATTATAGCTCATGGTGTAGCCGGGAAGATGTCCCGCATAGCATAGAGATGTGAATTTTTCTTCTTTAACACCCCACTTGCCTTGAGCTTCTTCAGATATGATGTGGGCACTGATGAAATAATAATGGTTCAATGTTGAATGCAAGGCGTCTTCTGTATGACCAAGCAGTTCCTAAAATATTAGATTATAGAAGACAATTTAATATTCTTTAAAATCCAAACTTTTTAAAATATACATGGTCGGTATTATGTTTGGAAACGGTCAAATATCTCGAGAACGCTTTGAGATTTCTTAATGAAATTTTGTACACAAACATCAGGAAATGTTTGCCACTATTTGGGTTTATTTTCATTTTTATTTTGTCTCACATTTGAAATCCAAGGCTAACTTGATTTTTTTATGACAACAGAATTTAAATTTGGTATTGTTGGAAACAGTTTTTTTTAATACAACGAGGTAAATATTTAATGTTTTTTTAAATAGATTTTAAAAAATGACTAAAACATTCGGCCTATTTTAGGGTAAATATATTTTTCACTTATATCCATATTTTCATTTATATCTATATACCACTGATAGCGAAGCTTAAGTTAAGAATGGTAAGTGGAGTGAATTTACAAACAAACCGAAGGAGATGGAACATTGAAATAATAACAGGTTAGGTGTCACTATACGAAGAAGTCATAAAACAACTAGCAGACAGCCCAGAAGACGAAAACAAGAAGTAGAATGGAGTAATATAAAAAGATGTATTGAGTACGCCGCAGATAAGACAATGGGACTAAAATCCATAGTAGGACAGAAGGAATGGTTTGATGAAGAAGGCAGAGGAAGAGGGCTGCCGGATTGAAGTGGTTAAAAATAGGGAGTGATGTAAACAACAGGGCATATCAGTAAATTACAAAAAACAGCACTAAAAAACCAAAAAAACTAGATGGATAGTGAAAATGATGGAGATGATATAAAAAGATAATAAGAATAACATAAAATTATACAGATATATCGAAAGACAAAATGCGAAAAAAAACACAACAAACATAAGTTGCACCGAATGGGCGAATCATTTTAAGAACATATTAACAGATAACAGAACGGTGACGAAAAGGAAAAAGGATGGAAACCTGGAAGGCAATATGGAAGAAGAAGAACTGGATATACCCACAGTAGAAGAATTTAATGATGTAATAACTCAACTTAAATTAAATAGAGCAGATGGATTAGATAATATAGTCAATGAGATAATAAGATACGGGGGAGAAGCCTTAGGAAGAAGAATTTTTAAGCTGATAATCCATATCAGGAAAAATAAAAAATGCCTAATGAGTGGAAAAAAAGGGATAATAATGCCAATTTATAAAAAGGGAGATCCAGAAGACTGCAAATTACAGGGGAATTACCGGGAAATACTTAGTGTTGTATATAAGATACTGACCATGATAATAAATAACAGATAATGGGTGTACAGAAGAAAAAAATGGAGAATATCAATATGGCTTTAGGAGCGGTAGATCTACCATAGTAATCGAAAAATCTCAGGAATATGGAATGGAATTGCAAATGATGTATATTGATTTCAAACGAGTTTTCGATAGTATGAAACGGGGACAAGTAATAAAAACTATGACGGACATGAAAATACCAGCAAGCTAATAAGACTAACAGAAATGATAATGAAAAATTCACAAGCAGTAGTTAGAACGGCGGAAGGAGAAACAGAGGATTTTGAGGTTAATTTAGGAGTGAGACACGAAGATTTCACGGAAACACTCATCAATAAAGCGATACAAGCAGTTGTATACGCAGACGATTTAGAATAAATATATGAGTATTTAGATTTATTGGAAAAGAATATCATTCCTCAACTTTTGCGTCTGTTTCCAAATTTAATTAACCAAAACCAGGAAATATGGTTACAGCAAGATGGTGCACCAGCACACTATGACATTGACGTTAGAAATTTTCTCAACACTACTTTCCCAAACCGATGGATCGATCGACGAGGAGCTATCGAATAGTGGGCAAGGTCACCAGACTTGGCACCACCCATTTGTTTTGTGGGGCCATTTAAAAAGTCGTGTTTACGTTCATTCGACAAGAAATTGCTTATATACCTCTCAACTGGTGGGAAAACGCAATTCAAGGCTTCGTCCGACGGATCCATTACTACCAGGAAGTTAATGGTGGACACTTTGAAAAAAAACCATACAATATTTACCTCGTTAAATTAAAAAAAAGTGCTATTTTTAATAATACCAAATTCAAGTACTGTTGTCATTGAAAAAATCAAGTTGGCCTAGGGTTTCAAATATGCGCCAAGAAAAGAAAACTAAAATATACCCAGAAAAAGGAAACCTAATTCCTAGACTACTTTTATTAACCTACACTCAAAGAGATTTAACACAAAAACAGTTAAACACTTTTTTTAACTTCTCGATGTGCGTTTCGCCTTGAGATGATTCAACATGGATTCAACATAAATTGAATCTTCTTTTGGGGACGCTAACATGGTTAGCGAAAGGTGCGTCGATAAGTCGCGTCGACAAATTACCACACTTATTGCTTTTGTGTAGTTATGGTACTATTTTTCATTTTTTCAGTGGAAAAAATATTATTGAAATTAATATTGTAGATAGTGTTGAAGTTACAAATAACTATAATTTGTTTAGTAATTATTTTTAGGAATATAGTGGAATAGTAGTTCTGATAAAGTTGTAGTGAACTTTAGTATATACTATTATGTATGGATTTGTTTTTAAATTATTATTAATTATTAATTATTTTAATGAATTTACTATAATAACCTTTATCAGTTTTTTCATTAACCTAAATATTAACCTAGTTTTATTGGAAATAGGAAAGTTTTTCTTTTATATACGAGGTACACTCTGAAATTTGAATTTGTTTGAAGATTAATAATAGGCGGTACAAAAAGAAATGACTCAAAAGCATATGAACACCATCTGGCTTCTGTTAACATGTCCTTAATTACTACGGTAAACTCAAAAAGATTTACCACTAAACACCAAACCACTTTCTTTAGAGCTCTCGACGCACGTTTCGCTAACCGCAAGGTTAGCATCATCAGGAGATGATTTAGTCTGATTTAATCAGATTCTTCGGCGTTCTATTTTTCTACCAGTTATATCGTTTGCGTGTAAAGAAAAAATTAATCGTCTTTCTTTTTCTGAAAAACACTAATTTTTCCCATAGCGAATCACAATTTTTTATTTTTTTTCTATACAAATCCACAAGATTAAATTGATTAATAACTGAACTAAACTGATATATTGTGATAAACTTCTAGAGGATTAAGAGATCTTAAATACAGGTATAAACAAGAGTGCCTAGCATTTTGACGGTCAAAAAAAAATTGTTTTTCCAAAATTTTAAACAAATAAAATATTTCAAACAAATAAAAAAACACCAAAAAAAAGAATCGAAAAAGATAATTATGTCCAAATTTTTTAAATTTCTATGACGCGTCTAACATTTTGAAATTGAGCGTGGAAAGCTATGGTCAAAAAAGAAACTAAAATAAATCTCTAAATAATAAACTAATATTAAAGTAAACCTAAAAAATAAACATTTTCTATTCATTGAAATAATTATTAATTATATTATATATATATATATATATATATATATATATATATATATATATATATATATATATATATATAGATATATATATATATATATATATATATATATATATATATATATATATATATATATATATAATGTTAGTCCATAGTGTTTCGCGGATGGAAGAATACGCTAGAATATTAGTCCGGGAGTACATCCGATTGTTTGTGTCCCGTTTGTTGGGAACGTGCAGACGTTTCGCCAAGGTCACTCTTGGTATTCTCAATGTTTGGCTTTTTCAGTCTTCATACAATATATATAGTATATATATATATATATATATATATATATATATATATATATATATATATATATATATATATATATATATATATATATATATATATATACTGTCTTCAGACAGTCACGAACTCACCGGATGTACTCCCGGAAAAAAACCAATACATGTTTTTCCATCCGTGAAACAGCACGCACAAACATTTTTTCACAAATTCTGAAATAAAACCGAGGCAGATACAAAAAAATGTCAAGATACAGTTTTTGTTGAAATGTTGAAAAATGCATTTAAGTTTAATTTTGAGCAGGACCGTATTTTTTAAATTAATTAGTAGCAAAATCCTATAACACCGCCACTGACAGCTTGTAGAACTTGATATCTCTCAGATTATGGTAACCAAAAGGCTGATGATATATTAAATTTGGTTACAATACTATTCTTTATGCGGAAGATATAAATTAAAAAAGAAAAAAAATAGAAATCTTCAACCCCCTCTATATATATAATTTGGAACTATAGAGTAGTAACAAATATCCATCCTACTTCCACATTTGGCCTTTTCTGTCTCTAGTATTGATGATTGCATTTCTACAAAGGAAACTCATTTCAAATTCAAAAATATATATTTATACATGTATTTCTTGTAGTTTTTTCATCACAAAACAAAAATCATGTTGCTTCCTTGTTGACAACCTGTATAGTTTCTTTAGAAATCGATTACCCATTAAATAGAATAATTTATGTGATTTTTTTTCACGCTGACCTCTATTCGTCTTTCGTATTTCTAACTAATTAGATTGCGTACTGAAACCCCATAATTCCATTAAAACACATGCACTGCATCAATTTTTCCATTTTCCTACTTATGCCGTTATTATCTAATGTAGCGTATTAGACGGATTTGAATTATTATTGGAAAAACCTCACATGCAAATTGTTATACATGCGTTTTCGTTTGTAATTCTGAATACATGGTATATAATTACTTATATTCAAAACAAAACATTTAACTGAAAATTCTGAAAATTCATTGTTAATAAATATAGTATTTTTTTCAAAACTATCATAGATTTTATTTTCTGTGCTTTAACCAAATATATTAAGGGTATGTGAGGGCAGAGTGAAAAGTCAGACACTTTTTGATTCACTTTTTTTTGTCAAAAATCGATTTATTTTCTAACGTAGTCTTCTTTTAGTTCGTTACATTTCACCCAACGATTTTCCAGCTTTGTTATGTTTTCTAAAAAGTGCGACTTGCATGAATGTATGACAGTCCTCTGTTTCAGCGAGGATCTCTTCGTTCTTCATTGATGGTGAATGCGAATCTCTTCCAACCAACCATTTCTTCATGTTTGGAAAAAGAAGGAATTTGGTCGAGGCCAAAACTGGAGAATAGGGAAAATGTGGCATCAATTTCTAGAGCAAATTGGCCAATTTCGCTGTTGCAATGGAGATGAATGGACCGATAGAGTGTTGTGATGGAACACCACTTCTTTCTTCGAAAAACAAGACATTGAAGAAAGAAAAACCAGTACTTGACATTTGACCAATGTAAAATGACCTAGTTTATAATGATGAATTCATGTTTCATCAACAGTGACGAATCGCTACAAAAAAACCCTTCGTATTGATCTTATTATGTCTAAAGACCGCTGTGAATTACCCGAATTTTTAGACCGATGGCCTCTTTGTATGAAAAAAGTAGATTTAAGTTTCGTAATATAGTAAAGCGATTAGACATCCCCTCCCAAGGTGGTTTGGGAATCAGAGTTGTGTCTAGAAGTATCCAACGTTGCGACAAATTGCAACGAGAATAACTGTTAATCGATGTGTACTTGCGATGATGTCCCATGTCCAATTCATTTAAATGGATTTGCGAATTATTTTAGCTTTTCTAAACACCTCATGAAACTAGAATGTTTTAGGGGTTTGAATCATTGTAGAAACATCCTTTTTTATCAAATATCCAGATCAGACCACATTCAGTATCATTAATTACAGAACCTTTTCACTGGATGACAAATAATTTCTACTAGTTCATCCATACTCAAAGAAGAAAGTTAAAAACTGGCTAAAGATTACGAATATTACAATACAAGTTTAACGTACATAAGTATATCTGAATAGTATAGTATGTAGTAGTATGTTAAGTAATATATAGTACACTAAACCACGAATCACCCACAAATCCGAAAATGTATAAAGTGCCAATAAATTTTCGACGTTAACCTCTTACCACACAGAAATTTAAAAAATGCGGCGCTGTGGTTTATATTTAAGCTGGGTCCACACCAATAAAATTTAGCGTGTGTGTGTTGAATTTTCTGGAACAATTTGTTTGAATTATCTGGTAGGCAACAGATGGTTCGTGTGCGTACTGTGCGGCGACAATATTTGTGTATGGCTTTGTTTGTCAGAGCATCTACATTGCGGACAGGCACACCTCATACAACACATACAGCCAGCACAACGCACATTTGTATAACCCAGCTTAAAAAGTGAATTTTCCTTGCTTATGAATACTCTTCTACACGGACCTATTATGCAACATTTGATGCATATCTGGTATCCTAGCCGGGGATTTGACCGGGTACGGATACCATACATTTCGTATGGTTTTGACTGCTGCGAACGTCTGCCGCAGGATGGCGTGAGCTATATGTGATTACATGCACTACGCGACATGGCCCATTTAGATGATCATGACTGGTCTACTGTCATGGTGTTCCACTGGAGCCCGATTGATGACGGCTTAAGAGAAATCCTTACTGACGCTATGGTAACGGCTGAAGAAATGGACAAAGCAGGCGCGTGAAGTTCAGGTGAATTGTCCTTACTTATTACTATATTCTTATATATATATATATATATATATATATATATATATATATATATATATATATATATATATATATATATATATATATATATATGTAATTTTTTAATAGTATAATATTTTTGTGTA
Source organism: Cosmopolites sordidus (assembly GCA_031761425.1). Classification (NCBI taxonomy): domain Eukaryota; kingdom Metazoa; phylum Arthropoda; class Insecta; order Coleoptera; family Curculionidae; genus Cosmopolites; species Cosmopolites sordidus. The sequence continues at coordinate 144,558 of JARFXV010000220.1, read as the reverse complement.
AACAATAATTTCAATAAAAACATTTTTTTTTTAAATCTTACTATGTAAAAATATCTATGTTTGGATGACCTTAAAGAGATTCGTTTAACAAAACGAAATATTTTCCATATCGACGGAAAATTAAAAACCATTTTTAAAATTCTTGATTAAAAGTAATGAATAATTGATTATTTAACAGAAACATTTAGCACAATAGATCATATAGCACGTGTATTGTCAACTCAAATGTCAACGAAAGTTGATATTCATTAAATGAAGGCCAATGTATCAATTTAGTGAGATTACAATGAAATTCCATATTTTGAGTCAGGAATTCCAATGTGCACTGTTAACAAGTTGTAAAACTGAATGGTGTTTTGTAAAAGAAATACCCAATTAATTGATGAATCCTAACACTTAATATGGTAGTCTATCATTGACAATGTTCAACTATACGTACATCATTGATACCCTGTTCTCGAACCTCCATAAAATTCAGACATTGCTCTATTAGATTTTTTATTTGTTTTTTTTTGATTGTCTACTCCTTGTTATACAAAACCTTTATTTTAGATTAAACATTTTTCATTAAATTGAAGGAATAAAATGATTTATACATTATTGAATTATATCATTTCATCATCTAAAAACCCCACTATTATTTACCAGTTAATATTATTTGTAGAGATTCCGTTTCTTTTTAGACCATCAAGAAAGTTTAAGAAATTGAGACAAGATATTCAATACTTACATTCTCATGTCGGTTTACACAAATTGTAGAGCACCCAGTTGGTTCACCGATGATTTTCTTCTTGGCAGCTGCAAGAATTACATCATCCATGTGCAATAAAAACAACTGCGAAGAAACACAATTTTTTCCCAACATTTTCTTCACGATACAATTTTTTTACGGCTTACTTGATAAAATGGTACTCTGGCTCCATCAGCAACTCCTTCCAATTCCCTGATGTATTGGGGAAAGTTCCTTTTAACACTCTTCAAGGTGTCCTCGTAACCTTTTCTTCCCTCTGGTGTCTCGTACGCTTCCAAATATTCCGGTAGCGATTCAGATACTTTCAAAAAGCTTTGAATGATACCAGAAAAATTTCTGCCCTGTAATTAAAAAAAAAACACCCTGTAAACGATAAATTAGGTTAGACTGAAGTGCTTATATTCTTATATTAATAATGCATACAAAGGTTTTGTGACCTAGATTTATAGGGAAATATACTTTGCAGTAAAAATATTGATTTAAAACAGTTTACTTGATGAAAATAAGTCAAATTAGAAGATTAAACAGTTTCGTTTTCTTTACCTATTTTTCTTTAAATATATCGACCGGCATAGAAATGTGATCTCTAGTAATTTCAGACTATTTTGTTTTTGTGAAAGGTTTTGTACACGAAAAGTGAAGACCATTTTGTATCTCATATTCGAATTTTACTTACTTTAATTTCAAACTTGTATTGTGTTAGTGCAATTATTTGCATTTAATTCGGCTATTTACTATATTCAGACTACACGGAGATAAAACATTTTCTTCAGTTTAGTTTCATGCAAGTGAAATCAGAATGTCGTAGTCAGGATTATCATTCACACATTTGCTACTTTCTCAATAATAAAAGCAAAAATACAGGATTAAGGTACTGTCGAGCTTGGGTTTAGGAAGATCGACACTAGCATGTTAGGGCTAAAAGATCTAGAAGAAGAAATACGCCGATTTAAACTGCTTTTTTCGACCATGCTTTGTGTTAGATCTCACAGATGAGCACCGCAATACCTGGAGTCGTGCTCTCTACTCTCTGCCTAGGATGTAGTATGGAATGAAATTGGGAGTGATGAATCGCGAGTTTGCATTGTTTTAAGAATGTAGATAAAAAATAACTAACTCCAAGTTAGCAGTATTAGATTATATCCGCCTCCCGACTAGGTCAATCTATATAGTTTTTGGCTCTGAACGTTCCTTCGGTCGTTCACCTACGTTCAGTTCGAGCCCGACTGATGAAGGCTATGAAGCCCGAAAACGGTTACTTGCTAAAGTTATGGTAGTGGGGGGGATTGAATAATATTGATTGAGAAAAATTTCCTGGACGAGTTATTGCAATAAACGATGATGTTAATTGGCCTCCAAAATCATGTGACTTGATACCGTTGGACTATTTTCTTTAGGGTATGTAAAAAGCCGGGTCTATAAGAACAATCCACAACCGATTCTTGAACTAAATTATGAAATTATTCGAATCATTGGTGAGATAGAGCAACAATTATGCCAAAATTCCATCAAACATTTTCTGTGGAGCTGCAAAAGGTCGTCATTAGACTGATATTGTCTTTGGCGTTTAAATATTATACACTATGCTTCAATTATCAATAAAGCGTGTTTTGAAATCAACGCAAATTATGTGTTTCATTCAAAAATAAAAAAAAAAACGATCAATTTGAAAGACAATAAATTTATTACTGAGATAGCCGATATTTGATGGATATTCATTTTAAATAAATAAATCAAGATTAATATCTAAAAATTTCCACTATATTTAAAACTGTATCTATGACAATTTTTGGACACACAGTGCCTTTTTCAAATACAAACTATATTGAACTGAATACTGAAACTGAAACTAAACTGTGAAGTTCTGTGAATGGTCACGACAGTTCGCTAAAATCTCATTTGGCTTCCTCAAGTGTTGTGCACATTCTACTGTAACCTTTAGATCTTCTAAACCTTTATAGTACGTTTTTTCAGCAAGCTTATCCCAGACAGCATACAGCTCGTCAAACAAAACAGTTTTTAGAAGAATTTGTTATACCGACACTCGCGTAGAAGATCAGATTCCCAGATTTATCGCCGATAAAGCATATATGGGACAATATTGGTTGAACTGTTGAACGATTGCCTTAAAATGAACTTAAACCATGTGTACAATGTATCTAAGATGATTTACCACACGAGGACATAGATCATCTAATGCGTTTCATGTCTCGTAGAGGTACACAGTATGGAGCTACTCAGTTTGTCTTTATTGTATCAAAGGTAAGTGACCTTTCTTGATTATTTTTGGCATTTCACAATACCGTCATCGTGAACACAAAAATTATAAAATTAATCCAATATTTTTTCTTTCACAGTTACGAAATAAGATCTCGAAAAACTAACCATGTAATATAGTAAATCATATCGGTTATCAGATATATGAGCATTAAAAAAAACAATTTTAGAACCTGATACCCTGAAAATAAATATACATTTGTAAACCATATTCGTTTCAGTTTTAACAATGGTATTTTTTGCGTAATGATAGTTTATGCGCGCTATGAAAGGTGATATTTTTTAATTCTGTTGACATTGAGATATGTTAATTGTTAAATTAATATAGTTGTTTATACCAGAAATACGAAATTAGTATATTTTAGCTTGTTATTATGCGATATTGAGATATTAGGATGTAACACGAGTATTTGGGTTTTTAAGATATTCAGTTATTCACTATTTAAAAAAACTTATAGTTGGAGGTTATCCTCGAAATATAGGTTGTAGTTTTCAAAGACCTCAACCCATCTTTCAGTCAGGAAGTAACACTATTCCTCTTTGAAACCACGATCTTACTCTTTTTCAGTCTAAGCCGACGGAGCGGATGCTGGGTCAGGAAGGAAGTCCAATTCTTTAATTTTTGTGGTGGTCAGATGTAGAGTATGTGATCTTGGATATTTTTCGGTCAGAATTGCGTATACTCTCTGAAGTTGAACTAAGTAGAGATCTGAATTTCTTGCAGTACCATCAGAAATAATCTTAAAGCGAATTATTTATCCAAAATTCCACCAAACTTTCTCTAAAAATCTTCAGGATTCATTGTCCTTCCCGGAACCTTTTTCAAAAGATTCAAAGCGGATTCAGCCGCTTTAAAGCCTTTTTTAAAATAATGTCTTAAAATTGCCGTAATTTCGCGACTTCTTTTACTCGTTTTAAAGACCCACATATCCCTGCGCACGCTAAAAACCGAGTAAATTTGAAAAAATACTATAAAGGTTATACGGTGAAAAAAATTAAATAGTTGATTAAACATTTTTTATCAAGTTTTCATCTATAAGAAAAAAAAATATTTGCATTATTTTTTACGGATATAAATGGACTATTGATGAAAACCAGGGAGTCTCCTTCCGTTCCCTCCCGTCGACATCATAACTTCACCAAAAATTATCCAATCTGTAAAAATAAAAAAGAATCTTGTAAAATAATGTAATATTAATAGTCTGACGGAGGGAACTTTTTTTTAAATAAAGAAATTACAGTATTTCAAACTTTAGTATGCAATTCAAAAAAATAGTGCTTAATAATTTATAAAAAATTGTCCAACTAAAAATTAAAAAAACCTCTTCTCAGGCTATAGATAAAATAATCAACAAGATTTAAAAAAAGTTAAAAAAAAAATGATTGAGTTATCATACTGACGCTGTTTAAAAACATACGAGGTTTGGCTATTAAATAACGAGACTGACGCTGCTGCAGAAGAAGTAGGTATGCGCTAAACCCCAGCGACCAACAGCTGTTTAGCGTGAAGCCTTCTCTTTCGAATGCAGTATCTCTCGCTGCTGTAAAGAAAGTCGTATAACCGTAGCTTCGTTCGCATTAAGCTGGGTCCATATCAATACAAATTTGCATTGTGCAGGATATATGCAGACGCTCTGACACACAAAGTCACACCCAAATATTGTCGCCGCACAGCACGCACACGCACCATCTGTTCACCAGAGAATTCAAACAAATTATTCCAGTAAACTCAACACACACGCAAAATTTTATTAGTGTGGACCCAGCTTTAGAGTTGTTTTTTTGTTCCGCAGGAAAAATGTTAAGTGTAACAACAGAGCAACGAATTGTTGTGAAATTTCATTTGAAATTTGGAAAAACCGCTACTGCAACTTATAATTTATTGAAAGAAATGTATGGCAATAAATGTTTATGATGATCCACGCCCGGGTCGGCCTTCCACGTCAAAAACAAATGGCAATATCGAAAAAATTAGTAATGCGGTTCGATCTGACCGTCAGTTGAGTATTCGTGCGATTGCTGAAACTGTAGGAATTGATAAATAATGCTTACTGCAAATCTTACATAACAATTTTAACTTACAAAAAGTGTATACTAAAATGGTACCTAAAAGTCTCACGTTTTAAAAATAAGAAGTTCGCAGAAATGTTTGTACTGATACTTTGAATGGATAATAACATGTGACGAATCGTGGTGTTTTACTTATGATTCTGAAACGAAGTGCCAAGTGCCACTGGAAGAGCCCAAATTCATGGGATTGTGTCCCTTCACTGAGTTCCTGAAAGTCAAACTATTAATCAACATTACGTTCTTGCTGAACTCCGTGAAATAATAAGGAAAAAACGACTCGAATTGTGGAAGGACAAATCATGGTTTCTCCGCCAAGACAATGCGCTGACTCATTCCGCATTGACTGTCATAAGGTTTCTGGCCAAGTACAGCATTCCGATGTTAGACCATCCACCTTATTCGCCGAATCTTGCGTCCTGCGACTTCTATCTGATTCTTAAGGTAAAATCTGCATTAAAATGAACAAGATTTGAGTCCGTTGAAGCTGTCGAAGAGAAAGTGGCACGCGTTCTGAAAGAGCTGACAGAAGAAGACTTCCAGCACTGTTTCGAACAATGGACGATTCGCATGGAGCGTTGTAGAGATAGAGGAGGGGTGTATATTGAAGGTGATAATAAGTATGAAATATGTATGAAATCAAAATAATTTTTTACAGCGTCAGTCTTGTTATTTAGTAGTCACACCTCGTATTTGCTTATAATAGCTATGACAACATGTTTAATATGAAAAATATCACAATTATTTAAAACTGTTTAACAAAAATATTATATTTATTTATGATAGAAATGCATCGTTACATTACTTATTTTTTATTTCATAAGAACAATGATATTTTATATTAAATAGTCTCTATATATATAAATCTAAAAAAAATTTCTGGTTTGTTTCTATCTATAACTGGAAATTTTCGTATACAGACGACCAAAATAAAATGTCTATATTTACGAATGCTTTGACCGAATTACCAAATTGCTTCTAAATAAATAATGTTTTTGGAGGAAAAATTCAGAAAGTTGCATTAAAGATATTAACTATGTCAGAATTGATATATACGGGGGATTGTACATTTATTATTACAAATTTGGTATTGCCAACAAAATTTCTTGTGAGAAATCGTTGAAAATGATGGAAAATACGAGGATACGAATAGTACACAGTATTCAAAAAATTGCTGAGAAATGGTCAAGGACATGTTCCAGACGACCCTCAACGTCTTCAGCTGGCTAAAATATCGACAATGTGAAGGAAACCGATATGAGAACTCGTCATTCAAGTTTATGTGAGATGGTTCAGGATTTGGAGGTTTCTCATAAGTTCATTCGTACCATTTTAGTTGATATTTTGTGCATGGCACGCGTCACTGCTTGTTCTAAACAAGCTGAATGTTTTTTTTCTAAAACAGCACCGTAGGAGCATGGATGACGAGGTGTGATATGCAAACCAGTCAACAAACTTCAGAATGTCGCTGTCAAACCGAAAAAAAACTATATCAAAGACGCTTGAAAATCAATGCCATATTGACTTTTTTGTTAGACTCTCGCGATGTTATCCAAAAATTCCTTCCGGAGGGACACATAGTCAACAGCCAATATTATTATCAGGACATAATGACAGAACAGGACAAGAACAATCTTGGATTTTGCATTCCAGAATGTAAGAGTAAGCACTTTTGTAATTTAAAACATCATTTTAAAAAAATCCTTACAGCAAGACTCAGACGAAGTTATTAAAATATCAATCGAAAAAAGCTGTGCTAAGAATTAATCATATTTAATCAAATATGTAAAATCATATTTGGCAAATATTACTTGGTTATTATTATTCGTTAAATAAAATGCAGGTAAACTAATGACCATTAAAAAAAAATTAATCAAAAATCATAGTCTATATCAGCCAACAATGATGTGACAAAGTCGCAATATCACCACGACAATGTTATAGTGAAAAAAATTATATCAGTGTACGTCAATACGTGCATTTAAGTTCGATTTGGAACTAAAAAAATATATTCCGTATACGAATATCACGATATGCTTCGTATTTTCGGGTAAATTCTGAAAAGTCCGAAGGTGCTGGGCGTATTTATCGGCAACGATATCGAGAAAGATCGCTTCCAACTCGGTAAACATTTGTCCAAGTTTCCCAACAGCGAGAAATCGGTTTTCCTAAAAATACTCGAAGTGTTAGGTGACAATTGGAGTTTCCCATTGGACTATACATTGAATACTAGAAGAGCAATTATTCTACCCTTATGATGTACAGAGTGCAAGCTCTCTTATATGCTAATTTATCACACAAGCATACGTATTGAGAATGGTTTAAATCAAAGAATTATAATTTTTTTGTTTAATATTTTATCAACCCACGAAGCTTATTTCACTATTAATGGGATGGTGAATATGAACAGTTAATTTAATAAAATAATTAATCGTGTGTTTCTTAATGTGTCGTTAATCGTTTAAAATGTCTTATGGCCTAAAAAATTAGGGTTTGTAATTGCAACTTTGATTATTAAACGACAATAATTCTTCACAATAATTCTTCAAAACAATAAGTTTTTCTTCTTTTTTGTAACAAAGTATACCAAATTTATACTAAAACGTATGAAATATATGGCTATTCAAATGTTGCATTTAATTTTCAATAATACCTTAAAATTCCAAGGCAACAAAAAACTGAATTCCAATGGATCGATATAAACAAGACGATGAGATGTCACCATTGTTAAGAAAATTAAAATTTTCAGCTGTTTTCCGGCGAAATAGTAGCATTTAATTTTAGGAATTAAATTATTAAATTTAGGAAAGTGCTTTCCCTTACACCCTGTATAAAATTAAAATTGACAATTTTACGCAAAAAAGGGTATTATTATTTTAATTATCAATGTAGATCCATAAAATCCATCCTGCTTTTAATACACATTGTTTTAGTATTAATCATTTTTTTATATATACCATATTCATTTTTTTTGTGCTACAAAATAACTATAACTATTGTTATAGTAAACAATACTAAATAACTAAATCCGAAGAGATGTACCGCTAAGCACTAAATTATTTTTTTAAACTTCTGGAAGCACGTTTCGCTAACCATGTTAGCATCACCAGGAGATGGTTTAATCTAATTCTAAAACTAAACTATGTTCTATCTATATTATAATCCTATCTAATGAATCGTGTAAAAATTATGAACCGTTAAGTTTACTGATCCTTACGTTAATAATTGAAAAAGTTGACTGAACGGAATAGGTCCTTTAGCCAGGTTCAAGATTTTCTTACATTTTTTATATGAATGCTTTTATGCATCTAAAGCCCTATTGTTATTTTCACTTTTAACCAGTCATAAATTATTAATATCTATATTGTGGTCATGTTCGGTTGAAACACAAGATGTTTTATTTCTCCCAGATCTAATGTGGACAATGTTTTATCTCGTTAATATGGATTTTTTTATTTGCCCAATATACCTTCAATCACAATCTTGACAACTAATTTCGTAAATCCCCGACTTTTCATGTTGATTTACTTTATCCTTTGGATTACCCAGGACTTCTATTACTTTATTTTATGTCCTTTTGTTGTTTGTTGTAATGTTTATTATCCTTTTGAATAGTCGAAGATTCTTTCAATAATTTTCTACACTTACGTTTTCTCATTAATTTATCTGCAATGTTCTTATTATAACCGTTCACTTAATCATGCGTAAATACTGTCTCGAAAACACCGATAGTTTACCATTTCTGGATGCTTCAGTCAGTAGAAACAATAAAAATAAGTTAGATTTGGATATTTTTAGAAAAACACCACCACTTCGAGATACATTGCAAATGATCAATCAATTTTCCTTTAATCAAAAATAATTGTTACAAAGAATTAAAATTAATTAGGGAGGTATCCGAAGTGAACGGTTATAATAAGAACATTACAGATAAATTAATTAAAAAAAAACGAAAAAAGAAGATTATTGCAAGAATATTCGACTTTTCTAAAGGATGAGAATAAAAATAAATTCTTGGTAATATCGTTTGATGCCCAATTAATACGAGGGCCAGACAAAATTTTGACAAAAATGGACATTAAGGTTATGTACAAACCATATAATAAATTAAGAGAAGCCCTGGGTAATCTAAAGGATAAAGAAAATCAACATGAAAAGTTTAATTTATGAAATTAGTTGTCAAGACTGTCATCGAAGATATTGGGCAAACAAAAAGATCCATATTAACGAGATATAAAGAACACATTGTCCACATTGGATATGACAGAAATGAAAAATCTTGTGTTACTTAATATGCAATCGAACATGACCACAATATAGATATTAGTAATTTAAGACTGGCTAAAAGTGAAAATAAAAATGGGGCTTTAGATGTATATGAAAGCATTCTAATAGAAAAATGTAAGAAAATCATGAACCGGGATAAAGGACCTATTCCATTTAGTCAACTTTTTCAATTATTAATATAAGGCTCAGTAAACTTCATGGTTCACGTTTTATTAGGTAGGATTATCATATAAATATAACATAGTTTAGTTTTAGAATTGGATTAAATCATTATAGGATGGCATCTTTCTAAATGGCAACTAGCCAAAGCTCCAAATATCAAGATAAACAAAAAACACCTCTCAAATAGATACTAAATTAGCTGCGAAACAGAACCCCTTGTTGAAAGATTGTATGAGTATTTTTTGCAAAATATTTCCAAAAAATATTACTTTTTGCAACAACAATCTCTTATCAGAATCCATTTGTTTGTATTTATAATAGGGAGATATATATGACCTAAATATAATGTTATCTTATCTGTTTTGACTGATATTTTGTCTGAATTACAAAAATATATTTTTCTCAAGAATAATGATTATTTAAGGTACTGACCACATCGAAACCGACATCATAGTGGGTACCGCTGGTATACAGGATGGGTATACAATTTCGTCTTTCTATCGCTTCGCCCTGCATTGTTGACGAGTGATCCAGTTACAACACCAACACTGTATCGATAATGTCGACCTAATTCACAACAATTAAAGATTTAACGCGAAAAATATGTTATCAAGTTAAGCTATAATTAAAAACTGGTTGTCGCGCGGCCTAGACGCTTTCTAAATGAAAACTAACAACTTTTAAAGGAGACTCCTTAGGAGGCATTATAAACCGTCCTCTTACCCCCACTCTTTTCTCCACCATGCGGCAATTAGCCTATGAATGGTCTGTATGAGTTTTATACATTATAATAGATTAGATTCGAAAAACAATTTAATGAAAGTTTTTTTTTACTAAAAACAATGGACATATCAAAAATTGTTTACTGTCAAAATAGAGCAATTATTTTAGATAAATGAATATTTAATTATAATTTCCATGAATGATAACAACATTAAAAACACTTTTTCTCAACTTTCTTTACAACTATAAATTATTGTACTTAATTTGAATCTGTTAACAATGAGTGAATGGTATCATACGATACAATGATTAGCTTTCTGCCTATTCTTATCTTTGTTAATGAAAAAATTGAATTATTGACAGAAAAAATTTCTAGACGAATTATTGAAGAAATGGTGATGTTAATTGACCATCATTGACCACCAAGATCATGTGATTTGACACCGTTGGACTATTTTCTCTAGGATTACGTGAAAATGCACAAATCACACACACACACACACATACACACACACACACACACACACACACACAGACACACAGACACACAGACACACAGACACACAGACACTCAGACACACAGACACACAGACACACAGACACTCAGACACACAGACACTCAGACACACAGACACACAGACACACAGACACACAGACACACAGACACACACACACCCACACACACAGACACACCCACACACACACACACACACACACACACACACACACACACACACACACACACACAGACACACACACACACACACACACACACACACACACACACACACACACACACACACACACACACACACACACATACACATACACACACATACACACACACACACACACACACATACACACACACACACACACACACACACACACATACACAGATACACACACACCCACACACACACACACACACACACACACACACACACACACACACACACACACACACACAGGGTTGCCGGTATTACAAAGCTCTGGCACTTTTATTCGAAAATTATTTACAAATATAAAATAAAATCAATCCAAAGCAATCAGAGCAATCCAAAGTTCAAAATGACAGATAACGATTATTTTGAAAAATAAAGCACCTGTTTTGGTACCCTCTCCCATAATACATTCTTAACAATTTCAAAATTGAAAACCAGTGGCGGATCGTGAGGGAGGACATTGTGGCACCGCCCCTCCAGCATTTATCACAGTAAACTATTTTTTCAGAGCAAAACACCATATGTTATTTACGTTTATTTTCTTTTTTTTAACTCATTTTCCTTGTTTGCCTCCTGTATAGAGTTTCAATAACACGAAAATTAAAAAGGAGGAAGGGGAAAGTAAAAAAAATCTTCTGCAGCATTATTTTCTTTTATGCCCTTCCACTTGAAAAACCCTCGAGCCGCCACTGTTGAAAACAGTGATCCAGTTCGAACTTCTATTAATATCCTTAAATTTTACAACAATACAAAGTTCAGAACAATAGATAACGGTTATTTTGAAAAATGAAGTAATCGTAAGTAATGAGGTACCTCCTCCAATAATACAGCCTTAACAACTTCAAAACATGAAAGCAGTTATCAAACGACAGTTGGAATATATTTTCTAGCAAAAAATTGGCTCATCCTTCCTGTGATGATTTCTATACTGAATACGTTTGCAACACAAGTTTTTTAAACATTTTTTCTTTGCAAATCGATTGTTCTCTGAAGTAAATATAGTTATATGGTACCAAATCTGGTCAATACGACCAGATCAATTATTTTGACCCGTTCACAATTGTGGTTTATTTCCTCATATGAGAACTGGGGTTATTGTATTTGGTGAACATTTTTTCTGTTAACCAAAACTAGTGTTATTTGTATCATAGTGTTTATGTTGTTATACATATTGCAATCCATTTTTTTAGTATGATGAAATTGTATGTTATTATTGATAATAACTAGGATGTTTGATGTTATTAAACCATGTTGCATTTTAAAAGGTTTCTAAGCTGGAATGGTTGTTATGTTTATTTATTTATTCTTGTTTTATTTATCTCTTCAACGCTCATAAGGTTATTTCATGAATGAACCTACAGTGTAACGGGGGCTTCAAAAACACATCAGCTATTGATCAACCACGGTTAGCATCTCTCAAGAACTATTAACTGTAGGCCTAACCCAAGTATCTACCGACTAGCGAGTGACCAATGTAAGAGAATTGCTAGAGGCATTTCTTGTCAGATTTTACATTCTTGGCTATTAAAATGCAGTATGTAACCCTAGTCTTTCCTCGGATGGTTGGCTACCCATGGATTACAGGGGAATCCGCTTCCTGTTGCAGTAGTATTGCAGCCATACAAAAAAAAAATAAATATCACAATACACATCAAGGAAAAATACACGCTTCAACAACGTTTGTTGTAGTTTCCAATATCAGATTTTTGTGACTCAAATTGATTGGCCTTTATATGAATATCAGATGGTACCGCTGAGGGCCAAATCCGGTGAATGTAGAAGCATTTCAAAGCGTAGGTCATGGAGTTCCGCAGCAATAACCCAATCAATGAGTGCAGGCGCATTCTCTCTGTAAAAGGGCACTTTTTATTGGCTAGATATGAACATTCACTGTGAATAGCATCCTTCAATTAGCCCAGTAGAGAAGTGTAATACTCCCCCAGCGATGATCTCGACTTTTGACAGGTAAGCTATGAACCACGAGAATCCCTGAAAACTGTAGATACCATGATTTTCCCTGCCAATGGAACTATTTTCGATTTCTTTGGCTTACTTTCACTTACTTCCATCCACTATTTGAACTACTGTTCAATTTTTACATGTAATGGTGAATTCATGTTTATCTATTATTAGAAAACGTAGAAGAAATTTAGCAGAATTATGTTTAAATACGCCTAAACACTTTTGAAAGGTATTCATTCAAATTGTCTTTGATGATCGATTGTTAACAAACGCGTCATCCATCGATCGGAGATCTTTTTCAAATCCAAAACACAAATGATGTGAAATGTAGTGGACAGGGTCTACCGAAATGTTTACAATATCAGCAAGCTCGCGTACTCTCAGTCTGCCATTATTTGAGGCGCTATTTTGTATTTTTGTGACGATGTTATCAATCGTAGCGTTTTTTGAGCGTTCCGAGCTTCCGATCTTCTATGGATGTACGGCGATGTTTAAATTTCGCAACCGACCTTTTTACTATCGAAAACGAAACAAAAAATCTTTTAAAATGGAATCTGTTAAATGGAAACTCTTCTTCTAGACCCGTCGGGATTAAATCCAATAAATCAAAATACTTTATAACTGCTCAAACTTAACAAAACTTGCTTTCTTCACTTGACAAACACAAACAGCTACGTATCTGAATCGTACTTGTCAAGCATCATAGTCATTTCGTCATACTTGCTTACCTCTTTGTTAGGCCGAGAACTTGTCGAACAATCCCCGTACACAAAAGAACAGGTTATATAAGTGTATTTCTTACTGGGATGCAAAATAAATGAAATAATTATTTGATGTCACAATAACGAACTCGACGACTACAATTTAACCATATGGCGATTTTACACTTATTTGTATACTCCTTATTTAGATAATTTTCTTTTTTTCAGGCATGTTTATAAGAATAAGATATTTTGAATAAATGTACCAGTTTTTACGCGAAAAGCAATTTAACAGGGAATCGAGACCAAGTTCAACAATTAAACCAAAGAATACTAGTCTAATTAAACATATGTTTCAAGGTTAACTCCTATTATTTAAAAATATTTTTTTTCGGTAAATAACATAGATGATCATCTCATTTTTATATCAGATGTGACCTGGAGTTTTACTGCCTAAATTATAATACCTGCCTTTAACAACCAGCAATATTAATTAGATGAAATAACTATTAATGTCTGTTTTTCAAACTTTTTTTTAGATATATATTGAGTTCCAAATATAAGAATAAATATATGGAGTAGATATATAAGAAACTTAAAGATTGAAATTCTCGGAAATTATTAATTGAAGGTATATGACTTTTATGAATAACTATGACTTCTTGAGAATAAGTATGACTTTTATCAGAATATTAGATTATGAGCACTTAGATTCTGATACACACTCAGAATATTGGTAAATCCCAGATTCCAAGCCCAAATAAAGAAAATACGTTTATGACATTGTGACATCAAAATGACTTCAGCCAATGTCACGCCTTACATAAGATTTGTGTCATATATGAGTAATTTGTAACTCATATAAATATTCATAAATCTAAGTCATATGATATCATACAAGAGTCACATATTATGTCAGAATAATGTCATAATGATATACAAAATGACATCATATTATGATCATGAATATAGTCAGTTTTAATAACACTTTTATTACATACATATAACCTACATGTGATGCCAATTTAAGGTCATGTGTTCACTGGAATATGAGTATTTCTAGAAAAGTAAAAACAAGAATATATAAATTATTACACAACTTATAAGCCTGGTTGGCTAAAAAATATTACAACGAATATATGGATGTAAAAGGATAAATGGAAAGATGGGGATACATATAAACCGCCCAATTACGAACCGTACTATAAGAAGAACCAACGAGCGAGGAAGTAATATAGTCGAGAAAATTTCGGTGGCTGGGACAGTTTGAATGAGAAGCCTGAGGGAAGCTGTAATGGAAGATACAACAGAGAAAGGGCTAGGAAACCGAAATGAGCCTGTAAGAAACAATCATAAACATTTAGCCAACCAGGTTTATGAGTTGTTTAATAATTTATATATTCTTATTTTTACATTTCTGGAAATACTCATATAAATAATTACAAGGCTGTAGGCTCTGCAATGCTTTGTGGATTTTGACTTTCTCCATAACTTTACACAATCCCCTTGGTTTTTTGATTTTGATTTATCGATTCCAGTTTCTAGCTCTCAATAATTTAAGATCTTCCCCCTTATACGTCAGCATTCTATCTTGTTTGGAGTTTTCCTATATCTGGTCTAAGTGGGTTCCACTTTTTTTTATATATTTAGTATTTTTAATCTTATCGGTTTAAGTCCCAAAATTCTTGATAACTGAAGTTAATCAACGTAGGTCACTAGTCGATTTCTGGAATGGTGGTCGTAATAAAGGCAACCTAATAAACCGACACTTAGTGGTATAAGGGATATCAAAAAGCCAAGGGTCACCATGGCCTGTAGCCACCTTATTTTCTAGGATATAATCAATTTTACTATATTTTCTTTATTAAACAGGGTCTTAAGTTAGAATTTCAATCTTATTCCATTGGTCCCCTTTAGTTCTTTCATTGAACTTAATATTTTTATAATATATTTTTATATATAAACATAAAAATATATTATATATATATATATATATATATATATATATATATATATATATATATATATATATATATAATATATATTTTTTTTAAGTCTCTTTCTTTCAAATGTACTACGGAATAATGAGGTGTGCTGTAAACCCAACCAAATTTCTGTTTTACTGGTTATCTAATTCAGGGTTTTAAAGAAAGAAAGATTCTGAAATTTTATCTTATATTATTAAATGTTGGTCTGTACGTAATTTGCATATAAACACTTTTGGATTTATTTGCGGAACACTTGTATTGAAAGTTTTTTATATACCACAAAATTTGAGAATTTCTAGTAAAAAATACCATTTACAAAATATGTGCGACTATCAAGCAAGATACAGGCTGCAATGTTGCGGGTTCTCGTTTCCTTCTATTCATGTTGTGAATGTTTCCCTTTATTTGTATTTATACTTCAGGCGATAGTGTAAAATCAGGGAATGACTTGCCCCTCACTCAGGCTGGTAACCAAGCTGGATAAAGCCGAATTCCTTCTGAGAAATCTATGATATTCACTGGCCAATCGGTAGATTTTTGGATAAACTAAAATTTAACTACAAACTTAAGAGTGGGTAGCCTGAGTTGGTGGAGCTGGTGCTTTTGTTGGCTGCCTTGTTCTTCTTTTATAAAACATCTTTTGCCAAAGATCGCTATTCCTAGGTAATTTAGGAATAGCATATTCCATAATTGGAATATGAAAATAAACATTTCTTATATATATTTTTATATTTTAAAGTAAATATTTTCAAAATAATTCCTTCTGCAGATTAGTAACACGGAAAGTGCTCAACCCTGGACAGAAGAACCGTCACGTCCTCATTATGAAGCTGCTATTAAGGCCACCAAACATATAGATATTTTCATAAATTGTAGCCATGGCGCACGCTATTACATCTAACTATCTATTCACTTATATTTTCTTAGCAAATCCGGTCTCTAGTAGTAAATCATACATTTAACTAAAAATAGGTCGAAAAAAGTCCAAATAGTTTATAGGCTGGAATATAATTTTTATTCTCATTAGTTGATAACAGGGATACTTTCTTGGTTTTCTATAACTTTATTTTATTTACATTTTACGACTAGAGTTTCCTAGCAATATTGTACCTTAAAAGTCACAGTTTTGAATACAACTAATGTGTTTTTATTTTGAAATTATTACAAATGTTATCTTAGGAAAGTTGAAAAAGTGGGGAATTCCCTAAGTCTGATGATTTAATTGGTTTGTTTTATTGCTTTTTTATTTATACATGTTTCTGTATTGAATATATTCATTTTTTTGTAGATAGGTGGTTCCATTCCAATTACGTTGACATTCCAAGAGACTACTGGAAAAAACGTATTGTTGTTACCTGTTGGTGCAGGAGATGATGGAGCCCATTCCCAGAATGAGAAACTGGACATAAGAAACTACCTAGGTGGAGTAAGTATTCAAAATATGTGTTCTATAAATTTGATTATTGTATTGTTTGTCATTTTCAGATCAAGCTTTTAGCATCATACCTTTATGAAGTGTCCCAACTTTGAAGATACTGAATGTTATCTACAATAATTTATGTATTTTTCTATACCAGAAAATTATTATTTTATGTATTTTTCTATACCAGAAAGCCAAATACATTTTTATGAAAACATAAGCCTGATTTTTATTAACTTTCCCTTTTGAAAAACTTATTTTAATCTGAATAAATCATTTAGTACATCGTAATACTATGATATAGGGATGACCATGTAAATCTAAGTAGGTGAGAAAAAATTTAAAGTAGGGAAGTTATAACTGAATGTGCTTAAATAAACATTCAAACTTTATAAAACAGTGCACATAAAGTCTCAAAGCAATATTTGTAAATTACGCACCGACCAGCATTTAATAATAAAAGATATTTAACATTCAGAATAACTTCAACGTTCTTTAAAACCCTGAATTAGATAACCAGTAAAACAAAAATTTGGTTAAGTTTACACCTCACCGTCTCGTTCGGTATATATTAACACCAAGAACTGAAGAAAAAAGTGTTAATAGTGAATATTGGTAAATTTAACTAAGGTAGCCGATACTTGATGGAAATTCAATTTAAATAAATAAACAAATAATATCGAAAAATTTCCACTATATTTAAAATTGTATGTATGACAGTTGTTTCGACACACAGTGCCTTTTTCAAATACAAATTATACTAGTAGGAGTATAGTTTGTATTTGAAAAAGGCACTGTGTTTCGAAACAATTGCCATACATACAATTTTAAATATAGTAGAAATTTTTAGATATTAATCTTCGTTTATTTATATGAATATTGGTAATTTTTAAAAAACTTTGCAACAGTTTGCTTACTTATGTTGCGCCAAAAATGAAAATGACTTGGAAAATAAAATAATATATACTATTACAAAATTTAATACAAATAAAATACAAAAAGTTAATACAATGCAATAAAGCCTACTAAGACCAGTTTTAACCTATTGGTGCAAAATTAACATTCAAATTTTATAAAACAGAGCATAAAAACTTTCAAAGCAATATTTGCAAATTACGTACAGACCAACATTTAATAATATAAGATAAAAGTTCTGAATTCTTCTTTCTTTAAAACCCTGAATTAGATAACCAATAAAACAGAAGTTTGGTTGGGTTTACACCACACCTCGTTATTCCGTAGCACAATTGAAAGAAAAAAAAGAAAACCCATGTAGTGTAAACCCAACCAAATTTCTGTTTTACTGGTTATCTAATTCAGGGTTTTAAAGAAAGAAAGATACTGAATTTTTATCTTATATTATTAAATGTTGGTCTGTACGTAATTTGCAAATATTGCTTTGAAAGTTTTTATGCTCTGTTTTATAAAATTTGAATGTTAATTTTGCACCAATAGGTTAAAACTGGTCTTAGTAGGCTTTATTGCATTATATTAACTTTTTGTATTTTATTTGTATTAAATTTTGTAATAGTATATATTATTTTATTTTCCAAGTCATTTTCATTTTTGACGCAACATAGGTAAGCAAACTGTTGCAAAGTTTTTTCAAAATTACCAATATTCATATAAATAAACGAAGATTAATATCTAAAAATTTCTACTATATTTAAAATTGTATGTATGGCAATTGTTTCGAAACACAGTGCCTTTTTCAAATACAAACTATACTCCTACTAGTATAATTTGTATTTGAAAGAGGCACTGTGTGTCGAAACAATTGTCATACATACAATTTTAAATATAGTGGAAATTTTTTGATATTATTTGTTTATTTATTTAAATTGAATTTCCATCAAGTATCGGCTACCTTAGTTAAATTTACCAATATTCACTATTAACACTTTTTTCTTCAGCTCTTGGTGTTAATATATACCGAACAAGACGGGGAGGTGTAAACTCAACCAAATTTTTGTTTTACTGGTTATCTAATTCAGGGTTTTAAAGAACGTTGAAGTTATTCTGAATGTTAAATATCTTTTATTATTAAATGCTGGTCGGTGCGTAATTTACAAATATTGCTTTGAGACTTTATGTACACTGTTTTATAAAGTTTGAATGTTTATTTAAGCACATTCAGTTATAACTCCCCTACTTTAAATTTTTTCTCACCTACTTAGATTTACATCGTCATCCCTATATCATAATATTACGATGTACTAAATGATTTATTCAGATTAAAATAAGTTTTTCAAAAGGGAAGGTTAATAAAAATCAGACTTATGTTTTCATAAAAATGTATTTGGCTTTCTGGTATAGAAAAATACATAAAATATTTATTGTAGATAACATTCAGTATCTTCAAAGTTGGGACACTTCATAAAGGTATGATGCTAAAAGCTTGATCTGAAAATGACAAACAATACAATAATCAAATTTATAGAACACATATTTTGAATACTTACTCCACCTAGGTAGTTTCTTATGTCCAGTTTCTCATTCTGGGAATGGGCTCCATCATCTCCTGCACCAACAGGTAACAACAATACGTTTTTTCCAGTAGTCTCTTGGAATGTCAACGTAATTGGAATGGAACCACCTATATACAAAAAAAATGAATATATTCAATACAGAAACATGTATAAATAAAAAAGCAATAAAACAAACCAATTAAATCATCAGACTTAGGGAATTCCCCACTTTTTCAACTCTCCTAAGATAACATTTGCAATAATTTCAAAGTAAAAACACATTAGTTGTATTCAAAACTGTGACTTTTAAGGTACAATATTGCTAGGAAACTCTAGTCGTAAAATGTAAATAAAATAAAGTTATAGGAAACCAAGAAAGTATCCCTGTTCTCAACTAATGAGAATAAAAATTATATTCTAGCCTATAAACTATTTGGACTTTTTTCGACCTATTTTTAGTTAAATGTATGATTTACTACTAGAGACCGGATTTGCTAAGAAAATATAAGTGAATAGATAGTTAGATGTAATAGCGTGCGAAATGGCTACAATTTATGAAAGTATCTATATCGCCAAAATGATATAATTCATTTTAATTAGTTTTTGAGAGTACATTGGATTATTTCGTTATTTATGTTGCATGGTAAAAAAAGTAACAGTACAAAGTAAATACAATGATAAAGTTAAAGTTAGTATTAATTCATTTTTTTATAGAACGATTCACTAGTGACTACGATTATGACTAAACACACTGCTAACCAGTGACTTTGCTCGAGCTCGGGCAAAAATCCGCTCTCTTGTAATTACTAGGGAGTGGATTTTTGCACTCCGGCGCACGCCATTGCATGAAACGGTTTATTCACTGATCTTTTTTAACAGACCACTCTCTACTGATAAGTAGTGACCTGGCCTAAGCTCGGATAAAAATCCGCTCCCTATTTACTACAATTAAATGTGGAGCAGAATATCATTCAAATATACACCACGGTTTTTATATATTGGTGGAGGTATTATACAAATTGAGGTTTGATCTTACTACTTACCTTCTCTAGTTAAATCTGGTTCCACCTGATATACATGTTTGGTGGCCTTAATAGCAGCTTCATAATGAGGATGTGACGGTTCTTCTGTCCAGGGTTTAGCACTTTCCGTGTTACTAATCTGCAGAAAGAATTATTTTGTAAATCTTTACTTTAAAATATAAAAATATATATAAGAAATGTTTATTTTCATATTCCAATTATGGAATATGCTATTCCTAAATTACCTAGGAATAGCGATCTTTGGCAAAAGATGTTTTACAAAAGAAGAACAAGGCAATCAACAAAAGCACCAGCTCCACCAACTCAGACTACCCACTCTTAAGTTTGTAGTTAAATTTTAGTTTATCCAAAAATCTACCGATTGGCCAGTGAATATCGTAGATTTCTCAGAAGGAATTCGGCTTTATCCAGCTTGGTTACCAGCCTGACTGAGGGGCCAGTCACTTCCTGATTTTACACTATAGCCTGAAGTATAAATACAAATAAAGAGAAACATTCACAACATGAACAGAAGGAAACGAGAACCCGCAACATTGCAGCCTGTATCTCGCTTGATAGTCGCACATATTTTGTAAATGGTATTTTTTACTAGAAATTCTCAAATTTTGTGGCATATAAAAAACTTTCAATACAAGTGTAGATTGATACGTTACCTCCTTAATGGAAAATTTCTCATCAGAGGCGAGCATGACAAAATTTTATTTTCGAGGACAGTTCCGTAAATAAATCCAAATGTGTTTATATGACACAAAAAAAAGTAAAATTATAATTATCCTAAGTTATACTTTATTTAATAAATAACCTTCTCATTGTACCTTCAATTGATTTGGCGTATTTCGTTCCTTCCACAACCTCTCCAAATACTCTTTGACCTGACGCTCAACCCTCTCAGGATTTTGATTAGGCACAAGGCGAATGGAGAACTTTCCAATCACCTTTGCAGGAATGACTGTTTTTTCTCCTGGTTCACTAAATGCGCCTTCTACAAGGACCTGTTAATAGCACGCCTGAAAATTCTTGTAACACAAACCTACCGATGCCGTGCAAAGATAGACTGGGATATCTCCAACGGTGCATAAGAAGCTTTTCCTTGACGCCTCCATGAGGCAACTGGTCACACGCAATACTTCGTCGATAATCCTCAGGATCAAAATCGATTTTTTCATAGATCTCATTTTCACCACCTTCATATAAACATCATATAGATTAAGTCAGGTACAGTATGTCATTCACTTACTTGTTATAGGAGCGACATCTTCATATATTCCTTCCACCAAAATATGTCCATCCTTGTCCACCAAACGATCCAAGAGGTACACCAAATCTACGAGGGCTTCATGGACGGTACCTCCGTAGATTCCGCTGTGAAGATCCTGCCCTGCACCAACTACTTCAACAAAGAAATAGCTTATACCTCTAAGACCATAGGTGATGCAAGGTTTGTTGGTTCCCAACCAATAATTGTCAGAAATACATACATAATCAACAGACGATAGAAATTTGTCTTTTTCTGATTTCAACAGGTCCTCCAGACCTTCACTACCACACTCTTCCATACCTGCAAGGGCAATTTTACATATATCTCTATGAGATGGATTGTTATATATTAGTTACCTTCAAAGACAAACTTTAAATTCACAGGAAGTTCTTCTCCAATGGCTTTGAAAGCAGAGATAGCATGGATCCAACATAATACTGGACCTTTTTATTGATAAAAATTGTTAATTGTGTCACATTGTTAATTGTGTCACAATATCAGGTTATTCAGAAACTAATGCAGGTAGATGATATTAATGATATTAATTTTAATAAGCTTCTTTTCAGCTTGTTCTGAGATTTACCATTAGACACCAAGTCAGTTTATTTAACTTTTTGACGTGCGTTTCGTTAGCATCATTAGGATCCTAGTATTTTATGATTTCATTCGCTTACATAATTTTAGTTTCTCTGTTATTCTTTTTCCCATAATTCTAATGACGTTAAGTTTTAATGAAGTAATGCATTTTACAGTTTAACAGCCTATCAATAACTTTGCTATGCTGTATTCTTAATATAGGTCTGCACGATTGCAATTATACTCTATTTTTCCATAGGCTGTATTGGATTAATGTTTTTCTTTTTTTGGTTTAATATTTCTGTGATTTTTTCTGTATTGACTATTTATTCTCTCTCTAAATAGGGGTTGTTATTCCATTTATTCTATTCTCCCATTTGTATTATTATTCACCACTACAGGCCTTGGAGTCCTTGGCTTTTGATATCCTTATACCGCTAAGGGCCGGTTTATTTGGTTGCCTAAATTACGACCATACTTTCAGATGTAGGTCGCGACCTGATGCTGAACTTCAGAGTTAAGATCATTCATTCATCACAACACATCAGTATGTATGATTTTGCTTCTGATACATAAGTGAAATGATCCATTTTAAAAGACCATGGAGCAAGCGTAATAAACCAGTACAAAGGGTGATAATCCAGTGAGATTATAAGAATTTTTTTATTTTAAACTCTTTAAAAGAAAAAAAAAAAATAATAATGATTTGTACGATGTTTGACCGAATACACCTTTGGTTACTCGCCACCCTCACAAAACAGTGTTCACATAGACATTCATTTATTCTTGCAACAAATAGTTTCGAACAGTTCCTAACATTTTGTGGATGTGAGTTTTAAATTATTTGAACTAGAGATTAAGGAATTTTTTCTAATTATTCTGACCAATTTGTATACTAGACAACATTCTATTATTTAGAGAATTGTATGGTTGGTAAAATGAAAGAAGGTGTTGGAGAGAGATTTGATTTTTAACCTATGGCATTAGCACGGTGAAGCCTTTTTGAGTAGATATATAAGTATAAGTTAAAGACCTCAACACAAAGACCATTTCCTGCAGATTCACCTACTGTGTCAACATTCTTTCTATGTGAATAAAAAAAAACATAACTTCATTAGTAAATCTATATTCATTCTAAGCTTTAAATAAAGGTTATTATAAGATTAAATCTATACTGTTCAGAGCAAACCTGCATTAATTTCATGAAAACCTAATATCAATTAAATATACCTTTATCATCGGAAGATCCTCTACCATAAAGTTTTTCATTTCTTTCTGTGAGTTTAAAAGGTTCACTGTCCCACCCATCAGATAAATAAGCTGGTTGTACATCCAAATGCCCATAAATTAAAACTGTTTTCTTTTTAGGGTCAGTACCTAAAGTTGCTAACAGTATTGGTGGTAAATCAATTTCTTTACCATCAGGCAATTGTTGTTTTCCTATTGGTAATTATTTATATATATAAACTAAGTTGCAATAATAAAAAAAAAATCATACAACCATTTGGTCTTATTTCAGTAGTGGCCCCAATATTTCGCAACTTTTCCTCAGTCCATTGGACAACTTTAAATATCTCCTGCCGTTTGTGGGGCCACGCTGACACCGACTGGATAGCTACAATTTCTCTTAAAAGGTCTACATACGTGTTTTTGTTAGAATCTACATAACTAATAATAAAAATTCAATATACAATATTTAAGTAAGTTCAAAATTATATCTAATATAAGGGAATGAGACTTACTTAAAAAGTTTTGGGAGTGGCCCCGGTAAGGGGGTTGTTGGAGACATTTTAAAACGTCAAATTAAATATAATTTAAATATTTGTCTTTGATTATAAATGATTATGTTAAATTTTTGACATATGGATTTTTAGTTTCTAAGATTGGAGAAAACAATTTCATGAAATATTAAATTTTTAAGATTTCGAAATTGTAAACTGCATTTAATGCCATCTATTGTTTGTGTCATATCTCAACTTTTTACAGGGTGTGACGTCTATAGAGGACAAAGAACGACTCTTACTTTCATAAGTTTATTCTAAATGAGAAGCATAAATGTATGCTTCGTCGTACTAGAATGACTTTAATAGCGATTTAAAGTCATAATTTGCCTCCTAAAAATACTCTGGATTAGTTTTTTAACGACGCAAAAGAACTGGTTTTTTAGGTTAGATGCCATTAACCTACAAAATTTGTTTTGCTTTTTAATACCCAATTTTAATGTAGTTGTTTTTATTGCTATTACCAACGATGGATAATAATTACGTGTTAATAAAAGACATGCGCCCAGGACTGAAAAATATAAATGTGATATTCATAGTGCTCGAAGTGGGGCCCCCTACGTTAACCAAAGAAAACCGCGAGGTAAGGACGTTTAAAGTGGCAGATGGGACTGCTTGTATAAACGCGAGTATTTGGGATGAAGCAGGTCAGCTGTTAATGCCGGGAGACATTGTACGTCTCACCAAAGGTTACTTGTCCATATGGAGGAACTGTCTTACACTGTATACAGCCAAAGGAGGCGAGCTTCAGAAGGTAGGAGAATTTTGTATGGTTTTCAACGAGCAACATAACGTCTCCGAACCAAATTTATTCTCCCAAGTACAATCTGGGACCTCAACACCAAATAATATACCATTAAATAATGGTACGAATAATGGTGCTGGAAGAGTGGGACCCTCAGGCCCTGCAGGGATACCAGTAACAACCAGTAGTGCACCTATACAACACAACAATACTTTAGGACCAGTAAAGAATACCACAAATAGTAATAATAATGTACCTCGATCTACGAACAGCCCGGGTAGTTCAAACAATAATTCCAATGATGCAAAAAGACAAAGGGGTTCACGCGGAGGTCAACATCGAAACCGACACACTAGGACTTAAGGTGACTGTGCATTAGTTCTTCTATTGAAACCTTTAGTGTGAAACACTAAACTCAAAGAGATTTACAACTAAACACCAAATCACTTTTTTAAACTTCTCTACGCGCATTTCGCTAACCATGTTAGCATCACCAGGAGATGATTTAATCAAATTCTAAAATGAAACCATTCTCGTATCAATAGAAAAGATTAGTTTTAGAACTAGATTAAAACATCTGATGATGCTAACATAGTTAGATAAACTAATCTATGTTCTATTTATATAACAATGATTTAGTTTTAGAATTAGATTAAATTATCTCCTGACGATGCTAACATGGTTAATGAAACGCGCGTCGAGAAGCATAAAAACGTGATTTGGTGTTTAGTAGTAAATCTTTTCGAGTTTGGTGACTGTGTAGGTTATAAAACTATATTTTCAATGTCAGTCAATTTTGTAGATATGAAGATTGTATAGGAATTAATATAGCCACAAGAAGGAACGTTAGTTAATTGTAATTTATTTAAATATTTTTGAGGTTTGGTTTACAGTGTTTATTTTTATTCTTATTTTTCTGCTATTTTACAATGTTTGTTTCTCCAAATTGGACCTGAAAGCAATATACATACATACTAAAGCAGGGTAAACTAAACTTTGATATGATAACATTTATGAAATTGTACTTCAAATTGTGGCCTTTTTATTTTAATGATGCAAGTTGATTTTTAAATAAAAATTGAAAATATCAGGTTTTTTATACATGCCCACTTTGCTTAACATTGTTAAAAATTACATTTTTACACAAAATTGCTTATTTTATGTAATTTGTAAAATAAAAACAAAAAATATATAAAATATGGATAATGAAATCTTCCAAACTCTTTTTTCTTTCTCATTTAAGTTTAAAAGGGAATATACAAGGAAATAACAAATATATTTTTTTGTAAAAAATCCTTTATAGTGAAAATACTAACACTTAAAATTCAATTTTCAAAAGAGTGTTAACATTAGTAAGCTTGTCCAAAAAGTAATTTTGATTTTTTATTATTCCAAGAAGTCTTTAAGTAATAAAATTATTTTTTATTTTAAGTGCAATTTGTTACTGTCCACTACAGTTAAAGTTTTATCTGAATACAAATTTTCTAATGAACATAATATATAAAAGTCTAATGGGGTAATGACAAATGACACTTTAAGCACCAACTGTTAAAGAGCAGTATAGTTTTTGACATTTGGGATACATATACATACATAAATATCCTATTAAAAGTAATTTGTTTATAAAACACTAAAATTAGTTCCTTGATTTGAAGATATTATTTGTCTCACAGTATACCAAATAAATTGGCGCTTCCTGGAAATTGTTCTTATGATAATTTGTTACATCAAAATTCTACTACATTAAACAAGCAAACTGGGTTATTCTTCTTGATCTGAATTTTGCTCAGTTACTAAAATTTTCTACCAGTTCATATGAGGATATAAAGAGGACTTTGAAGATCAAAAGTAATAAAAAAATAGGTATGTATGTCTATTTTTTGTGCATTTCATCAACTGTGTTGGGGGATAATTATCAACCTCTCGACAATATTAACAGAGGCTTCCAGCAAGTGATTTGGGACCTTATTGCTTTAGATTTTCTCAACAACATTCCAGAAACTGTTGATTTTCCTCTTGAACATTCTTCATCAGTTATGCGCGTAATAATACGAAGAAGGTCTTGAAATTCTAAATGAAATCCAGTGTTGGAATGACACCTTCAATATCAAAAAATGTTTATTATAATTTTTTTAGAATAACTCTCTAATAAATTTTAATATTCACTGTTAATTAAACAATGCGTTGTTGGTTAGGTCACTCTGTGTATGTTTTGATAGCCCACGCCCACTGAAATTCGACGCAGAACTGCACCCTTTAATCGCAGGACCACTATTTTCACTAAAAGCAATTTCTGCTAAAAATAGAAGTCACGATAATGGGAGAGCCTTCTCTAGAAAATAATGATAAATGGTGAATGCGATAGGTTAATTGATGGATATATTAGAATTAAAGCTTAAAGGCAAGTAATTCCCTAAAGTGTCGTGCACAAAACGGATTTGAAAATCTTAAATTTATGTAATTTTGTAATGCCCAAGACGATGTTTTTTTCATGGAATTCAACAAAGGGGATTGTGAAATATATAAAAACTATTGGTTTAGCAAGTTAATTGTTTTGTTTTTTTTTATAATGTAATGATTGTTATTTAATACACAAAATTAATAAGAATCAGTTATGAATTAACAATCGTTCCCTAGGACTTCTTGGCATCTTGAGTATCCATTCTATCATATTGCGTTCCTAAAGAAACGAAAACCTGATACACGTAATTTTAAACCCACTCTTTTTCAATAAAGGCTCTTTCGTTCAAATATTTGGCGAGAATCGATCGACTACCTTTCCTATAAACCTATTCTATGTATTTTGCTTGGTCCAGTTTAAAAATTATCTTTAAATTGCTTGTCCTGTCCGACACTAACACTTCGTCAATCATTACAGTACCGTCATATTTTGCGTACTACGTTACCATAGACAATCTATTTTTAATATCCCGTAAATATTTATATTTCTAACATATCTTATATAAAAAGTGCATTTTTAATAGCTCTCTATAAGGTTAATTTCATCCATCATGCAAATTCAGGTTTCCTGGCAACAGAATAAATTATTTTTAGACATAATAAAAAGTAAAATAAAGTATTGCTTAGATTACAAAGGGTAGTAATGAGATGATGCCAAGTGTGGAGAATAAGTTGAGTGTTGAATAGCTTTTCAGTCGAGTTTCATCGATATTTACGTGTATACGATATTTTGTAAATCAAAATAATGGATAAGTAATTATTGAAAAAACAACTTAGTTTTAAATACTTTTGTTTACAAACAGACAAACACCAATCGTAAGCAGAAAAAACTCACTTTTGCACGTGAGACATATCGTTCTCATTTTGATATCGGACCTCATTTACAATTTTGAACCCTTTTCGCTTTCATTTTGTCTGTTTAACATTTCCTCGAAGTATTTATCTAATAATTATAATTTATTAAAAAATATTTATAATTTAATTATCTTTCTAAGATGTACATGTCTTCGTTTGTTAATTCCTATTTTTTAATAAATAAATTATGTCTGTTATTGAAATTTGTTTTTGTATAATTTTGTTTCTCAATAGAAATTAATCATTTCTTATATTTATCTTATTCTCCTTCTTCCCCTCTTTCTATTTTTTCTAATTGTTTTTATAATTAGTTATAGCAGTTCACATGTGATATGTTTCATGATATATGAAACCAAGTTGGCTTGCGATTTATTAAAAAAAAGTTTAATAGTGGTTCATCGTCCTCATATTTTCCTGATTGGCTATCCATCGACTTCCGGCTATTACCGGAATTAAAACTGGCGGAAAAAGGGTAGCGATTCGACAAGATTTTGGATATTTAGCAAACTTATACTACAACTTTTGAGGGGAGGTTTAAAAATTAACATCAGGCATGCTTCAAAAAAGTTTTAACTGTTTCCGACTAACAAAGGTTCTAGTCCGAACAAAAAATAATATATTTATACAATAACATATTATATAGTATAGTATACAATAACAATTTCTTGTATTTCATTTCGCATTCATTTTCTTTGGCGGGGTCTATGAGGCTATACGAGGTTCTTTCGAAAAGTTGTCGGCCTGACATAGAGATGACGCAAATATGACAAAATGACTATGACATTTGTCAAGCATGATTCGTTAGTTTACATGCTGCAAAGTTTCAGACGTGTGCGTTTATTTGATTGTCTGACGCTCGAGTAAAGCTAACAAGATATGATATTTTCTGAAAGTGGATAAAATTGTATTTCGAGATGTTATAAATAAATAAAGAGTCCTTTGTTTTGAAGGGTTTAACCATAACGTACACACATAAAGAATTAGATTTTGCTTTAAAGGATTCTACCCCTTTATATTCGACGGTAAAATAGAGGATTTCCTAATTTAAACGTGGTCCATCCATCGAAGATAATACGCTCGCGAGCCCCAAAAATCGCTAAGTTCAACAAAATTGTCATAAAAACCTAACGTTGTATCAAATGATCGCCGGCTGAAGGTACGCAAGCGTGCTGACATTCTAAACATCTCAACAGATCGACATTTTACACGATGTTATGGCTAAGGAAAAACTTTCCGCTCGATGGTTGCCCCGTTAGTCAGAAGTTCACCAAAGATGCATTGAAATAAACCCTTTTTAAAAATCTTTAAACTTATTTAAAAGCCATTCTGCTGATTTTTTTTGAGATTTTAAAACAGCAGATATAAACATGGACTCATCATTACACGTCAGAGAAAGCCGCAGTTTTAACAACAGGTGAACTTGCAGCAAAAAAAAAAGCGAAAATAGTCTCATATACAGGAAAAATCATAGCTGCGGTTTACTGGAATTCTCTTGCTCATAGACTATATGCGCGTAACGCTTCACCACTGGATCAATTGAATTAAACTTGTCGAATGACCCTTGTATGATTACCTCCAAATAGCAGTGTCACAGGGACTAAATTGAGAAAGTTTTGAAACGTTCTTTAATGTAGATATCGCCAGCGTGAACTTGACGATGAAAACAATAACTCCGGACAGAAGAGCTCTTCCTTATCCGAAATTCGTTGGGTTGTAGGGAGAACTCCATAGAGTTCTATGTAAAAAAAAGTTAGGCTTTACTACTGAACCAAGTGAAGGGTTCTATACAGGCTAAACGTCCAGATTTGACCAAAATGAAAATGTTTTTAAAAATATTAAAAATAGAATGTCGTTCTAAATGTGTTGAATTGTAATGTGACATGAAAATATCACTGAAAATTACAATGAAATTGACTATATTGAAAAATGAAACAAATCAAGAACCTTACGGGTTTTTGTCACTTTTCGAACAACTCACGTATAATATTAAACATACAAAGATGTAAATTATAATTTATATTACTTTAGTGAAAAAAAAAGACGAAGGTGCAGGGTTATTATTGTGACATTTTTTCAAATAAGTTACAAGACTTCTTACAGGTGCACGCCTCGTTATCGTACGTTTTCCCACGCAATAAACATGTGTAGAAAATGAGTTAATTACGCCAGTACAATGTGGTCGTTGTACTGTTTGTTTCGTAATAGCACAAATCAGAATTAATCAAACGATTACATCCAAGAAATAAAGGATAAACCAAGTCTTGAACAAACAACAACAGTCTCTGTATCGACTTTTCGTGGAATTTTCTTGAATTTTCTCTTTAGTACGATTTTCTGATGCGGTTCGCGCCCAATCCTATGCCGCCTTAGATGAAAAGCTGACCTCGGCCCACCAGATTTAGAACATGAAACAAGCGAGCGTGAATAGCACTCGCCGCCTCGCCAGTTTCGCGTAGTAAGCCGCGGAGATTGGTCAATTTAGCCATACGTAGAAGAAGTCGCGGCAAGTGTTCTTATTTCTTGTCAAACGAAATACGGTTTGTCACTTCTTGTATTCGTTTATTTGGGTGTGAGAGGTTTCCTGCTAATTTATTTCACGAAGAAAAGCTTAATTTTGTTTTTGTAAAATATGAGCAAAGGATCCTCGGTACCACCTCCGTATGGACCACCACCAGCAGCACCACCGAGCTACGCTCAAGCTGTTGGGGGAGTACCACCAACAGCTCCTTATATACCGACCTATCATGGTAAGTATTGAACAGAAAGCACCAATCTAGAAAGCTGACTATATTATTGTTTAATATGTCATTGATCTATAATTATATAACATTTTTTTATTGCTTGAATCTCTGCATTATTAATTTCATAAATTATTATCGAGGAATAATATTTATTTTAAAAAATTGCGTGGTTCTGAAGCAACATTATTTGCATTTAAAGAAGAGTTATGAAAAAAAAGTCACTCAGCTAGTACAATTTTTTAATTTTTGTGTTGACCTTCTAGTAGAAATATTGACCAATTATAAGAAATCAGAGTTGCAAGGTGCAACCTACCTAACCTGACGTAAGAACAATATAGGAATAACTTTCGTAAATTTTATCAACGATTCTTCAAATCATTTGAAAGAAAAAGGTTCCTTATAACAAGAGTCCAAAACTTATTTTATTATCGGGTTTATCGAAAAGCTATGTGTAAAATTATATTTGGCGGATAATAATTTATTATTTAATTAAATAAAAAAATACCAAATATTCTAAAGACCATGGTTAATACAATATTTTAAAAATTAAGAATCAGCCATACATCAACAAAAAAAAAATGAAAGTGGGAACGTCGCTTTGACTAACTGAGATGATCCCTACGATTAAGGGTGTTGACGACATAAATTATTTCATTATGTGTCAGTGTGTGTATTTAAATTCCACGGAAAATCAAAATTGTATTATGTACGCGAATATCAGGATATGCTCCTTAATTACGGATAAACTGTTGTCAATTAAATTAGAAATATACCTGCCAGGCTTGCACATTGTCAAATAGTGGGCATTTTGAACATTTAATTTAATACAACAATTAATTATGACTTTCTTATAGCAACGTGAATAGTTTAAAACCTTTATAGTGTGAAAAATTAGTGATAGTAATTTGAACTTTGACATTAAACGACATGCTGTGTAAGTTTTCCCTTTATTTTATAAAAAAATAACCAAATTTATGCTGAAGTGTATTGAATAAAAATATTACATTTTGTCAAATAATACCTTAAAATCGCCAGTTGCTTGGAAAATAAACTAATGTTATACACGGAAATGATTGCATTTTGGATCCATGTGTAAAGGAAATATTATACCAGATCCGTAAATATGAAACCGGAATTTGTTCATAGATGGCCCTAGCTGTCAATGCAGTTACCGTCAAACCGCGTCATTGGCTCCATTTCCTTGTTGACATCTGACAAACATTTTCAACTCACAACAATACAAGTTTCATACAAGAGCATAATTTGTAATAGCGTTGAACATGTCGAAGTTTGTGCCTGGAAACTACGACTAGCAGACAGCATTGATTTTCTGTTAGTATTTGAAGAAAACTGCTTCAGAATCCCATCGAATGTTTGTCGAAGCTTACGGTGAACATGCTCTTGGTAAATCACAGTGCTTTGAGTGGTTTAAAAAAATCAAAAGTGACGATTTTGACGTGAGAAACGAAGAACGTGGAAGATCACGGAAAAAGTTTGAAGACAGCCAATTGTAAGCATTGTTGGATGAGGATGACGCTCAAACGCAACAACTCGCCGATCAATTAAATGTGACACGAGAAGCCGTCTCTATTCATTTGAAAGCTATGGGAAAGATCCAGAAGATGGGAAAATGGGTTCCACATGAACTGAATGAAAGACAACAGGAAAACCTAAAAACCACTCGCGAAATGCTGCTCACCATGTACAAAAGAAAGTCATTTATCCATCCAATTGTGACTGGCGATGAAAAGCGGATATATTTTGAGAATAACTCCAGGCGCATCATCGACATCGACTGCAAGCCAAATCGAAATGGACACAATACAATGCTCTGTGATTGGTGGGATCAAAAGGATGTGATTATTATGAGCTGCTTAAACCTGGCGAAACCTTAACAAAAATCTTTTAGAAACCGAAAGCTACCGATAACAAATGATCGATTTGAATCAAGTTTTGCATGAAAAACGGCCAGAATATCAAAAAAGGCAACACAAACTGATTTTGGTTCATGATAATGCACCATCACACACAGCAAACCGGCCAAGGAAACGATTGAGGCGTTTAGTTGGGAAATTCTACGTTTTCCTACCAAGTTCTAACATCAAAGTTAAAAAATCATGCAAACATTTATTTTGAAGTATGAGAGTACTTGATCAAAAAAAATCAGAGTTTCAAGAACAATATAACATTTCTGATATATATCCCAATATGTCTTAATAACAATTTTGTTTACATAGCAAAATTTATTTCCATTGTTTACATGATATCTCTTATTATTCAAAGTAAATCAGAATTTTTAAGTGATAGTCTAAAGGTGGGTGCGCATCAATAAAAATTTACGTTGTGCGGGCTGTATGTGTTGTAGTGGAGTGCGTGCGCAGCAATGCAGACGCTCTGACACACAAGGTCACGCAAAAATATTGTCAATGCACAGCACGCACACGAACCACCTGTTGTCCACCAGATAATTTAAACAAATAGTTCCAGAAACTTCAACAAGCACGCAAAATTTTATTGGTGTGGACTCAGCTTAATAGTTCGAAGAGTTCGATTTGGCCTGATATATAGAAGAATATAGGCAAGTATGACGTTTAGTTGCTTTTGTGGAGATAGAGTAAAGCAAACAAGCGTTGACATTTACTATAAAATTGAAGTTTATTTTAAAGTACTTTGTCCTGGAGGTTTAACCAAGACAAACGTACACAAGATTTTCCCCGACGGCATAAAAGTAGGGTGATGGATTTAAACGTGGTCGCATATCCACTGAAGATGTTGAATGCTCGGAAAGCCTAAAAACCACAAATTTCAATTTCCTCAATTGGATTTTGTGACAAAATCCAACATTTTATAACTTTGGATAACGGCTATCAATTGCAAAAATAATGACTGCAGGAAACGTCATTGCTATGTGTTTCTGGAATTGTTGTGGTGTTTGGCCTCCTGGCAAAAGACAGGACCGCGAACGGAAGTATTACACTAGATCAATCAAAGAAACCATTTTGATAAGGTATTAAAATGTTCTTTTATGTAGATATCGCCAAGCTAAAATAGTGATGTAAACAATGTCTCTGGAAAGAAGAGCTCCTTCTACACATACTTTTTGTCAACTGAATTCGTTGGGTTGTAGGGAGAACCCCATAAAGAAGTCTACGTAAAAAACTTTGAAATTTCTTATTCGTTCCCTGAAGCCATCGAAACAACATAGAAAATTGATTCTTCAAACTTTCAAGACGGCTAATTACCGTGTCTTTTTACCTAAAAATTGTTGTTCTTCGAAAGAAAAAAATCCTGAAACACTATTTCGATTTCATTCGCACTTGCACGATGAGTGAAGTTTACTAATGGGCGGAAAAGGTAAATCACAAATGGGGTAATATCTCGGTTGTATGCAGGTTCCGGCAGAAACTGAGTTGATTTTCTGGAGTTGTATTTTCATTTATTTGGAAGTATGTAGTTTAGCATTGTCATAACACAATAGAAGTCAATAGTACAGCAATATTTCCTGTGAAAAACTGCTTCATTTGACGATGGGTAACACTCATGAGATCAGAGGAAGATGCGAAATGGCAAGAAACAAAACGCAACATTTGAAGAACATCCGGAGGACTATGGGTATAAGACAGAACACAAAAAACAAGTAGTAAAACCTTTAGTTTTTGCATTATTGCTGTCTCCTGCTGAAACAAAAAGACCTCAAGGACATTGATTCTTTTGAACTATAAAGCTCGAGACGGATCCTTTGCATTGCAAACGCACTAACATATTCCAAATTATTCATGAACGAATACTAAGATTCTTCGGTCACATTGAACACAGGGATGGGAATAACCTAGAAAAACTGGTGGTACAGGGATGGATGGAGTGTTTTAGATCACGGACAGACTTTCAAAAAAATGCACAGATCAAATTAAAGGCCTAACTTTCCAATGTGTAACCAAGGAAGCCAGAAATAGAGAAAACTAACGAGTAGTAGTCCGAACAGTACGTAAACCGGTTTAATTTCCTTAGGCCACGACCCTTTTGTAAAGAATATGGAGAGAACTTGAAAAAAAAATTGTTAAATTTTTCGAACGATCACGTAAGTTTGGTTTGGTTCACTTACGTATAATTTTAATTAAACGTACAATTAAAAAAAACGCGTGAACTGTAAGAACTCGATAATAATAATTATGACGCAAACAATTAACAATATTCAAATAATTATTAATATTATATTATTAAATAACGAGGTCAATTAACATTTACCAGGCGCCATTAGCACAAAGTTGTCTAAAAGGTCCTTCATTCAAAAGGCTTACCATTCAAACTTGTTCGGCTGCCTAAGTTGCTATTTATCTTTCATACTGAAATTATCACTTCTGAATCTTTGAAATCATTATTTTCCATGGTGTGTTTGTATGTTGATATGTAGAGATTGTTCATCATAGATTTCGGATGTTATTCAATGTGCTTCAGCTGTAATTTTTCCTAAATCAAAATAATGTAGATGGATGAGGGTCATTCGAAAAGTTTTCAGCTTGACTGAGATGGTGTAAATATGGTATGACATATTTGTCAAGTATGATTAGTTAGATGGCGTGTCATGATTTTTTCTGATTTGTGCGTTTAGTTGTTTGTAGCGATCGAGTAAAGCAGTTTTGGCATTTGGCAGCAGTAAGCCAGTTTTGGCATTCGAGCTGTTATAACGTTTAACTGTTTTAATTGTTTATAACTCCGACGGACAAAGAGTCAAAATTCACTCTAAAGGATTCTTCCTTTACGTTTTGCCAAGTCCAATAATGGACTAATGGATTTAAACGTGCTTTTATGTGAATTCAAGATGAACGCTTGGAATGCCCAAAAAATCCACTACAACTGCTATTTTACTGAACTATTTGATTTTATTCACTGAACTATTTTATGAAAATAGTTCAGTGAAAAATGTTTTTAGAAAATTATGTGTTATTTACGGTTTGCACAATCGTCCATCTGAAAGCACTATCAATCGAATTGTTCAAAAATTTCAAGAAACTGGTTCGGTGGAAGATACAAGAGGAGCAATATATAGTCGTGGTCGTTCCCATGAGCATATCAATTTCGTACGTGAAAGTGTTGCCGAAGACCGAGAAATCTCCATTAGTCGACGTTCACAACAATTTGAACTCAGTGAATCCACAACATAGCATATTTTACGAAATGATTTAGCTTTGAAGGCATATGAGGTTCAAATAACACAGCAACTAAAGCCACTGGATCATTCTTAAACGCCGTACATTTGTCAATTGAATCAAAGAACCAACAGATGATTTTTCTCAAAAAATTATCTTTTCAGATGAAGAAAATTTGGAATTGGTGTCTAGGTTAATAAATAAAATTGCCGCATTTGGGATGATGAAAAGAAAATCCACGATTGATTCATGAGAAACCTTTGCATCCGAAACGAGTCACTGTAATTAGGCCGTACTCCTTTCAGAATGCTGTTGGTGAAGCTCTAACTGTGAATGGTGTTTGATATCGTAGGATGATAACTGGATTTTTAGGGGCTGAATAGATCTGGAGGATATGTGGTCCCAACATGATGGCGCTACAATCTCAATTTACTAATAAAGCAATTGATTTATTGAGAGAAAAATTCCTGGACGAGTTATTGCAAGAAACAGTGATGTTAATTGGAAAAGCCATGTCTATAAGAACAATCCAACAAGAATTTAAAGAAATCACTCAATTTAAAAGACTTTTTATCTCCATGAGATAAGCCCATGATGATAAAGCTCCAGCGATTATTTCCTTTCCCAAATCCGAAGAAATAGCTCGCTGGGCTGAGAATCACTTCACAAATGATGAGGTTAAAGTTGAGACAATCGCTTATTTTGTAGAATTGACCACATCACTTTATAGTGAGGGTATTAAAAAGTTAGAACGTCGTTTGTTTAAATTTATTGAATTGCAAGGCGACTACATTGAAAAATAAAAAAAAATATGTCTTTTTATTTGTTAAATTTTTCGAACGATCACGTAAACTGTAAAATTTATGTAGATTTTTAACTCGATAGTAATAATTACGACGCAAATTAATGATATTCCAATTTTTTGAGCTGTAGCGTATAATTTATTGCGAAATAACGAGGTCAATTAACATTTACAAGGCACCATTCGCACAAAGTTGTCTAAAAGGTCCTTACTGCGGAAAGCGTCAACTAAAAATAGCGATAGAAACAATACCGCAGCCAAAGAACGACGATTCCTTTTGACCATATGCTCTGTTTTATTCGATCTCGATGTTGACGGCTTGCTTGTATCTTAAACGCGTCCGAATCGAAATAGGCTAGAATTACAGTGAAAACTCGCCGGTTTCCAGCTCATAAAAATACCGGAAATTCTTAGACTGATTGCTGTCTTCGTTTCTTTGTAGATGCCATGTTTATTAAAGCTGTTTTAGATAAATAGACTTGAGAAAAGAAAATATAAAACATATGGACTGAGTTATGTAGATGGTCAATAAGTTTTTGAAATATTTTTGTCTGTACAATAATTTGCCGTTAACATTTAAACGTCTGGTTTTCTAATTGATGCAGAGACATCAGCGTTTCAAAGTTGGAAGCGTTTGGCAACGAAGAAAGTAATTAGCTAAAGTGAAATGTAATTGTATCAGGTTGGTAAAAAAAGTTGTTCGGTTTCGTACGGCTTTTTTAATTGTAAGAATATTAATAATAACATTTTATTGTCTAACAGATCAACCTACAGTTATAACATGTACTAAATACAATAGTATTTGAATAAGAGTGTCAGAACTTTGAAACGTAATAGCGGCAACACTGTTTGATATATAAATGTCACAAATCATAGACTACAGTTTGTTGTGGTGTTTGAACTCAAGGAATGATAGGACCTTAATTTTTTTTAAGACGATGATGGAATATGCTAACAGAATATCTTTGGTTTGAACTCATAAATGTCAGCAATGCAATAATGTTTTTCTTTTCAAAAAGACGGTGTGACTTGCCACTCATCTCGTGAAACAATCGATTTATTGCAATAAAAGTTTCGTGGACGCGCTAGTTCGTGAAATGGTAATGGCATTTCGTCAACTGGCCACCAAAACCATGCGATCGATCTAATGCCCTCGGATAATGTTTAATTCTCTGGTTTAACTAACTAACGGTTTAAAAAACGTTAATTCTCTGGTTTACAGAAATAAATCCTAACAATTCTTGGCCTTAAACGAAATATTCAGGTCTCCATTGAAATTATACCACCCATTAGGTCTCCAGAACGCATTCAACTCATCAGACGAAGTCGAGGGGAACATGTCAACGACATCATTTTCAAAATTAAGGCAATTATTTGTACTTTAAGATACAATAAAAATTACTGGATTAGCACTGATAATTATCTCTCTGCCTCATTTTAAAGTTCTGCCACTCTTATTGGACAGCCCATTAGACAACCCGATCTCATCAATAAATATGTTTACTTGATCGATACATATTTTGTATTGTTGGAAGGACTGAATAAAAATTATCATTATTGTTATAATCATTATTCGAATCCAAAATTATCTGTTTCCAAATGACTTGATATACGTGGCTATTAAATAACGACACTGACGCTGCTGCCAACGACTTAGCGACCAAGAGCTGTTTAGCGTGAAGCCTTCTCTTTCGAATGCACTACCTCCCGCTTTTGTAGACAAATCCGTTTTGTCTTGCCGAAAAAAGTGTAACAATAGACTTGCAAAAACCGCTACTGAAACATAATTTATTGAAAGAAGTGTCTAGAAATGAATGATTATTGCGTGCATGTTTTTGAGTGGTTTATCCACGCCCGGATCGCCCTTCTACGTACAAAAACGAATGACAATATCGAAAAATTCGGTTATCTGGTTCTATCTAACCGTAGGGTTAAGTATTCCTGCGATTGCTGAAACTGTAGGAATTTCAAATAATGCGTACGGCAAATTTTACATATCAATTTTAACATGCAAATAGTGTATGCCAAAATGGTGCGTAAAATTCTCACATTTTAACAAGAAGATCGCTAAAATGTTTGTATTGACACTTTGAATGTCAGTGAAAATGACCCAAACTTATTGGAAACGATAGTAACATGTGACGAATCATGGTGTTTTACTTATTATCCTGAAACTAAGCGCCAATCCATACACTGGAAGAGTCCAGATTCACCGAGAGCCAAAAAAGCTCGAATGAGCAAATCAAAATTCAAAGCATTGATGATTGTTTTTTAAATATTCATCGGATTGTGTACCTTCACTTCCTGAAGGTTAAACTATTAATCGACATTACTACCTTCACGTTCTAGCTGAACTCTGTTAAATAATAAAGAAAAAAGGACCCGAATTGTGGAATAACAAGTCATGGGTTCTCCACCAAGGCAATGCGCTGGCTTATTCCGCATTGTCTGTCAAGAGTTTTCTAGCCATTTACAGCATCCTAGTGTTAGACCATTCGCCTAGTGTTAGACTTCTATCTGTTTCCTAAGGTCATATCTGCATTAAAAGGCACAAGATTTGAGTCCGTTGAAGCTGTCAAAGAGAAAGCGTTCTGAA
This sequence comes from Cosmopolites sordidus, assembly GCA_031761425.1. NCBI lineage: Eukaryota > Metazoa > Arthropoda > Insecta > Coleoptera > Curculionidae > Cosmopolites > Cosmopolites sordidus. The sequence goes on along the minus strand of JARFXV010000220.1, from coordinate 105,023 downwards.
GGAGCTGAGAGAAGAAGACTTCCAGCACTGTTTCGAACAATGGAAAATTCGCATGGAGTGTTGTAGGGATAGATGAGGGGTATATATTGAAGGTGATAATAAATATGTATGAAATCAAAATAAAATGTTTTACAGCGTCAGTCTCGTTATTTAATAGTCACACTTCGTTTAGTTTCATATTTGTTGCGCTCCAGATTAAAGAATAAACATTATATATGAGGGTTGCTATTTGTATATCCCGAATAATAAATAAAAACAAACATTTATTATTGGAAATGGTTTTATTGCTTTTCAAAATATTCTCCGCGATGATCGATACACGTTTGTATACGTTTGAACCAATTTTCATACCACTTTTTCCATTCCGATTGAGATATTTCCAAAACATAAATTTTGAACGCATCAACCGCTTCTTCTGGTGTCGAAAATCGTTGATCGCCTCGCTTATTCTTCACGGACTGTAACAAAAAGAAATTATTGGCTGGCAAATCAGGACTGTCCGGTGGATGACCCATCAATTCGATATTTTGAACAGTCAAATATTGATTTTGCGTCGCTGGTTGTTTTCTTCTTATTTCTCAAGGAGTTCTGGCAACCAAATGGTTGTGTACTATTCAGAATTGACCATTCTACAGAATCTCTAGTGGCACTGCAGCCACATGCCCATTTATATCAAAAAAAAGGGCGACCATTTGCTTCGAAGGGCTTCTTGTGAGAACAACTTTTGTTGGGTTTGGCTCATTTTGAATGACCCATACAGTCGACTGCAGTTTATTTCGGGCTCACACGCATAGATCCAAGATTCGTCATCTGTGTAGATGTTATACACGGCCTTTGACGCTCCACGATTGGATTTTTTGAGCATTTCTTTGCACCAATCGAGACGAGACTTTTTTTCAAAGGTTGTCAAATTATGTGGAATCCAAAAAATCTTTTCACGGCTAAATGTTTATGTAAAAATCTTAGTATGCCTGTCATATTAATGCCCAGGTATACCTCAATCTCACGGTATGACATATGACATATGTATGATATATCAGTGTGCGCACAGTATCGATGTTTTTTGGCACAACTACCGATTTTGCATGATCTTTAAATTCGTCCGTGAGCAAGCAACGGCCACGATTACATTCACTAAACTAGTGATACACAGCGGTTTTTGATGGTCCTTTATCGCCAAAAGTCGAGGTGAGTTGATTAACGCATTGTTGTTGCGATAATCCACGTCGAAATTTGTAGTAAATCATTGCACGAAAATTCTTACGACTTAATTCCATACTATTCCACTTTTCAAGTGACTAAACAGAACAAATAACGTTCGTGCGACAAAACCTTCTGAGTACGTATACAGTCAACATTGTCAAATTTTACGATGTATATGTCAGATGGCGCCTAGCAAAACCATTGTTGGCAATTCCGGATACATAAATAGCAGCCCTCGTAAAAACTACCGTAAAGGGAGAAAAAAAAATTGTTTTTTTATAAGGATATGGCACATTATTTCCGTTGTATCAACTATTCGTCAATTTCAAATTGATTTTTTTTTAAATCTCATTAAATTTTATTTACTAAATCCAATCAAATCATGTTTATAATTATACCAGTCGATTCAAAAACAAATGATACGGTAATAAAATCGATAGTGCTATTAGAAATCTATTGTTTATGGCAAGCGGAAAAAATATAAGTCATTAAAAGAAACTGTAATCTTCCGGTAAACGTAATAATAATCAATGTTATAACCACTCATCAGTTGTCCGAAAAGTAATGGGTCATACAAATGTAGCGCCTGCTTGATTCTTTTTAATAGAACACAATTTATTTGGAATTTTTTCCAAGCTGTTTTTTTTTATTGGACGTATGATATGTTGCACGTATACAAAGGTCGTTCGATAAGTTCTCGATCTGAACCAAGGAAACATAACGGTTTTATTTTTCTCTTTATAGTTTCAATGTAACCTTGCAGTGTAATAAATTTAGAACAACTATATTTCAATTTTTAACACTCTCAGTAAAAATGAGATTTGTCAATTGGGAGCCAAATTTAGGGAATACGACGCATGTGAATCCAGTTAGAAACATTTGTAGGTTATGAATTTTTGCAGCAATAACTCGCAATATGTGAACAGACGCATTATCATAGTGAAAAATTAATGCAATTTACATATTGTTCTTTACGTCAGTAATTGTTGTGGTTTGTTGGCGTAAAATCGACTTTAAACAACTTAACAAAAAATTTAACGGTCTTAAATCGAATAACCGTGGAGGTCAATTGAAATCTACATTTCGTAAAATTACACGTTGACGATAATTTCGATCACAAAAACTCTAAATGTTTTGTCGAGTTGTGTAACAAGGACCACCATCTTGATGTAAATAGGCAACAATAATACCAATATGTAGTAATTATGATCATAAAAGGTCACTCAACATTGATTGGAATCGTTTAGCGTTACACAGTAACCGTAAATTTTCATCATAATCTCCGAAGAAAAACAGTCCAGCTACTTCATTAAAAAAAAAAATTCAACAAACCTCCATCCTCAAATTTATATCACCACACGACTTTTGCTTATTAGGCAGTCCATTCACTGTAAAATACGCTTGGCCAATAAGCAAAATTTAGCTTGAAAACAATGAATCTGTTGTTTCATTAGTCTGACGAAATTACGAGGTTGCAAATGTCCTTTTCTTTAATTTTTGAATTAAACATCATCTAAAGCAGGGATCTTCAAACTTTCCAGCCTTGGAGCCATATCGATTGCTCCAGTAAGTTCCAAGGGCCAAAACCGTTTTAATTTTCCTGCCATTATCTATAATTTCTAAACTAGTCGACGAGTACGCGCCCTAAACGAGCACACGCTTGCTAAATTCGCTAGTACAATTACGATTGTGTATTGTTATGACCGTGGTAGTGGTAGTACCCTCTATCGCTAACAGATGGCGCTTGTAGTACTTTCGAAAGCGCCGTAACAATTAAACATTCGCGAATAACCGCGTTGGAAAATCTCCACGGAAACAGAAGACATGGAGATCGCCTATACAACAGATTGGTGAATTCCAGATAGACCACGTTGCGACCTCATACCCACAACAAAGAGAGATCCATGATGTTCAAGTCCGCAGGGGCGCAAACATCGACTCAAACCACTACCTAACACGAGTCAAAGTAAAATTCACCCCAAGGAGAATTCATCAGAAGGCACATCTACAGAAATTCGACACGAAAAGGATCAAGGAATCCAACATAACAGAGGAATGGGAAAAGGAATAGGCAGATATATAGGAAAAATTCCACAAAAAATGACCCAAAAAGCACAGGAACTGATCCCATTGAAAAACAACACAAAATACCCGTGGTGGATCTCGGAATGCGAACGATCGATCTCGATCGAACGATCTCGACGCAAACGAGCATTTCAGGAGTACAACAGTAAAAAATCCCCAGAAAGCCAACAACTTTTTAACGAAACTAGAAAACAGACCGCCAAAGTTATTAGACAAACTAAAAGGAAGTTCATGAAGGAACAACTAAACTCTATAGAGGAGAATTTCCGCAATTTTAACACAAGAGATTTTTATAGGACTTTCGCAAGACAAATCCGTGGGTACACACCACAAAATCTTTGCTTTAAAAAGCTGAATGGGAGATTAGCGCCAAACAATCAGGAGAATTGTCAGGAGCTGGCACACTATTTCTTTGATCTCCTCAATTGCCCCGAACGCGACACAAGATTCCCCAAGGAAAATTGTGTCTATACCCACTCAGAATCACCACCACGAACACAGGAAGAGATTCACAGGCACATACAAAAACTGAAGAATAATAGGACATCCGGTGAAGATGGTATCACCGCGGAACTATTGAAAAACCTCGGACCAAACTCACTGCGGGAACTCACGCAAATTATCACGAACATCTGGCAAGCAGAAAAATTACCAGATGAATGGAAATGTGCTCTTATACACCCGCTGCACAAAAAAGGAGGCAGAACAGATGTGAACAACTACAGAGGAATCTCCTTACTACAAGTATTTACAAAATCTTCTCAGCATGCCTTCTCCAGAGAACATAGGAACAACTAGAATACAAAATTGGCGAGTACCAGGCAGGCTTTCGCCCTGGTCGCTCATGCACTGAACAAATATTTAACTTAAAAACAATACTGAAATACAAAGCTATCAGGAACGTCCCAATCATCTGCACGTTCGTTGACTTCAAGAAAGCATCCGACTGCATTGACCGAAAATCTCTGTTCAACATCCTAGAAGAACAAGGACTCGACCCCAAAACACTACGTTTGATCAAGCAGACATTGACCGACACAATCTCTAAAGTGAAATTTATGGGAGACATTTCCGAACCCTTCCTGATTAAAACCGGAGTACGACAAGGAGATGGGTTATCCCCACTCCTCTTCAACCTGATCGTGGACAAAGTCATAAGGGAATGGGAAAAGAACTAAAAAATCAACGACACTGGAAACCAATACGACTCGGACGAACCAAAAACAACATAGAAATATCATGCCTAGCCTTCGCGGACGACCTAGCCATACTCGCAGACAATGAAAAAAAGGGAAGTCCTCAAGGAATGTGCAGAGAAAGTTGGCCTACAAATATCCTTTCAAAAAACCGAATCATTCTGCTCAAAATTAAATGTCCAAAATTTGAACACCAAATACGGCAATATAAATAGGGTCACTCACTTCAAATACCTGGGCGAGATCCTCGAACCCACAGGAGGAGAGAAGATCTCACAGAAGACTCGAATGCAGAAGATGAAGAGGGCATACGGCAAGACACACAATATCTACAATAAGAAATGCCTATCCACACACGCAAAAATAAGACACTACAACACAGTAATCAAATCAGAGGTACTATACGCAAGCGAGACACTTACACTCCATACAAAAAGCGGCCTAGAAAACATACTAAAAGAAGAACGTAAAATTATGAGGAAAATTCTCGGTCCAAAACTGACAGATACAGATACAGACTACATTCTAGAAAGACCACAGAGAGAATGTACAACGTAGCGGCGCACATAAGAAAAAGAAGGTTGAAATTTTATGGACATATCAGTAGACTCCCACCGACAAGACTCACCAACATAATTCTGACGTACATACAAGGAGTCAAGTCAACAGTACCATGGATCGCACAAGTCAGAGCTGATCTGGGAAAAGCACAAATGGGTCCGACAGAGATTGAGGATAGAATAACGTACAGACAGAAAATACATATGTGGAACGTTGCATCAGAGAGTGAAGTTTCGAGGAGATCAGGAACAAAGTGGACGGAGAAGAGAAAGAGAATCCACGGAGAAAGGATGAGAGAGGTGTGGAGGATTAGAAAGAACACTCGAAAATGAGTCAGGATGCTTTGCGTGATCCAACCGTTCTGTACGCCCCTAATAATACATACATATATATATATATATATATATATATATATATATATATATATATATATATATATATATGTTCCAAACATCGATATATGCGATACTCTTTACCCCAACATAACTATCGAGTTTGTTGTGGTAGTGTTATGTTTAAGTTAAATTTTCTGCGTATTATAGTTGTCATTAAGCTTTACCCAGCAAGTAAATAAAACCGAGTTATTATCATTCTGTGTTTATTTATCCAACTTATCACAGCAACAATAACAACAATAAGCCATTAGCTGTAGCGGGCCGGATTGATGATACTGGCGGGCCGTCGTTTGGAGACCTTTGATCTAAAGTGTAATTTTTTTAGTCTGTCCGAACTTCTGATAGGTGTCGCTGTCAAATGAACTATGAGTTTGCGCAAAAATCTGTAAATATGTATCTTAATAATCGGGCAAATCATCATGGACCGTTTAACATCAGAGCAACGCTAGTAAATTGTCTAAATTTATTATCAAAATCAGTGTTCTTTGCGTCAAAGTTATAGAGCGCTTTGTTAATTTGAGCTTCTTGATGTATTCCCCGAATTATCGACAGATTCTGAACGCATTTCACACTGCTCCATATAAAAACAAAAACAAGACAAAAAAACTGTGCATTCCGAAGAAAATATCGCCGCTGTTGCTGACACTGTTAATGAAGATCCAAATTTATCAATTTGTTAATGGGGATCAATGATTATTTAGTTCCGAATTTGAATTGTATTGATCTGGAGATGTAGTTCCAACAGGACGGCTCCAAATGTCATACAGCTAACGCAACAATCGATTTATTGAGGCAACAATTGAAAAAATTATTTCGAGGAACGGACCTTTTGATAAACCAGCAGCTATAGACGATGCCTTGAGAGCCAACATAACTCGGACAATTGCAGACATAAGACTTCAGTTGTTTGAAAAACTGGTCGGAAATTGGATGGGCAGAATGCGTTTTGTCAGAGGACATTTGTCCAAAATTGTTTTCAAACATTAACATAAAATATATATATTTTCAAGGCTTCCAATTTGGTTGGTTTCTTTGAATTTAAAGTTTGGACGCACTTAAAATTACTCTATATAAAGAGCCATAATATAATATAACTGAAGTAGTCCATAGTTGATTCATAGTTGAAATTCATTTAAAATAAAAGAACTAGGGCTTAAGTCTAAATTTCTACTATATTTAAAAATTGTATGACAATTGTGATACAGGCCTTCTTCTGATACAAAAAGACAGTGTTCACAATGCAACATTGTATTTTTAGATTCCAAAAATATCAACTATACGTAAAAAAGAAAGTTCGCTGACCACGGTGATCTAGTAGGCTAGTTACTCGCTTGGCAATCGAAGGATCCCGGGTTCAAACCCTGGTGCAGCCATAGATGTTTGTGTTTGTTTCGGTGTTGGGTGTTTGTGATTGTTGTTCTTTGGTGCATTTCATAATATATAAAATTAAATGAGCTGGTGAATTGTCTATTAAGCAAAGCCATAAACAGAAAAGCAAAGCAAACAAGCAATGCAAAGGAAGTTCGTCCCAAATATACGAATATTTTATATACAAGGTACCTCTCAAGGAAAACAAAATTTAATAAAGATTGCTATTTCTAGTGACGCCATCTTTTGACGAGGGCAAGCGTTGTAAAGGTGCATACTTTACTGACATTTTGACAACATTTTATGACATTCGGGTCATCAGAAGCCAAGTTATCGCACTTAAAGTATCACTCGATTTATACCATCGGTCGAAAAATGAACATCGGACAAAGAGCGAATATTAAGTTTTAACTTTGGTAAAACATTTGTCGAAACGTTTAAATTAATGAAACAAGTGTATGGTGAGTATTGTTTATCCCGTGGCAGATTCCACGAGTGGTTTAAACGATTCAAAGAAGGTCGTGATGACATCAAGGACGGCGAACATGCAGGTTCGAAAAATTCCGTGGCAGCTCAAAGTAAATTGAAACTGTGCGTGAATTCATAAAAAATACCCAACATTTTCGTTGCGATACATGGAAATGGACACAAATTGACTAACGACCAAAAATTGCTCTGAATCCAACATTACAAGGACTTGATTATAAATAGTCGAAAAAGGATGAACATTTCAAGTACATCATTGTTAGTGGTGATAAGACCTGGTGTTTTCAATATGATTCAGAAACCAAGCGTCGAATGGAAGCACTCGAGCGAGCCAAATTCGAAGACAAGCCGTCTAGAGAAGTCTAAAATCAAAAGAATGTTGATTTGTTTCTACGATTCGAAGATAATTGTTCATAAGGAGTTCGTTCCACCTGGTCAAACGTTCAATGCTGTGTTTTATTTTGGTGTTATGAAGCGTCTGTGGTCGCGTATTCATTGTGTGCAACCACAATATTGTCAACAAGACTGCTGGCGCTTGTTGCACTATAATGTAACGTCTCTTCGCTCGACGCTCATCATTGATTTTCTGATCAAAAATGACCTTTTAACCATCAATAATTCACCGCTCTCGCCTGATTTACCTTCCTACCACTTCTACCTTTTCGAAAAACTTCATTTGCCGATGAAAAGACAAGACAAAGCCATTCAAAAGGCGTCGACCGCCATCCTGAAGGACATATCTTTGGCCGAGCTCAAAAATTAATTTGTCAACCTAATTGACCATGTAAAAATACATATTTGTGTTTTTGTAAAGGTCCTGTTTTTCGTGAGACGCACCTTGTATTACGTTTGAAATTTGTATAAACACATCTTGATACTTTCTCTCCTTGGAACTATTATTTAATTTAAAACTGACTTTAAAAAATGTATCGACCTTTCTAGATAGCTCATTAAATGTTATGTACTTAATCGAATCAAGTCATGATTGTATATACATTTTTAACGACTTCAAATTACTTTTCAATCTGGCTTACAGTGGACAATAAGTAAGTGTTATGTTAATTTACAATTCGACAAACAGGAACTTTTTACCGTGAAAAGTTCCTCTATTTTTTTATAGATTTGATAGGTAAATATTAGTAATAATAGCCGTAATTATAATTTGAATTTGCTAAATTTTCTCCCCTTCTACCCAAGTGGGCGCAGAAGAATTTAATTGTAGTTAAGTGTGTCAGAATTTTAAAATGAGGCACAATGGCCACTATAAGTGATTATCTGCTAATTTTTATTTTTTCTTGAAGAACAAATAATCGCATTATGGTTCGAAAATAAAGTCGTTTCAAATGTCTCTGTTGGCTTCGTCTGGTCGAATTCATTCTGGAGACCTAATTTTACATTACTCTTTCACGCATACTCGCGTCTTCTCTTAAGGCACGTTCTCTCGAGGCAAGTTTTGTTGTAGATTTTTGTTAATCAAAGACAATTGACCATATTCCTTTTAATACCATTTTATTTCTGAAATTCAGCACCAAGATAACAATACCTACTTTCAGCTAGGACGCCATGTTGGAACCTTCCTCCTGGCGTTGTTGTCATATTTTGTTTTTTTTATAAAAAAAAACTTCCAAACAAGTTTAACTGATTAATTTTAGTTGATCAACAAAAGTTGAATAAAAACCTAGTGACAATCTTTGTTTCAATAGAGTTGATCAAATTTTTAGTATATCAAGAAAAGTTCCGTGATGAGTCAGTCGTCGCTTGCTTTCAAGTTGAATCTGGCCTTGAAACTTCTGAACCTCCCATTCCAATTGGCCTGTTTGTTAGCTTTCAACTGATACTCTATTCATTTTTTGCAAGGTGATGGTGGAAAGCGAAATTTATGAAAAGACTGAAAAAAATCCCAACGAAAGTGGATTTCCTGCATCAGCAATTCTTACTACCACAAATGCTGATACTCAGGAAGAAATAATACATGTGGAGGACACAGAATATGCCAATCGATCTACTCCAAAACAATCAAAACCGACAAATGTATTTCGTACTCCTCAGAGTCGCAAACGGAAAATGGTTCATGACATAAGCCCAGTGATTGATAAACTTGATAAAATAGTGTAAAATAATGGAAATGAGACTGAAGATGAATTTGACTTATTTGCTAATATGTTCTTGTTCAGTTCAACTCATAATGAAACAGTCCCAGTATGACACAGCTTCATCACCAGCGTTTTCAAATTGCATAGATGAAGATTATTGGTCGTCCTCAGTTGCAACTGAATCCAGCAACAAACAACATTGCGGAGAGGATTCGGAGCAGCCTCTGCTATATTTGCTAAAGCTCTAAATAATATTTTAAAGTAAAAAAATAAAAACTTAAATAAAATGTAAAGCATCTTACATTTATTACTTTTGTTAAAACATATTGTACTTATTTTAATAAACTCTTCTAAAGCTTCTTAATATAGCCGCACAAACTTCCTTAAAAAAATCAAATGGAATCAAATGGTAAAAACAAATCAAATGGTAAAATGGTTTTTGGTACACGGTATACGGAAGCAAGCGTTGAAAACGAATCTCCTGTAGTTAAATACCTTAAAGTTACTTGCAGCTTTAATTTTGGTTAAATAGCTTGTCGCATCACTATGTCACGTTTCTTTATGCGATAGTGAACTTTTAATAGCAATTTCTCAAATGTTTCCTTGATATTCGACAAATGATTTCTGTATCCTTTACTATCCACTAACTCTAGTTCCTTCAGAAACGTCTTCGCTGTTCCTAATCGGTTTCCTCTCAAGATCCACTGTCTTACCCAAAAACGGCGCTTTTGACGAATATTGATGCTTGATAGTATTGTTCGGAATTCTTCTTGTACCATAACTGTTACAATATGCACCACTTCGCGCACTTTCAAAGCCATTATAAAACTGAAATTGTTTGATCAGTGTGAACCAAAACTTATTCAAGTTCCATTCAACTTTTGTTGATCACTAAAATCGGTGAATAAAACTTGACTCGTGAGAACGCGCCTTTACGCTCCGACTTAGTGCAGCGATGTTCTTTCATGATCGGGCTATGCACAGCTACTGACGCATCTGTAACAAAGTTCAAAGTTCAAAGTTCGTTCAATTTCAACGGTTATACGGTTGAAGTTGATACGGTTTGAAGATAGATGGTGTGTCATGTTGTTTACAGGATATACTCAAAAACATAAAACTGCAACTTTTGGAAGATATTCAGCGCGGTTTCTTGCAAATGAAAGCGTTTTGTACTGTTGGGTTGATGGTTCTAATTTTTGAAATAAATTTAAGAAATTGTGTAAAACACACCGAATAAATGCAATAAAAATAACATCGTGAAACCTTGAATGCAATTTTATACTACAAACTAATATTGCAAATAGTCAAAAGCGATTTCTGGTTTTTGTTGATCGGTTACAGTTTCACCTAGGAAGCGAATGTGCGAAGTGAAAGTTTACTACAATGCACCGACATTTAGTCGCCCATTAAGTTCAAATGGATTACGTGGCTCTAACAGATGAACGTCAAACGTTTTTCTCTTGTGGATATATTTTTCGAAACGGATTAGTCACCAGTGCGAAAATTAGAAGCCGACGTTAAAAATAGGCACTTTGGATTTACACCGTCGTTACGTTGAAGAATTATAGTACACATTTGTGGAAAAATAGACGTTTTCATTCAGAAATTTTCGAAATTAAGTATTATTTCTCTTATATAACTACCGAATATAAAAACCAAACATTTAAGGCTTTGAATATACATACAAGAATAAAGAATATATAATCATAACTAACCATAATTAGGTCAAATCATAATTTTAAATCTCTATTGTGAATTATAATGTCCTTTGGTGCTATAGCCCCTCAGTGAGCTTTGACCTCCTTCAACCTTCGCCGCCAACCGGATTAATCCCTAGCAGCCATTTTCCATTTTTTTTTTAATGTACAATCGATCTTCAGTATTTCGTCTCACATATATATATATATATATATATATATATATATATATATATATATATATATATATATATATATATATATATATATATATATATCAGGTGTCCTATTACGGATGGATCGCGGCCGTATCTTGAAAACTATTTATCCCACAGCTTTCGGGAAAAAAAAATTGTACTAAAAATGATCATGAGAAATTCACCAAAAATATTTTTAAGCTTCTAAAACGACCGCAAGAGGGCGTGACGAGCTAAACATTTTTAAAAATCATTTTTTGTGTGTATTTTCAAGTGTTAACCGAGTAAGAAAAATTCTCAGTTATAATTAGCAAACATTGTCTCCTACAACTTTGTTTTATAACATTTTGTCGTAATTTCACGAATAAAGGGATGGGGGGGAGTTTAACCTATTGAGATAAAAAGTCGTCTAATGTCCGTTTGCCTTAACCGATTTTCCTCAATTTGGATTCATTTAAAAGGCAATTGCTGGGACAATCAGATATTCTGGGAGAGAAATTATTTAGTTTATAAATGAAACCGCGAGGTGGCGTTACATTCAACAATAGTTTTTTGAAGTTTTGTCCAGTTTTTTCAAATGGTGGAATGGTACAGCTTTTATTACATGGCTAGAAAGGTAATTTAAAGAGGAATCATCCAGTGAAAACCCGAAATCGATATCTCTGACATGTCAAGAGATATGTCGATTTTTCTGAAAAAATCAGTTATTATTTCACTACTACCTGCATTAAGTTAAAAAAATATTAACCTAATGTTTGCCTTCCTTCACACTTTACCCAGGCTTAGGACTGGTCCAAATTCTTCGTGCCATATTAATTTGGAGCGTGTTTAAAGGCCAACGGGCCAACAACGAAGATAATAATAATAACAACAGTCAAATAAAATTTACAGCACAAGTCTAATAATTAATAGAATCTGAACTTTAACGCCTTTCTAAATGTTCAAAATGTCTTCCATCCCTAGAAATGCAAAGATTTATTTTTCGACGAGTATTAAAAACGGCAGCTTCAATTTCCGCTCTTGAAATGCTGTTTAATGAATTTTGAATTATTTCAGTCATGTTTTCTCGTGTGGTAGGTCGAGTTTGAAAAACAAGGTCTTTTAGTCTTCCCCACAAGTAAAAATCGAGGACCGTCAAATCCGGTGAGCGCGCCGGTCACGAAAATAAACTACCCCGTCCTATCCAACGATTTGGAAACGAAGCATCCAAGAAGTTTCGAAAAACCTGCGAGACGTGGGCAGGGCATCCATCATGCTGGTACCACATTTGTCTTCTTGTTTCCAACGAAACATCCTCCATTAGTTCTAGCAGTCCATTTTGTAAAAAATTTAAATATGTTTCACTATTCAAATGCCCATTAAAAATAAAGGGACCAATAATTTTGTCTCCCAAAACACCACACCATACGTTCACACTCCATCTATTTTGGTGGTTGATTTCTAACATCCAGTGTGGATTAGCAACTGCCCAGTAGTGCATATTATGTAAGTTAACGCCTCCATCACTGCTAAAAGTAGCTTTATCAGTCCATAGTATGCGTTTTAAGAATTGTTTATTTCCACTACACATATTTTTTAACCAGTGACAATAGTCTAACCGTCTGTCGAAATCATTATCCAAAAGGGCTTGGTGTAAGACAACATGATAGGGGTGCAGCTTGTTATCTCTTAAGATTCGATGAACGGATGTCTTGCTAACACCTAATTCTTCAGATATTTGTCTGATACTTAAATGGGGGTTGGTTTCAACATAAGCCAGAACATTTACGACATTATCTCCATTCCGAATCGAACGTAATCTGGTGCGGACTGGATCTGAATGCACAATTCCTGTTTCTTGAAAGCGTCTTGCTAGACGTGTAAACAACTTCTTCGAATAATGCCTTCTTTCGGGATATTGACTTGCATATTGCCGCTCTGCAATACATGCATTTTTTGTTTTTTTTTAAAACATTGGAAATACACCGCCAACATGTCATAGGCCTCGTTATTCGAAAAAAGGCATTGTTAGATATTATTATAATAATTATTAATAATCAATGTTGAAAATGTAATGCATTTCAAAACGGACAAGTTAATTTGACTGTTTTTGTTTGTTTCCATGGTTCCCTTCTTACACTCTTTGTGTAATGTACCTAAGGATTGCATACATTTATTTGGAAACCCGAAAACGCATAATTTCATTCATCCATTCATTTAGTTTAAAAGAAAGAGTAGGTATATTTATTAATGATTGATTTCAATATTCTGTCAAGTAGTATTTAAGCATCACAAAAGAGAAAATGCAACAATTGGGGAAAGGCATTTTTTCCGCTTATGTAATTAAATTAGAAAATATTATCAAGGTCAGGATTAGAACATTTATGATGATTGATACTGAATAGATAATTTTATTTTTTAAATAAAATTGTTGCGGTTGCGATTGCGACCTAAATATTAAGACCAATTTTTAACTTAATATTACGGTAAAAATTAAAACTAACTGATTTTTTTCAGAAAAATCGAAATACCTCTTGACATGTCAGAGATATCGATTTCGGGTTTTCACTGGACGATTCCTCTTTAAATTACCTTTCTTGCCATGTAGTAAAAGCTGTACCATTCCATTTGAAAAAACTGAACAAAACTTCAAACAACTATTGTTGAATGTAACGCCACCTCGCGGTTTCATTTATTAACTAAATAATTTATCTCCCAGATTATCTGATTGTCCCAGCAATTGCCTTTTAAATGAATCTAAATTGAGGAAAATCGGTTAAGGCAAACGGACATTAGACGACTTTTTATCTCAATAGGTAAAACTCCTCCCCACCCCTCTATTCGTGAAATTACGACAAAATGTCATAAAACAAAGTTGTAGGAGACAGTTTGTTAATTATAACTGAGAATTTTTCTTACTCGGTTAACATTTGAAAATACACACAAAAAAAAGATTTTTAAAAATGTTTAGCTCGTCACGGGCGCAAGAGGGTTCTTGCGGTCGTTTTAGAAGCTTAAAAATATTTTTGGTGAATTTCTCATGATCATTTTTAGTACAATTTTTTTTGCCCCAAAGCTGTGGGATAAATAGTTTTCAATATATACATATATATATATATATATATATATATATATATATATATATATATATATATGTTGGCAAATGTTAATTATTAAAAAAATACAGGGTGTTGAAAGTAGTCGATGGCTGAAAAATCTGCAGTTGACAAACTGTGTCTTGAATACGATGATAAAAAAAACATTACGATATCAAAAATACAACGTATTTTATTTAAAATAGCAATTTTTGAGATTTACTTCAATAGGTGTTGAATGTGTTCACCGTTTACCTCAATACACTTTCGCAGGCTTTCTGTTAAGTGACGCCTCATATTGGTCGCTTGTTGAAATTTTGGTAAAAGTTCGTCACGTGTATTGATTTCATCATGGTAAACTGAAGACTTCATATGACCCCACAAATATAAGTCTAACGGATTAATGTCTGGGCTACGAGGTGGCCAAGGAAACTCACCACCGTGCGCAAAAACGTTGATTCAACTGATTTCGCACTGCAACAGTAAAATACGGTGGCGCCCCATCTTGCATGAATATGTGACTTGCATGACATATCTTGTCTTAAGTCCACCGCCCAAAACGTCTAATAAATAATTTTCTAAAACTTGCATATATTCATCTTCATTCAGTCTGTGCGGAGATCAAATGGGCCGATTAAAAAATTGTCAATAATGCCGCACCAAATGTGTTAATTTTCATGTTCGTGTTAATTCGTGCTGTTAATGTCGCCCTCTTGGTAGGTGTGGATTTTCGAGGCCGTAATAATGATTATTTCGCCAGTTAAAAAAATCCGCGTCTGGCAAAAGTTGGCTCGTCAGTAAACAATTTCTTTTTCAGGAACATGGGGGCTTCGTTTTTTTATGTAGTAGATTTTGACAAAATTTTGATCTAGCCGGCAAATCTTGAATAGGCGAAAAATGGTAGGGAAACAATTTTTCTTTATAGAGAACTCTTGAGACGGTAGATTTGCTAATTCCTGTAGATGCCTCCAAATGCCTAGTGCTTAGTTCAGGATTTTTTTCTATCCAAAATGTCCTTTTCTTGTTCTACCGCTATACGTTTCGGTAGTCTACCAGGATTTTTGTATGAAACGAATCTGTTTCGCCTAACTGATTGAAAATTCTTTGAAAAATTTGTCGATCTGGGATGATTCTGGTTGGATAGAGCTCTTCATAACTTCTAACTGCAGCGCGACTATTGTAATTTTCTTATGCAAAAACGCAGAACATATCCCTTAAATAACGATTAGCCCCAATGACTTCTACCAACTAGAGTTCAAACTGAGTAGTGACTTTTCGAGAATTTTAAATGGTAGATAATGTACATGCTTTTCCGTACTGTAAGAAGACAAAATAAAAAAAATCAATCATCAAATCTGAACTAGAAATTGAAATAAACTCGTATTTGAAAGACCCGTTATATCTTAATACCTGATTCTCGTTATATTAATACCTGATAAATATCGGTGCTAATTCAAAGTGATCGGCACAGAACAACTCAAAAGATGGGAAACATTCTTGGAAGCAACCAGTCAACAGTGTCAAGGCAATTACATCAACTTGAAATGGTTAGCAAGGCCGATGTATGGGTATCACATGAGTTAACCGAGAAAAATTTGATAGATCGAATTTCTGCTGGCGACTCTCTGTTGAAGCGCCATGAAAACGATCCATTTTGATAGCGGATCGTTACAGGTGATGAAAAATTAATTGTGTATAACAATACTAACTTAAGAAATAATGGTGTGAGCGCACATATGCCCTTCAACCAGCCTAAGACCCAGTTTATACCCGAAGAAGATTATGCTAAGCATTTGGTGGGAATTGTTTATTATAAACGGTTACCTGAAAACCAAACCATCAATTCGAAGAAATACTGTTCACAACTAAATGTATCAAAGCGAGCAATCGATCAAAAGTGGCCTGAATTCGATATCGAGACAGTGCTAGACTACACGTGCCTTTGATCACTTCATACAATTTTTTTCAACTTGCCTTTGGTCCATCTACCGTACTCTCGCCCTCTGACTATCATTTATTTAGATCGTTTCAAAACAGAGTGGGTGGTAAAAATTTTACTTTCTGAAAAGGTCTGAAATATCACCTGGGTCAGTTCTTTAGCCAGAAAGCTCAGAACTTCTATCAGCTTTTCAGATAAAGCACATTTTGAGATTGGTGGCTATGTTAATAACAAAATTGCTGCATTTGGGGTGATGAAAATCCACGGTTGATTCAAGAAAAACTTTTACATTCTAAACAAGTCACTTTTCGGTGTGCATTATGGTCAGGGCGAGTAATTGAGTCGTATTTCTTTCAGAATGCTGCTGGTAAAGCTGTAACTGTGAATAGTGTTTATATCGTGAGATGATAAGTGGATTTTTGGGGGCTGAATTAAACAACATTGATGCAACAGGATGGCGCTTCACCTCACACTGCAAGTGCGGCACTGTTATTGCAAGAAACCGTGATGTTAATTGGCCACCAAGATCATGTGAATTGACACTGTTGGACTATTTTCTTTGGGGTTCGTGAAAAGCCAGGTCTATAAGAACAATCCACAATCGATTCCTGAACTAAAGAATGAAATTATTCGAGTCATTGGTGACAGTAAATGGTGACTTACGTTCAGCATTAAATTTGACAATACACAATGCCTAAACGAGAAGGTGACAGAGGCGAATTCATATACATCTTTTCTAAACACATCAACGATAAAATTAGACATTTAAGATTTACGGCGTTGTTTTCTGAAAGAAATATAGTGTCATCATCTGTAGCACATCAAATCCAATAAAAACATTACATTATATTTATTTTTATCACAATTTGTATGAAATCATATAAAAGTTTATGTAGAAAGAACAATGCAGGAGTAATCTCGATAAATATATTTATTATTAGTAAATATATTATATTGTATTTGGTTGTTTAAATGCAGTTAGATAAGATGACTTTGTACTACAATAGCTTGAATATTAGTATAATTGGTATATTTATTATTTTATAAAAAAACCATTTCTATTGTTTTTCTTATAATTAAAAAGTTATATCGAATTGAAAATACATTTTTAAACCTAATACTAATGACGCCCCGACAGTTCCCGAAAACAAAAACGCTTGTGACATTTCAATGTTTATTTCCCCTCAACATTACAGATTCGAGTGGTTTAGTTTTTAATCAACTTATTCTTGTTTATCATCAGAGTATTGAAAATGTCAAATCTAATTAGTTATCTTGCCTGTTTCGTACCATTTTGTACGAATACTACAAAAACAACTCCCAAAAATTTTTGTTAAAATGTGTCACAATATTTTAAACGTCAAAATCATTAGTTCGACTTGCATGCAGCACGACGTATTAATTCTAAAACAATATCAAGTTTTTACAACCACCTCTCATCAAATATATACGAAAGATTAGTATTTATAACATTATATCAATTGTTTTATGTTTGAGTATGTATTACCTGCTGAAGCTATATAATCGTGACATTGCATGTCTTGAATTTTTCTTAATTTTTCATTAATAATTAAGGTAACAATAAAAGCTTTACTCGGAACTTTATCTTCTGGACATACACGTCCTTTCACCGTGAAAATACAATTTTGGGGGTTAAATTGAACATAACCTATAGTAATGACACCCGACAAATAATTTAATTATGTTTAATAGAAATATTTTGTTTCTTATTTATTTATTAAAATATACACACCAGGCATATTATCAGAATTGCACTTTATGAAACCTTTGTCACACATAACTGTAGCCAACAATATTTTATTTGTCCTAAACTTCAATAATTTTGACAGTATATACTCTGGTAAAAGTCGTTGACAGTACTTATGTGAAAACACTTTAATATAATGACGTCACAAATATGGCAGCCAATCGTGGCGCTTTCGTAGTCACGTGATTTTATTTTAAATTCATTTATAATTAATAGTAAACAATTTTTTTTAATTTTTCGCATCGATTGTCAATATTATTTATGATAAAGTTTTAAAATAACGTAAAAAAATCGTTTTTTTTTTAATATTCAAAAACCCAATTAGGGTTTTAAAACTCTAGGTTAATCACTTTTTGTTTTTTCATTTAGCTTTAAAGGCATATAAAGTTCAAACAACATTGGAACTAAAGCCACTAGATCAAAGAATTGCAGATGAAGCATATTTTGAAATTGGTGGCTATGTTAATAAACAAAATTGCATTTAGGGTGAGGAAAATCCACGATCGATGGTCGTAATGTGGACGAATTTCTTTCAGAATGCTACTGGTAAAGCTGTAACTGTGCCTGGTGTTCGATATTGTGAGATGATAAGTGGATTTTTATCGACTGAATTGAATAATATTGATCACTACACCTCTGCAAGTGAGGTACTGTTATAGCACGAAACGGTGATGTTAATTCGCCACGAAGATCATGCGAATTGACACCGTTGGACTATTTTCTTTTGGTTACGTGAAAAGTCAGGTCTATAAGCACAATGCACAATCGATTTCTGGACTAAAGAATGAAATTATTCGAGTCATTGGTGAGATAGAGCCACGGTTATGCTAAAATGCAATCCAAAATTTTGACAAAAGAGTGGACGTCTGTAGAGCTGAAGAAGGTGGTCATTTGACTTTGAAATATCGTCTTTCGTGTTTAAACGTCATTCACTTCAATTATCGTCCCTTTATAAATGTATGGTTTTTGAATTTGGATATATGAAAAAAACTCTAACGTTGAAAATGCAAGATCAATAACAGTGATTATATATGTTCGAGATCATAACATTATCATTCTAGTTGAAAACCATGACAATAATAAAGCATAAAAAGTTACGCAAAAAAATACATGGAATGTTACGCTGACTATTTTTATGCTAATGATTTTTTTTAAACGTCCATTTCCCGTGGACCACCTTGTATAAAGTTATTAGAGTACTCGTTATATTGTTGACTAATATGTATTACGATTAATTCATAATCATATTTAAGTAGCTAATCACATTTCCTATTAATATTAATCATCCTGAAGTTCCTTAACGAACAATTTAAACCATAAACAAATGTCCACAACATAAACCAAACAATTTAATATCAAACCTTGCACTATATAAAATATTTATGACCTATTTCGATATAAATAGATGCGTAAAATTTCAACTTTTATACCGAAATATTTCGATTGGATGCATCACTCATACTTCGAACACTTTTTCCAAAATTTCCAAGTTAACATTATTTAAGATATGCTATTTTATTATTTTTTTTGTACTTCTTCAGTGGTAATAATATAGGTAGGTAATATAATATCAATAAATGTATTTATTTTAATGACATTTTATACTCGCACAAAAAAAAATCTTCCACATTCTGCTCCCTTTAATGCGATTACACGGATTAATCTGCCGATGATTAGGAATGAGAGGAATGAAGATATTTTGTCATCTCGACAAGAAACTTTCTTTTTCAACATCTCTTCTTTTGATACAACTAGCATTTTATTAATATCCACATCAAAATAACCTAAGGGACAACTATATAGACATCTTAAAAATAATGCTAACAAATTATTATATAATTAAATTATTCCATAAACAACAGCGAAGCTTCCAAAGAAATAGTTTGTAAGATATAGTTGTCCCTTAGATGAACTTTTTATGCATCTCTGCAAATAATTATCATAATGGCATCAAGGTAGATATTCCTTAGATTATTGTATGAACTTAATATTGCAATATATTGCAGAATAAATTTTATATTGTATAAATAAAGCAAAGTTGTCTAAATTTCTACTTATATATTATATAAGTGGAAAATATAGAAAATAAGTGGAAATTAGACAACTTTGTTTTATTTATGTTATCAACCATCCTCAGTTTAAACTTTATATTGCAATAATTGATTCTGCAATTGACTGATTATTAAGTCCTAATTAGATAAAGACAAATTTTTAGCAACGATTTTTATGCACCAGACCGTATATTTTATGATAAGGGATATTAAAAATCTTTTTAAGGTTTTATTATTATTTAATTAATTAAATAAATCTATTCTCTTTTTTATTTCAGTGCGAAAGGAACCAGAAATACTGACCACGATTGTTCCGGTGGTTGGGCCCAATCCCACCCATATGGTGTGTCCGCATTGTGGAGCTGAAATTGACACCAGTATAAAATCAAAACCGTCAACCAAAGCATACATTGCTAGTGTTATTTTGTGTTGCGTTGGGTAAATATCATTAAATATATATATATATATATATATATATATATATATATATATATATATATATATATATATATAATTATTAGGACACTAAGAGATATATTTTTTTCTATTTTTGGATTTTTCGCCACGATCTAAAACTCAAAAAATAATAATTGTAAAATTATAAAAATAATAAATGTAAATAACGAATCACTGGGTAAAAACAAAAAACCAAACGTAGAAAAATTTCTCAGTGATTCTTTTGTGTAATAAATTCAATAATTCAATTCAAGACGAAAGGGAGGGGGCCAGAACGAGCTAGCAAGAATCTTTAGACTGTTTGAAAAAAAGGGCAAGAATATGGCTTCCACATTAATGAAAATCAGACCAAATTCCTTGAGATGGTAGAGGAAGTGGATGATGCAGAACAAGTTATTGTTAAAACGGAACCAAAAACACATTATAAATTTCAAACAGTCAAAGAAGTTGAGTATTTGAGAGTTACTATAACGAGCGAAGGCGATAAAATAAAGGAAATTGAAAAAAGGACGACAAGGGGAAGCAAATCTGTGGAAGTGTTAATCAACATGTTTAGATCAGAAAAAAATAACATGGTCAGCAAAAGTTAAGGTTGTACAAAATATCAATTCTTCTATTGGAACCTTTGGTGTGAAACACTAAACTTGAAGAGATTTACCACTAAACACCAAATCACTTTTTTTAATGTTCTCGACACAAGTTTCGATAACCATGTTAGCATCATCAGGAAATGACTTAATCTACAGGATAGTTATTCAACCCACGGTACTATATGGCTGTGAATGTTGGATAATGAATAAATCAGAAGAAAGATTGAATGTCTGGGAGTGAAGAGTACTGAAGAAGATATTTAGTGGAGTGAAAGTATAGGAGACAATATGGACAAGGAGAACCAATGCAGAAATTAAACTTCTATATGGAAAAGCATCTATAAGTCTATTCAGATAGTTAGGTCTTCCAGATTGCGGTGGTTGGGTCATGTATTAAGAATGCCAGATAGTAGATGGGCAGAACAAGTATTGTTAAGAGGAGATGGACGAATAATAAAAGGACGATCAAGAAGGAAGTGGTTGGATGCAAGGGTAGGAGGATGGCAGGATGCAGCCATGAATAGAGTAAAATGGAGAAAGATAAGGCCTTTAAGGCCTGTCGAGCTGTTTTATTATTATATATTAGAATTACTAGGTTCTTGGGTAGAACCGCGTTTAAAATTTGTAAAATCTCGACGTTTCGGCTTCTACGTTGAAGCCATTATCAGTAGAATCTAGTTGCTTTGCTCCGAGGTATCAGTCTGCCTATTCCCCAGGACTCACAACTAAAAAAGGAAGCTTATATATATATATATATATATATATATATATATATATATATATATATATATATATATATATATATATATATATATACTCATGATGTAAGAGACTTTCGTAATTTAACTAACGATTCTTCACATCATTTGAAACAAAAAAGTTCCTTACTCTAAGTGCCTAAAACCTACGGGTTCCCGCGAAAAAAAGTTACAAAATTATTATGGAAAGCTATGATAAGAATTAACATTTTAAGAAAATATACATATATAGAAGCATGTTTGGCAAATATTAATTTGTTATTACTTAACAAATAAACTTTAAATAAACTAATGAACATTGTTAAAAAAAATAGCCGCAAACCAATGGCAAAGAATGATATTTCAACATTGCGACAAAATTATTCCGGTGTATGTATTCATGTTCAATTTAAAACCAACTATGTATTGCTTCTTATTTACGAAGAAGCTCATTTTAAGAACATCTATTTTTGCTGTTGCTGGCAAGATTATAAATATGCCAGGACTTTTTCAACGTGTTCGGGAAAACTAGTTAAATAGTGTCAAGCTTGCATAGACTCAAATGGTATATATTTTAATTATTTACTTTAATAAAACAATTAATCATGCCTTTTTTAATGTGATGTGAATCGTTTAAAATGTTATATGGTTATAATTCGAAAGTGCGACGGTGCCTATTGTTAAGAACATTTCAGAAAGTTCTGAACTTTTTTCCACAGAAATGGTTATATTTTGGATACATGTCTTTATACAGATAGGTGTCAGGCATGTGCAGTTGAGGTTGTCTTCTATATATCTCTCTCCATTTCTTCCTATCTTGTGTCAGTTCTATAATTTCATCCCTTATTATGACCCTTTTTCCAGCCTCCTCTCTTACCCCATTGTTCCATGTTCTTCTTGGCCTATTGTTTACAGTTCTTCCCTTGGACTCGCGCTTCGTACACTCTCTTTGTGAGTATGTTTTCCGGCATGAGACATACATGTCCGAACCACCTTAGTTGTCCTTCAGCTGTTTTATCATTTACGGGTTCAATCTGTAAGTTTTCTCTAATTATTTTATTTCTGATTTTTCTGTGTTTTGTTCTCTATTTTCCTCAAGGACCTTATTACCATTGCATTTATACGTGTCTTATGTTTATCTGTTAGAGTCCACGTTTCGCTACTGAACATTATTGTTGGTCGGATTCCCTTTTTAATTACTGTTTTTTTGTTATAACCTTTGGAATTTCATTCCTTTAAAGAAAATTGGCCTATCGTTTATCGTTTTATCGTTTATTTCTACTTCCATTCTTCCTTTTCTCTCGATTATCGATCACAGGTATTTGTAGCTTTTTACTTGTTCTATCAGCTTTCCTTTTAATTGTATGTTATGTTTCTTGTTTTCTTTGAATATGACCATAGTCTTTGTCTTATGTCTATTAATTTTCATGTTTATTTTTGTCAGCTGTTCATTCAAAATTTTTAAGTTGTGTTGAAGGTTCTTTTCTGTATCCCCTACTATGGCCATATCATTTGCAAATATCAATTCGGTCAATTCAATCTGTTGCAATTTCCAGTGGCCGAATTTCAATGTTTTAATGTTTTCTTTGCTTCCTTTAACGCTTCGTCTACTTCAAGCGAGGATAACAATGGACTCAGCACACATCCTTGTTTTACTTCGATAGTTGTAAATTCATTCAATTCCTCATTGTTTAACTTCACGAAGGTCTTGTTTCTCTGTACATAGCCTTTATTATTTCTGCTGTTCTATCTATTTCTCGTTTCTCTAGAGTTTTCCATATGTCCTCTTTTTTAATCCGATCAAAAGCTTTTTCTAGGTCTATGAAACAGATATGAGTATATCTATTCTTTTTTTATTAGTTTTTCGCTTCTTTGTCTTAGCATGAACAGTATGTGCTCCTTCCCCTCCTAAATCCACATTGTGTTTTCTCCATTGTCGTATCGATTTTTTCTCCTTTTGTCCAATATTCAGGTCATAACCTTTCCTCGTATGCCCATCAAAGTTATTCCCCTATAATTATTGCAATCTCTCTTGTCACCCCCATTATGCATTGGCAATATGATTCCAGAGTTACATTCCTTTGAGACTTTTACCTTTCTCATAATGTCATTCAACAACCCTGTCAGGCTTCTTACTCTTTCCTTTCCCATATATTTTATTCATATTTAGTGTTATAATGTCTCTACCCGGTGCCTTTCTCACTTTTAAATTCTCTATGGGTTCAATAATATAAACAATTTCGTAAAACTATAATAAATTCTAGATATTTTCGATATTATTGATAATCCGTTTACGTTATCAGTGATTACCAACTATTTTTGAATGACTTTCATAAGAAATACCTCTATCGGTAAGTCATCTAGGGTTAATTTACAGTGTTATCTATATTTTACTAATAATAATTGTAAATTCTACTTAAGTTACAAATTTTTTTATATTTTAGAAAAAAATTGCGTTTGTAAGTCTTAAAATGTTGGCTATATGGAATTAATGAATTTATTATCGAGAATATCTCCATAAATATGAATTTTATGAAGAAAATGGAAAGGACCTTTTTTGAAGAGAATTTACTTTCCTACAAAACTGCTCCTATATCGTTTTCTCAAATCCGTATACTTTAAGAACAACTACGATTTTTACAAAAATTAACTTGATCGTCTTGAGGCATGTGTTATTTTTGTTAAAAAATTAAATAAAATTCCCCTGTATTTTTTCATCAAAAGGACGGTTTTTTGGGGCGTCAGAAAAAATGTTATTTTTAACGACCACCCTATATATATATATATATATATATATATATATATATATATATATATATATATATATATATATATATATATATATATATATATATATATATATATATATATATATACAATCCTAATTATATTCCTTAAACCTAAAAGTGTTAGCAGATCACATCACATCTTTTTCTACTGTGAAATCATTTTTTTCAACTAACCAACGTGGTGACTTGGTGACTTCAGTTTAATATTTATTTATTCGATTCAAACAAGAATTAAAATGTCGAATAGAAGTTCTGATGGTTTTTGTTACGTTTGTGGACGGTTTATATTTTCAAAAATATTAAGACCCATTGTAGATTCGTTAAAAAATGCATATCTTCATTATTTTGGATTTCCTGTTGTGATCCTGTTGAAAGATAAAAAGTGGGCAGCTCATGTGTTTTGTGAAAGCTGTAAAATTGTTTTATTCCGGTGGTAATCAGGAGATAACGTATACCTTCCATTTGGTTCACCAATGTTATGGAGAGAACCTAGTAATCATGAAAATGACCGTTTCTTTTGTTTTACGAAGAGTGGGATATAATACAAAAAATAAGGCGAGTATTGTATATGTCGAAATTCCGTCTGTTTAGCCAATTTTATATTCGAAGATGACAATGAAAGTGATCTTTTAATTGTTAGTTAAATTGATTTCTAGGGATTCCGAAGATTTCTCTCTTCAAGGAAACACTCCACATTTAATTAGTCAAGCCGAATTAAATGACCTTATAAGAGATTTATAATTATCAAGATCTAAAGCAGAGCTTCTTGGTTCTCGCTTACAACAATGGAATTTATTAACACTAGACATGAAAGTTACGTTGTTCATATATAACTATAATAAAATAGAGTGGCGCTGATTCGTAGACTCTTCAAAATATCTGTACCGATAGGACACGCAGTGCATTGTAAAGAGAGCTATGAAACGATGTGTATTTTAATGAATTTGATAAACTATGAAGAACACCAATGGAAAGTGTGCAGTCAGCAACCTCAGACATCGGTTTGTTATTTGGATTGCATGGAGGTTACACAAAATACTCTTGTTTTTTTTGTATGTGGGACAGCAGGGCCAGAGAGCATCATTATGTAATAAAAGAACGGCAGATTAGGACCGAGTATATTGAACCGGGCAAAATGAACATTAAATATGAGTCGTTGGTATATCCAAAATACATTATTCTACCCCTTAAAAATTGTATTGGGACTTATGAAAAACTTTGTGAAGGCGCTAAACAAAAATAGTGATGCTTTCCTGTATTTACAAAAGTATTACAGAAGCGAAACTGAAAGAGGGAATAGTTGTTGGCCCACAGAACCCGTAAAGTTATAAAAGATCCTCAGTTTGAAAGCCTTTTATCTGTTAATGGAAAAGCTGCTTGGAAGTCATTCAAAATGGTCGTCGAAGAATTTTTGGGAAATCAAAAAAGTGAAAATTATAAAGATATTGTTGCTGATTTATTGAAACATTTTCAACAGAAGGGAGTGAACATGTCATTGAAGATTCATTCCCTGCACCCGCATTTGTGTTTTTTCCCGGAAAACTTAGGAAGTATGAGTGACGAACAGGAGGAACGTTTTCACCAAGATTTAAAGATTTTCGAAGAACGATATCAAGGATTTTAGGATGAAAATATGTTAGGGGATTACTGTCGGTTCATTATAAGAGAAACCGATCCAAAAAACTATAAAAAGAAGGCGAAAATTAGCCACTTTTATTTTCTTTTATTATTCATACTAAGATTTTTTCCCATTTTTAAGTAAATAAATATTTCTAAAAGCAGACATGACAGAATTTTATTATTTTTTCTGGATAACTCTTACCTAAATAAACAATAATTAACAACTTCCAGCTGGGGTATAAAAACCGTATAAACTGTTCTTATCAAGGTAAATTATTTTCTTATGGAAATAAACGCTCAAATTTTGCGAAAAAATCGACATTATTAACCGAAACACCTGTTATATTTTAAATTTTTATGTGTGAATAGAATCTTCGAATTGCTTAATTTTGTACACTTCAGAACATATGTTTGACTGCGCAATTTAATATTTATAATCAATTTATATGATAAGAGTTGTATACACAATAACAAAATTGTATATTAGCACGCTTAAAGCTCTCAAATTTTCAAATAAAAATAAATCTCTTTTTTTTCAGGTGTTTCTGGGGCTGTTGCCTTATTCCCTGCTGTATGGACTCTTGCAGAAACGTCAAACACAAATGCCCGAACTGCGAATCATACCTCGGTACATACAAAAGATAAAAAAAAAACAGATATCAAAACCAAAACAGCATCACAAATTTTGTTTTCATTCTGTATATAGATAGGTTTAAACGAAATTAACTTTATATTTTTTTCTTGTTATAACTAAATGTGGATCAGTTCTTGTTTAACAATTATAATTAGGCAAACATGAATGATGATTAGTGGCATTACTTTATGTTGCTCTCTCCAAAAAAACAAACACGAACATGCAACACTTAAAAGACATTTGATAATAAGTAATAAGAAGCAATTTGTAGATAATTTTTTATTCTGACCATACGAGGTGTGTAAAGAAAGTTATGAAATTGATTTTTTATTATCTACATTATCTACTTCAAAGTAGTTGTCTTGGGAAGCCACATAGCGCTGAGGACGATTTGCCTATTCTTCATATCAGTGCTCAGATATTGGAATCTGGTCGATTAAGGCCTTTTCAACGTTCTCCAATGTCCCAAAATTGTGTCCCTTGAGGTGAATTTTCAATATTAGAAAAGGAAAAAGTCACAAGGATTCATTCTGGTGAATAAGGAGGCTGGGAAGCCACAGAGATGTTTTTACTTCCCAACAAATGGTTAATTGAAATCGGTTAGTGCTAAGGTGCATTGTCGCATTACACCTGGGTGTTTTTGATGTTCGGTTTCACAAGAATGATCTTTTTTCAAAGTCTTTCAAGAACTTCTGGCTAAAAATTCTATTTTAGCGTTTGATGTTGAGGTAGAAATTCCTTATGGAAAATCTCTTGGCTATCAATAGAGCAAATCCACACGTTTTTGGTCTTTGATTTTCTTTTCTGGCTATTTTTGACCAAGGTGAGTTTGGAGGGCGGTATTCCTGTTTCTGGCGTTTCGTTTCCAAATAGTATTCAAATATCCAAGACTCGTCACCAGTAATTACACCTTTTAGAAAATGAAGGTAATTTTCAATCTGCCCCAAAAAACAAAGACATATTTTCCTGCTGTTGCCTTTTTGATCCTACGAAAGGCTTTGCGAAACTGTTTTCGAGCAGATTTTCTTCATCTCCAATTCATTGTTCTGAAAATTTGATGAACTATGTGAGTCAAATTATAACCGTCAAACGACGATTAGGACAGCCCCTGGATTCTTTGGGCATGTTGATCAGTTCCTCTTTGAACTCCTTGATAAAACTCTGTTTCCATATGCCTGTTATATGTTGGCCTGCCTCCTCTCCAAAAGTCAATAGTGTTACCAGATCAAATTCGACACAACCGGTCTCAATACTTTATTAACCACGTGTGTTCTGTAACGTCACAAGGATTCTGGAGTAAGTTGCAGAGCCTCAATTCAAACAGTTACCGAATAACTGATTTATAAATACATCAGTACATTTTATATTGAATCTCCTATAAGTTAAAAATAAGTTGTATATGAGATTAACATCATACAACAGTAGTGATGGATGATCAAAGCCTCGTATGATCCTCGAGAATCAATGAAATCTTACGACCAGTTTCGAAGCCGGTACTCTTCATTGGATGAGCTAAATTAATTTCCCAATACAGAAACACGTATATAGACATCAACGTCTCCTGTCGTCAGAAAATGTATCGTTCCTGAAGCAATACTGTTGTGTGTAATTATTCACCTGTACCTGCTGTATCAATACTGCCAAGTATTGACAACACCGTGCTGTATTTGCAAAATACATTCCCAACAAGCTTCTTGCCGGTAGTTTGAGAAACAATATTCAGTAAATTTACTAGAACATTGTCCCCAATAAAAACCATAAAATTTATAATGACAAAATAAACATTTTTAAATAGAAACAGGAAAATAACTGTAAATATAAATAAGAGAAAGTGTGCCTCGAAGGTATGAGACGGGCGAAAACTCTCCTAGTAGCCGTACAACTAATTTTGCAAAACGGTGTTGTCAGAGCTATTTTTAAAATTTAGATTAGTTATACATATTTATATGAGCGCCTCCTCGATTATGTCATAAAACGTTCACTTGTTTTTTCGCAATTTGCAACCACGCAAGTACAGTTACGTGAAGGTGTCATCAAACAATAGTGGACAACACCGAGACGTGAAAATAAAACAAAATCATTCAAAACCAAAAACGATTTGGCCAACGTTCAATTTTGAATAATAATAAATTATATTTTGTTTTCGATAAATTTCATTATGAATATTCGAAATTGGCTATGGCATATTAAATTTTGGTCCTTGTGTTTTCTGAAATACATATTTCTGAAAAACATTAAATTTGCAGTGTTGTTTAGAGTTAAACGATATTGTTTAATTATACATATGTATTTATTAACAATAATGTATCCTGCTATTTGTTTATATTTGTTATATACTAATTGTAGAAATAAAATATTTTTTTATTACGTCAACATTTATTAATCCTCTCAGTAGAAATTATTTCCCAATCATTATGTTACATTATTGGTCAAATTTAACGAATATTTGATAAACGCCCTCTTGTGGTGAAAAAAGTACCACTTTACCTTGACGATGCACCCGCCGTTACAATATCTATCCTAGTATCCAGACTTGACCCCACTGGCCTTCTTTCCCTTCCCAAATGCGAAGAAATGGCTGGAAAGAAATTCACTTCAAATGAAAAGATCTTTACTGAAACAGAGGACTGTTTGGCGGAGTTCGACAAGTTCTGTTGTTTTTTGGGTGCCATAAAAAAGTTGACAAATCGGTGGGCGAAGTGTATCAAACGAAAAAGAACACAAAAAATATCTGACTTTCCATTCTACCCTCGTACAACACCATTGTAAAAAGTATAATTACTTATGGCAGCGAAGTATGGTAACTAAAATTAATGCAACAGAAATGGACTTCTGGAGACAAGTTCTAGGAGGGCCCGGAAAAAAATCAATGAAGAAAGAATTACAGAAATATTAGGGTCACGTATGTACAGACACACCGAAGAACGACCTTGACCTCCTTCAACGGAATCGATACATTGAATCAATTCAATTTATGGTGTGTACGACGCGTACAAAATAAAGCAATGCGACTGGTGGCGTAGCGTTCAATTTGACCATACTGTTGGCTTCCTCATTGGAGAGGGTCTGTGCAAACATCTGATGCGTCCTCATTGCAAATGTCAACTCCCTGGAGTCACTCAGATGCGATATCAAGTCTTGTTTTATACTTGGTCACAGTTCGATGGAGACTTTTAAAAACTTGGTGACCGAGGAACTGACAGCTGATGCTGCTCGTTTGGAGCTAATGTTATGCTGTCCACTTGCTAAATATTAAACTCAATTGGTGATATTACACTGGTTGACTAATATTAAGTGAATTTATCTCCGAAACGGGTCTAGGGGTTCTCTAAAGAGGCCGGCCGCGGTGGTCTGGTGGGTTAGCCGCCTGCCTGACAATCTAAAGGTAGCTGGTTCAATTCCAGCGCGGATGGGTGTTTTTCTTTAATTCTTCTGTCCGTCTTACTTCCTACCCTACACACACATTTATACACTCACATATACACACACACGCCCACACATATCCACACCTAAATGTTTGTGATTGTTTCTAGGCAACTGTAAAATCCGACAACGAATTACCCCTCAGTCACGACAGTTAAAAGCTGAGTAAGGCCGGATGCCTTCTGAGAAGTGTTCGACGTTGGTCACTCGCCAGTCGGTAGGCGTCCTGATAGACTTATGGGTAGGTACATAACCAAGGGTTTATAGCCTGAGGGGGTGCTTGGCTGGGTTTGTCGGTAGCTGATGACCGTGGTTCGGAACCCACGTTAAGCTGTAGGCCCAGTCGCTAAATAGCCTAGTTACTATACTATTATATAGTATAGCCTAATATAGTTACTATATTAGGCTATATTATATAGTCTAATACTTTACCTTTTTCTCTAAAGAGCCCTTGGAGATCCTCATCTTATATTAGTTCTTAGTTTGGTAGAAGAAAAATTCCCATGGCATTTTATAGAAATAGGCTTACTTGTATATTAGAATACAAAGTACATACATTCTGTGTAAAAATGAATTGTTAAAATAAAATACATCATAGTTAAATCGAACCACATATTTGACGTCGACTAACAAAACTATCTGATGTAAATAAACTAGCTCAGTTATCGTGCTCAAATTAGACATCGTAACTAGGCACATTGCTGCCATCTTATGGAAGAAAATTAAATTAAAGAATATTCTACACAGGCTTTGTAAATGATAAATTCCAGGTAATTTTTACACAGAATGTTGTTTGGTGGGGGGTCTGTTTATAATGTAGAAATAGGAAAATACTTTAAATAAGTAGGAATAATATTTTTATTTTCAGTAATAATAATACAAAGGACCAAAGTATTATTAGTAGAAAATGTCAGGCTGAAAGACACGCCACAAAATATTTCTGACAAATATTTCACGAAGATTCTTTAAGCCCTCCACTATTTAAACGTCTCCTAAAGTACATTTTTTTTGTTATAAATATAATATATACAACAAAAATTATTCTTTTAAAATATGTACAAGTTTGAAAACATAGTATCACAATAATGAATGTTTTTTTTTTACATATTTCTTTTGGCTCTTCAGTTAAACAACTGAGGATGATGATTTCATATAAAATGAGATATTTACAACTAAACACCAAATTAAATAAACACTTTTCTTTTAAATCTCTCTCCTGATGACCCTAACGTGGTTAGGGAAACGCGCATCGACAAATTTAAAAACAAGTGATCTGGGGTTTAGCGGTAAATCTCTTTGAGTTTAGTGTTTCACATCAATGGTTACAGTTTGAAGAATCGAAATATTTAGAATCAAAAAACAAAATATAATAAAAACTCTACAAATTGTATCGATTTTTAGTCGTCGACTTTGACAAAATAATGAAAGGAACTAAAAACGTATTTTTTTTCTAAAATATATGTTTACAGTTCGTAACAGTCTTTCGAATTCACCGGGATAATTTTGATTCAATGAAAGTAACGGCGGGTTATTTTAAAATTCAGACAACAAAGCGAAAATGTGAAGAAATGTTCAAGAAAACAAACATACCTATATTTATAATGTAATTATAAAAAAAATGAAGGATAACAAAACGAATATTTCTTCTTTATTGATCTTCGTGCGACCTTTCCAACAATTTAGTTGCGCTATAAACCTACATTAAATAAATGAATCTAACAAACAAACATGTTACTCGAAGGTGTACCAAATCCTCCTCCTCCACAACCTGGAGGCGGAGGATCATCGTTCCTCCTCTGTTTGTAACCAGCACTATTCCTGGTTCCTGTTCTCTGTTCCAAATCACTTTCCGACTGGTCTTTACTAACAGCCGTCTGTAACGCAGTCGATAAGCTACTGCACGGTAAATTTTCAGGTTCCATCAGGTCCTCGCGCGCGTAGAACAATATGTATGGCGTCTCCGGAGGTTTCACTAAGTGGAGACTCTCTTCCGCTGACTTGCTAACGACGCTGTCGTTGAATTTGTACCAGCCAGTCGTGTCTCTGGCGAAGGTGTAATAATGACCGGAGTCAACGCTGGTACCGCAGTGAACCACAGCGGCGTACAGATCGAAACAGGCACCTTCCAAGCAGATTCGACCGTCTAGATTGACGCGCTGTAGGAGTTTGGTTCGCGTCTGCGACGCCGGGTCATAACGGAAGTGTTTCAACGTTAAAATTAAGTGATTGGGTATGGAGACGATCTTTGTCAGTCTTTCTCCGTCTAGAAAACAAACGATTATTTATCAAAAGGTCAATGTCGAGGTCATTATGTAGTTGTAAATAAATTATATAATGATACAACACGTGGTCTAAACATATTTGCTACTCAAATCAAAAAAATAGCTGATTAAGAATAAAATATAAATTTTCCTCCCATCATAGGTTCAACTTTTTTTATTCTAAGTCCAAAACTCTCAGGATTTTCTTTGCAGCTTCAGACGATTTAAAATGGACACTCAGGGGCGGGTGTTGAAGTGGGGGGGGGGGGGGGGGGAAAGGTTATTGTTTAATATTCATTGTTATTTTGTTATCGCTCCACCACGACACGTCATACTTTGTTAGAACTTAACGTCTTCTTTTAATGTGTAAGGTTTTAATAAAGGGTTGTTCAATCAATAAAAGTATCAGAACTTGACAACGAGATGCAATGATAACTACGAATGGTAATTTTAATTTCATCTGCAATTTAACCGGTAACTTTAATTTTATCTTGAAAAACAAATAATAAAATTATGTTTTGAGAATAATGATTAAATAGTCTCGTCGGCTCTGGTGGAATCTATTCTGGAGACCCAATTTTCAATTACTCTTTCACACATATCGCGTAGTATATATTCAGTGCTGGCCCGAATGTTTCGTTTGCGGTCAAGAATTGTTCGGGATTTATTTCTGTAAATCGGAGATTTCACATAACCCCACAAAAAAAAATAATCCAGGGACGTGAGATCGCATGATTTTGAAGCCCAGGTGACATTATTATTTCGCGGAATAACGCGTCCAGGAACCGTGAAATAAATCGATTGTCTGGTGCGATGTGTGACAAGTCGCACCGTCATGTTGAAATAAAACATCGTTTATATTCACATTTATCAGTATCATCGTTTATATCCACAGTTATCAGTCACAGATATTCTTCACCATTAACAGTAAAACGACTTCCATGTTCGTCTTCAAAAAAAAGTCATATCCATCCTTTAGTCCAAAAACAACACCAAACAGTGACTTTTTTGGATGAAAAGGTAACTCCTGAATCAGTTTAGAATTTTCATGGGGCAAATCCCGCAATTATGTTCAGTTTACAAAGCCATTAAATCAGAAAGAAGTGCGCTTCGAAGGAAAATATTTTTGCCCCAAAGTTGTTACATCATTCCAACCAACCAGAGTTAGTTTTCGCCTCTAATAATGGTGTTATGTAATAACACACGTTTGTTTAAACACTGAAAACGAAAAAGCGGGGTATCTAAGATGTTGTTTATTATATCATGGATACTTCTAGGACAACCAGACCCCCTTCGCGCATAACTTTGATCCTCAAACCATCTTATACATGTCCTCATGAAGCTAAAAGCAACAATGTCCAATAATTCTGCTATTTCACAAAAACCTGTTTTTTCGATACAATAACTCGTCCCTTTTGAATCTCCGATAATTGAGCGGATAAACGGAATGGTCTACAATTTTTGCCCCGCTTAGTAATATAATAGGTGTTTCGGTTAATAATGTCGATTTTGCTAAGAGAAGCGTTACTAATTCAGTTGTCGGTCTAAACTAAAGACGTCTATGGCGTTTTGGGCGGTAAACGTACGCCATCAAAAGCCAGTTCGTTATTAATGATCATTTTGCAAAAAACATAGTTTTCATAGCTTTGAATATGCCAAATTATGTACCAGAAAAAGACGTTTTACGGGGAGGTTTAACAACCGTTTGAAGAAAACGGCTGCTGAAAGTTATCGATTGTTGGTTGAAACTCTAACCCAAAAAACTTGTGAACGATGCTTTAAACGCCTTAAAAGTGTCGATTTTGATATAAAAGACAAGGAGTGTAAAGGACAGCCGAAAAAGTTTGAAGATGCAGATTTGCAAGCATAATTGGCAATCCACGATCAACACGCATTGGAAAATATCTAGAAGGAAGGAAAATCGGTTCCATATCAATTGAAGGAAGAGACATTGTAAGGTGAAAAACCACTTGTTAAATTTTGTTTGCCAGGCAGAAGAGAAAAGGTTTTTTGCATAATGTTGTGACAGATCATGAAAAGTGGCTTTATTTTGACAACTCAAATCGCAAAAAGTAATAGGTAGTCCCAGGCCAGACTTCAACATCACGCAGTGAGCAATATGTATGGAAAGAAGGCCTTGCTGTGTATTTGGTCGGATAATAGGGGAGCTGTGTATACAAATTGTTGTAACCTGGCGATCGATACACATAAAAATTGATAAACTGAGGGAAAAACGACCAGAATACGACCAAAGACACAATAAAATAATTTTTCAACATGACAATGCCCGCCTATGTTGCAACATGTATAAAAAAAAATTTTAGAAAACGTTAAATGAGACGTTCTACCCCATCCGGCGTATTCATCAGACTTCTTACGAATATGTGAAAATTTGGCTTCATGAATGATTGGCCTCAAAAAACCAAAAGCTCTTTTAGCGCGCGGTATCCATTGTTTAAAAAGAAATATGGGAAAAAATAATAGCTAACGATGGCTAATGCTGTGACTATTAAGGCAATTTATTTTGTTATGGAAATAAATGTTCAATTTTTTCGAAAAAATCGACATTATTAACCGAAACACCTATTACGAAAAATATTTCACTTCATGATAAAAATGTAATTTTTTAAACCTTTATATAAAAGGTAATATGAAGGTAAACAAGCAAAAAATAACTATTTTTGTGTTAAAGATATGCTATAGAGTGAATAAATTTTAAGTTTGATTCAAATAAGTACACAGGGTGTGGCACTTTTTTGACATTCAGTAAATATTAATTTGCAAGTTCAAAAAAATTTAATTAATTTCAAGAAAAAAATTAAACTCAAGGTTCTTCATTAGCAAAAAGCATTTAAGGGTGATCTTGATAACAGTGAAGATTTGCTAAATTTATAATGTTTTTCCACAGAAAAATTGCTGGGACCGGGAACGTTTAGTTTGTATTGCACCGCGATTTTTCCTAGGTCAACGTCCTAGTCCTGTCCTTTCCACCCTAACCTAAATTTTTTTGATAACCATCAGCACGTCGATGGCACGTCGAGAAATTAAAAACCAGTGACTTGGTGCTTAGTGGCAAATCTCTTTGATTTCACACCAAAGGTTCAAATAGAAGAACTGAACAATGCAAGAGTTGGGAATCATCAAAATTGTATGTTACTTAATTCTTTGCAATGAATCTACTTTTTGAAATATAAAGATTTTGGAGCTGTGTACAGTATCCAGACAGAAAGCTGCTACCAACACTATGCAGATTCTCAAAGAGGAAAAACTAGAGCAAGTGTTGCATGAGAGATGGAACCGCGTCAGGTGCAAGTTCAACAAGTAAGTATTCTTTGTACTTTTCTTTTTTTTTGGGTTTTTCGCTACAATCTAAAACTCAAAAAATATCAAATATATCTGTTCTTATGTAAATAAATATAAGATATAATATAATATTTATATAAATAAATGTAAGAACAGATATTTTTTATATTTCTGGATTTTCGATCGTGGCGGAAAACCCAAAAAAAAAATAAAAAAATATATGAACACGCCACAATCATTTAGACAATAAGTGATCTTTGATTTTTTTTGGAGGAAATGCAATTTAGAATCCAATTTTACCTAATGACAGAATAAAACTACACAAAAGAAAACTTTTATAAGAATATTTTGTATTTTGGAGGAGATAATAAAATAAAGAATGATATTATGAAGATGCTCCAAGCAGAAGAGTTAAAGCGAACGTTATGCGAGAGGGAAGCGATGGAGCTAGGAGATTTAAAGCGAGCATTATGAGAGAAGGAAGAGATGGTGCTAGAAGTCCTATATTTCAGGTGAACAAATATTATTTGATTTTTTTAGGAGAAAATACAATTTAGCATCCAATCTTAACTTAATCAGGGAATAAACCAACACAAAAGGTCAAGATAATAAAAATAAAATAAAGGAACTTACCAGTCAGCCTGTTGCAGGAGTCACACCTGTACTGGTTATCACCGCATAGTTTTTCTGATTGCAAAAAGAATTCCATCAAGCTCTGCACACTCGGATTATCGGCGTTCTGTGGTAGGGACAGCTGTAAATCTCGGAATCCGTCCACTTTCTCACTTTTAGTCCCACATTCCGCACACCTCGACACCGTCAGAGTTTTCCCGCCAAACGATTGTTGAACAACCGTCGGAATCGGTTCTGCGGCTGCCCCTTCTCCTCCTGAGACCACACCATCTCACATAAGTCCGTTCCTATTTAATTGTATATGACTTACCTTCATTACTGGCGTTTTCTGCTTGCTTACTTTTCTCCTGTTCGTGCAGCGTGTCGAGAAGGTATCCCAAGAACTCGGAACTGTCGTGTTGGTGCCCCTGGAGGAATCCAGGCGGTCGCAGAAGAGTGAGAATATCGTTGGGAGAAAGACTAAACTTTTTCGAATGTTGCAACAATGCAAACAAGACCTGTAACTTGGAGAAAAGAGGCAGCATACCCTCGTTTTGTAGCAGCACTTCATTCCTAAAAGTCTTAGTCATGTAAAGTGCCTGAAGAATACTGTTCATGTAACATGTGTTGCCTAAATTGTACAATCCAACTTTTCCTATGGAAGTTCTCAAAGGCAATGACACTGCCGTACTGTTTGACCATCTGGGACATTTTAAAATATCTTTATAGTTGCTAGTTAAACAAAAGGACTTTAGAATCTCCTGAAGAGGCTCGTATAATGCTGGATATCCAGGAAAATGATCCATAAGTGCGGCAAGTAAGGTTGTTACGTGTGTAAGATAGTTCTTACCCGTTTCATCTTTGGCAAGGATTTCAATTAGTTTTGGGGCAAGGGGAACAATCTTGTGGAAGGCCTGAGGATTATGCTGCACCCTGGTCAACATGAGATACAGTACAGACCAGATACATCTTCTATTTGCTGGGATAATGAGCAGTTTGAACAGTGGCTCTATGGTGTTGAGAGTAACCTCCACCAACATGTCATAGTAGTTTTCTTGTTCTAAACCAATCATAAAAGCAAGAACAAGAGGCCCCAAATTCTCAGTCCAAGTCCACTTTGTCAACCAAGTACATAAAGTTTGAAGAGCTCTCTCCAAACTTTGGTCAGGGTAACCAGAATTCAAAATGAATTTTACAGCACCTGTAATTGAAAAGATAAAAATTCTATTCTTTCATAAGCACTGTCTGATTGATCCTACTGGCTAATTCTTCAACACTGATCAGTTGTAATACTATTGACATCACAGGGCTGGGATTCTTGGTGGGATTTGAGATCTCATCATAGAGTGCCTTAAGAGCAACAAAAATTACTTCACTATTGTTGTTGGCACATTCATTTATCAGAATGTTCTGTATACTTTTTACATCTTCAATGAATTTCATGTATTGAGTAGGTTCACTGGGAATAGCTACTGTGCCTAAAACATCTTCAGTAAGTATGAATCAAAAGGTTTAAAGAATTCAACTTACCAAGACTCACAATATTTGTATACATATTAATGGAGGTTCCATCTCCCTCTTTCAATGCCCTCAGTATTATCTGAAGGCGTGGATCAGGTGGTGCTACAGGACCCACCACATTTTTTTGTTTGACAGCCATGTTTTTATTCCTTTGCAAAATAAAAAATATTTTTGCAATACACAATAAAAATGATTCATATTATATATACATGCATTACTAAATTTTAAATGACTTGATCTTTATTTATTCTGAAATTTTGAGTGTGGCCTTTAATATCAAAGAAATTAAATGGATCAAAATATAATAAAATTAGAACTTTTGACATACCAATATATTCACACATGAAATTTCTTTATATGCATGGCAACGCTTCTGGAAAGTTAACTTTGGCCTGATTCTAATATAGAAAAATAAATATGACCATAAAACCTAAGGTGTATTGCTAAAATTATAATTGGTTATACTGTACAGTTAGAAAATCAGGTGTGCATAAAACTGGAAAGAATTGCAACAAAAATAAACCTGACCCATTCTTGGCGTGATAAATACAGTCTGTTTTGCGTCCGAATAAATGTTTGAAAATAATTTTCTAGTTTTTTCTTGGCTATACACTAATTATTTTGGATTTTCTTACCTTGTATAACCTTTTACGTCAAATCAATGTC
Organism: Cosmopolites sordidus; assembly: GCA_031761425.1. NCBI lineage: Eukaryota > Metazoa > Arthropoda > Insecta > Coleoptera > Curculionidae > Cosmopolites > Cosmopolites sordidus. The sequence goes on along the minus strand of JARFXV010000220.1, from coordinate 66,298 downwards.
ATTTCTCGATTTTTCCCCGAAACTATTCTTATTGTTTTTGTTTCTTTGGGTGTATCCTCAACTATTAGAACAATTTCACTACACTACAATTTTAAATATACGGATATAACTGTTTATTTGAACTAAATTTATAGAAAGAACTCTATCAAAGCAAAAAAAGGCAACTGGGAATGACACTGCTGACATTTGACAGGAAGACCAAAAACCTATATATAACGGTGAGTTGAATATTTAGATCGAGATACCAAGATACTAAAATCTGAAAATATTTTGTATAATTTATTTTATACAGTATAATTAAGAGAGAGTTATAATTTCTAAACATAAATTGAAATTACTACGACACTTGGTAATGTTAAACATTATTTTAATTATTATCATATTTATTTGCATTTTTATTATTATATTTACTTTTGGAGAAAAAGGAATCGAGAAGGCTATGGAAGGGACGCTGCTAAAAAAATGCAATAAAAGAAGCCAAAATGTAATATAAAAGATGAATATCACATTTATTGACGTTGTAGTCGTGTTAGTGTAATTAGAAGACTTTATACAAAAACTGGAAGGTTAGTACTATGACTATTTTACATTAACAGTATTTTGTTATTATTATTTGATCAGGGCTCGATTTTCCTAAAAAACTTGAACCGATTAGTTTAAAGTTAGTTATTTTACATATGTCCACCAACATCAAACATTTAACATTCAAATTTTGGATGAATTCAAGTTTTTTAGATTTATAATAACAAAACACTATAAGATATATATATATTTAACAGATGCGGTAATTTTGAAATGTGACAATTTTGAATTTATATATATAAATCACATTTAGTTTATAGGACATAATTGGTTTTTCAGACATTTTGGTATCGGTACTTACAAACTGTAAAATTTACGACTAGTGATCTTTTGGTACAAGTTTCGTATAAATTACTTACAGTTGTACTATACAAAAAATTTCATTAAAAAACTATATATAAGAACGTTTATAGATTAGATTAAAAAATGCGCCGGGCTTTTAGTAGCAAGATATTTACAGATATGAACATTTTTCTTTTTATTTGGTAATTAGAATATCAATTATTATTACAGTTGAAAAATTGTTCCTTTTTTTAATGGTGTGTATCTTTTTATACGTAATAGCAATATAATAAGATCAATAAAATCAATTATAGTTTGACAGGTATGAACATGTATATGTGTATTCTGTGTTATCTAGTAATGGGTTTTATTGAGTAGGTAGACTGTATTTTAAAATCATGTTATTTAATTGTACTAAGTTTTTCTTTTTCACATCATCTAAATGATAAGATTTGATAGCAAAGAAATGTTTTCATCTTGTGAATTTTTTAGTTGAAATTTGTTTAATGTTTTTATATTCTTATCATGAACAAATGAACTTTCCAATTTTTACTTTACTTATTTTTACTCCAATTTTATTTTTTTAAATTTATAAGATGTAAAAACAATTTTTAACTGTAAATCAAGGCATTAATTTTTAAATTTACGACTCAAATATTGCTGGAATCAAAACAAAGACCAATTTCTTACATTTACTGCAGGCATTAAGGGGACAGGCAGGCAAATAAAGTTAATATGTTTTATAATGGCCATTATTGGGAATAGGTGTATGTTTGGTTGACTAACAATTAAAATTAAGTGACTATATATATATATATATATATATATATATATATATATATATATATATATATATATATATATATATATATATATATATATATATATATTTATATATATATATATATATATATATATATATATATATATATATATATATATATATATATATATATATATATATATATATATATATATATATATATATATATATATATATATATATATATATATATATATATATATATATATATATATATATATATATATATATATATATATATATATATATATATATATATATATATATATATATATATATATATATATATATATATATATATATATATATATATATATATATATATATATATATATATATATATATATATATGCGCTTTACAAATGAGGTGCTATTAAAAGTTGGCGTATTTTTTTGACTCAAGACATTTTCCGACAAATGGCGAAGGCGAAAGACTTTTATTAATAAATTGTTTTTGCCCTAATGATCACAAAGCATATCACAACGCTGTCTCCAACACTGGCCCTCATACGTTCACGGTCCCTCCGCCATCGGTTGCAGCATCGATGAGGGGGGCGGTATCGGTACCTTTGCTGGTACCGTTCTTCACCTCCAACCATGGAGGTGGGGGGTACCATTGTCATTTCTGAACTGTCGCCGAATTTGACTGACTTCCTAGGGCCTCTGTTAGCCAGAGTAGGTGGTTCCATGTAGCTAGGCGCCGCTCCCGTTGGTGAATGAGTCGGCGTCGGTCTGTCCATGTAGGTCAGTGCTTTTCTTTGATGGGAACTGAGGTAGCTGGTGGCTGTTGGTTGCGTTGTGCTATATTGGATGTTTGGCACCTGAAAGTATTGAAAGTGGTTAATATTTTTGTGGTAAATACGTATTCCACTTACTCTCATTATTTCATCGTCGATTGCTCTTCCACGACCAGCTTTATATTCTTGATACTGAGATATCACACAAAGTAAGGCATAGAGCTGGAAAAAACCAAACCAAATATTTTATAATGATTCTCAAAATTGCTTAGTTGGATAATATTAGGGTGATCCGTTAGTTCACTCGTAATTTTGCAACCAATAAAAACGCAATTGTTTCAATAGATATCATTTAATTGTGGTTTAAGCCATCTGTCGTTGTTCTTAAAGGGCAAAAACTGACGGCATTTGATGTAAAACTCTCTCGGTCTGGTGGAAGTATATTTGTGTAGAGTTGTTGACATACTCTAAAAGTCTATAATGGTGGCAATACAATAAGAGTGGCGTAGCCTTATTAATATAATATATTTAAACTAATTTTTATGGTGTTTCTAAGATAATATTAATTTTCTAGAATGAATTTACCCAAGCAATTACAGTAATACCTCAAAATTACAGTAATACCTCAAACTTACGCGATAGGTGGGACCGAACAACAACCGAATGCACGTAAGTTGGTGAACCTTTCATATATAAATGCACATATATTTTGTTTAACTGGGACCAAGTGTTAAAGAATAATTTAGAAAAAAAAATGGGTATTCAAATCTTAGATAATTAAACGAATTATAATATTATTTTAATGCAAAAAAAAGTTATTTTAATATAGAGGGCTTCATAAAGACAAACAAAGTCGACTGGCGGGGAAGATTTTCTCTTCTCAAATAAAATTTCTTTATAACACGTTGATAATCTTATATCTATGTTTTATAAAATTTCTAATCATTTTTCAATTGAACTGACGTCTTTCATCAGGCTCTCAGGTTTGCAACCGTCATTTGATCTTCAGATGCACTGGGTCAAAAGAATCAGGTTCTTCAATATTTTGCTCACACATGAGCGCTCATCAACTGTCAGCGCTTGATTATGTGAATCTAGCAGTTGTTGTACGTCGTCACCATCCATTTCTTAATTTAATTGTCTAGCATGATCGATAAGTCTTCAATAATTGGTGCTGATTCCACTGGAGTTTCAATAGTGAAAAAAATTGGACACAATTTTTTTCCAGACGCCACTTAAACTTTTTTGTAAAATTTTATCCCAAGATTTTCCAATAATGTTCACGGCATCTAAAACAATAAATTGTTTCCAAAAGCCTATAACAGAGAGTTGTTTGGCCTCGTAGCTTTATGGAGATGCAAATGATAGATTCGTGTAATAGTTTTAAATGTTTTGATGACACTTTTGTATTTTGTGGCATAAATTCAACTTTCACACGGGATTTGTTTTGATTGGCAATAACATTCGACTTCGGGTATGAAATGATGACCAAAACAATCCTAAATAAGGGCGGCTGCCACTCAAGCTTTAGGATTTTACTTTCAAATCACGGGCAAACCAGCTTTAGATTTTGGATTTTCCTAGCGATGAGCACTAGCTGCATTCCCGCCAACCATCCCTGTCAATCGATCTTTGGAGGTCTTAAGAAGTGGAAAGGTTTCTTTCCTTTACGTGCGATAAAAGTTCTTTTAAGCATCTTCTCAATCCAGACTCAGCCATGTTGAATTCGGTTTGGCTGCTATATCCATCTTCATCTATCATAGCTTGAGTTTCTCAGCCTCTTTATTAGCACTTGTCGCCTCTTCACTCTGCAATGCTATGCTGGTTACAGCGACTTTTAAATGAACCACCCGTTACTGGCTTTAAATATTTCATCTTTGACCCCCTCCCCAGGTTCCTCTTTAGGTTCCTCTTTTAATATTTCAAAAATCAGCTTAGTTTGAGAGCACACCGTGTTCTGATCAACAGTTTTTTTACTCTTACTTGATTTACCACACCATAATTTCAGCATTGTTTCCATCTCAAAGATTATGCCACCGTGTTTACGAACGATGTTTGAATTCAAATATTAAGCATTTTTCACAGCTTTGAAAATGTTTTCTTTCTTTTTTATAATCATTATGACTGTCGATTCTGGTAGATCAAACTTCTTTGCCAATTCACATTTTGTTTGTTTTGTATCGACATTCTTGATAATGTTTAGTTTACATTCCAAAGGTAATGTTTTTCTTTTCTTATTTGATGCAGAAGAATCAGTTTTACTTCGTTTAGATGACCTAGTTTTAAAATTATATAATCTAAAACAATTTGTTAGCATGCGTCGAGTCGACGCGAAACATTTTCGGGCATGTCGTAAACCGAACACAAGTTTGGGCGTAGCGGGATGGGACAACGGGTGTTGTGACGCCCGATTCAAAAATCACAAAAGACAGAGTAGCGTAATTCGGGGTATTACTGTACTTTATTCATAATTATTTGTTGATAAGATATTTTTGAAAAAATTACGTGGTCAGAAAAATTAGAGTAATTTTTATTATAAATCTTAAAAAAATCTAAAAGGAAGGTGTAATTCTTTTAAACTGTTTAGTCTATATAATTACTAAAGCTCAGTACTTTGTAACATGGTTCTTATTCTTAATTACTGATTGCCATCTTCTTTGCATGTAGTCGATTAGAAGTCTGCATGCTTTTACAGTTATTGAAAACCACCTGTCTGAATTTCTTACCACAATGTTTTCTTGTTTGCTATTTTTTTTAGCAATAAGACGTGTTTTAACTCTTTCCAAAGGTTATCGATCGGATTTAGATGCGGAGACTGTGAAGGCCACTCTAACACTTGTAACATATTTCCTCTCGAACCATTGCTTCACCACATAGCACACACGAGCAGTGTGTTTGGGATCATTGTCTTGTACCCACCCACTATAAAAGCATATTCCTATCAGCATAATGTAACATAATTTTTTCTAAGTTTCCTAAGCAAATCTCTTGTGTCGTATTTTATTTTATCCAAAATATTGGACTTACTTCGTTATATGAAAAACACCCCCATACTTTGATGATCCAGCACCGTGTAGCCAAAATGTCTTCTCACATATATTTTGCCAAAGCAAATAAATTAATTTTGGATTCATCGCCAAAAAGAATGTTTTTCCAGTTACGTTAGAAATTTTCTTTTTGCAAATTTTAACCTCAGTTTTATATTATGTTTACGTAAAATCCGGACATTCCTGACTACTCTGTCATAGATTCTTCTGTTTCAAATATGGTCTTATGATTCTGGTGCTTATACTAAGGTCAATTTTTTTTTTATAGCGGCAGAGGTAGTAAAAGGATGCTTAAAAGTCTTTCTTCGACGGCCTCTATTTTCTGATTGTTTTGTGGGTCACATATGATTCTTTCAAAACTTTAGCAATTACACATGGTGACCGTTTGATTGCATTCGTAATAAATGCATAATATTTGTTTTGGCTTCTCAATTGCAAAATTACACTTTTTTGTTCAGGGGTACCGTGACTAGCAACTCCTGAGTTTACTTCAATATAGTGGGAAACTAACTTTTGGTGCAAAATAAATACATATTTTACCAGAATTGGTATGCTATAATGTGTATAAATTTAGTACTTTTTTTCCATTATTGAAGTTCGAACCATTAGGATGAGATAAATTCTTTAAGAAGATAAGCAGCAATAAAATACCCTAACTATATTTTAAACAAAATGTTTAAAGGTCACTTAATATGGGTATATTACAGTGTGTCCAGGATAAGTACTTATCACCCCCTTAAAATTTTTTCAGCACCACCTTAAATCAAAGTTTAACGATTTTCATGGTTCCAAATTACTGATATTATTTTATGATATTTTTACATTAATAATCGGTGATTAATAGTGGTGCCAGATATTTGTGATATGTATAATATATTTTTTATAATAATAATTACATGCAGTTTCTGTTATCAAAACTATGTATGTCATGGACATCAAAAATTGTAAACTAATTAGCAAATGTCACTTTGACTGATTGATTTGTGTTATAGTGATTACGAACGGCAATAATGATTTATTATTTAGAAGAAAAAGTAGAAATTATAACATTAGTTGGTGATGGCACGCGAACTTTTCGTGAAGCAGCAAAATAATTTAATAGGAGACATCCTGAACGGAACATCAATCATACTACAGTTTTTTTGCATAAACCAATATTTTGATTGAAACAGAACTGTTAATAAACTTTCTAATTGGCATCGTTCTCGTGAATTTCGAGCAACTCGACTAGTTCTTGGTGATTTTATGAGAATCCACACTCAAGCGTTAGGGATGCTAGTGGAATTTTAAATATCATGAAAAGCACTATTTGGTTATGCTTGAACAGGAAACCATTTAAAAATAAGGTTTATGTTTCGATGCTCCAAACTCGAGACGATCTTTGTGATCGTATTAGATAAGCTTGTCGTAGCATTACCAAACAACAGTTGAGAAAAGTAGTGAACCCAATACCCGACAACGTATTGAAAAGTGCTTGATGGAAAATGGCGGAATAATAGAAATGTCTAGTATTTAAGTTTTATAATGCTCATTTAGATCGACCTGTAAATAAAGGATTTTTGTTAAAAAATAATCTATAATTATTAGAAAAATTATTAATTATTATTGTAATAATGTGGTGGGCCAGCACCCCCTTAAACCGAATTGTACCGATTTTCATGGTTCTAAATTACTGGGTGTCCTTGATATTTTTACATTAATAATCGGTGATTAATAGTGGTGCTGGTCAAGAATTCGTTGTTAGTTATGGGAGCCATAAAAGTTGACGCAGTTAGCCATGATATTAGCAAACTAAACATGTGATACACTTTCTTAATGCCGTTTTCCGAGAACTATCCAACAAAAGAAAGTTTATGAAAATCGGTCCAGAAATAAAAAAAATTAACGGGGTGGTAAGTCCTTATTCTGGACACACTGTATATTATTTTTTATTGTAAATAAATTAGAAACGAAAACTTGGGTTTTAAAAGTTTTTTCTACTACTCTTATTTGCCACCAGTGTATGTTTTATGTTAACCAAAGCCGTTTATTCCTATTGTATAGTTCCGAATATATTTGGCTGAGTTGTGAAGAATCGAGATTAGCGTCGATAGTTGGATCATTTGGAGCTCACTTAGAGCGAATTTTTATATGGAAAATATACATTTATTATATGAAAATGATAAAAAATATTTTATTTGAAGTATTGCCCATAGCTAACTATAGATTTTTCCCACTTGTAGCCAAAAAAACGTTTGCTCTTTTGAGACAAATCAGTCATCGAGCCCTTTTCGTATATTTTCGTAAAAAGTGAAGCGCTGCCCAGCAAGTGCTTATCCCATCGATGCAAATATGTACTAATCGAATGCAGCCAAGTCTGGTGAGTAAGCCCCATGCGAAAGTATTTCCCAACTAAACACCTCAATCGTTTCCTTCCAGTTCCTTCCTCACCAGTTTTGATGTGTGTGATGGTGCATTCAAAATCACTTTGTGTTACTTTTTTTGATATTCTGGTCGTTTTTCACGCAAATCTTGATTCAAATCAATCACTTGTTGTTATTAGCGTTCAGTATTAACGGTTTTGCCCGGTTTTAGCAGCTCATAATAGATCACACCCTTCTGATCCCACCAAACAGAGCATTGTCTTCCTTCCATAGCGATTTGGCCTTGCCGTCGATATCGATGGTTCGCCTGGAGTTATCCATGATCTGTTACGCTTAGGATTCTCAAAATACATCTACTTTTCATGACCAGTCACAATTCGATGGATTTCTTTTGCACCTGGCGAGCAGCATTTCGCAAGTGGTTTTTCGGTTTTCCTGATGTCTTTCATTCAGTTCATATGGAACCCATTTTTCTATCTTCTGGATCTTTCCCATGGTTTTCAAACGCATAGAGACGACTTCTCGGGTCACATTTAATTAGTCCGAGAGTTGTTGTTGCGTTTGAGCGTCATTCTCGTCCAACAATGCTTGCAATTCGCTGTGTTCAAACTTTTTCGGTGGTCTTCCACGTTCTTCGTTTCTCACGACAAAATCGCCACTTTTGAATTTTGAAACCATTCAAAGCACTGTGATTTACCAAGAGCATGCTCACCGTAAGCTTCGACAAGTATTCGATGCGACTTTGCAGCACTTTTCTTCAAAAGGTAACAGAAAATTAATGTTGTCCGCAAATCGTAGTTTCCAGGCACAACATTCAACATGTTCAACCCTATTACAAACTGTGCTGTTGTATGAAACTTGTATTAATAATTAGTAGAAAGGAAAGGACCACATGTACTAATCAGGAACCAGCAAAAATTGTTGAGCTTTATTTGGAATATTTTGTTCCATTCACCTTACTCACCGTATACTGCAGCCTCGGACTACCATCTATTCCCCTTCCACCAAAATTGTTTAAATGGGAAATATTTTAAAACCGAAGAAGAGTTGAAAAATAACCTGTTGATCTTTTTTGGCAATAAAGATAATTATTTAAATAAACTATTTGCGCTTCTCTTTATATTTAAAAAAATCTTTACGAACTGCCCGGACAACCAGATATATTATTTTCGAGTAAAGTACGAGGGTTGCTATTTATGTATCCGGAATAATAAATAAAAACAAATATTTATCATTGAAAATGGCTTTATTGGTTTTCAAAGTATTTTCTGTGATAATCGATACACTTTTGCATATGTTTGAGTCAATAAGCGTCGAAAGCGTTGACTACGTGCCTATTCTTCACGGACGGGAACAAAAAGAAATCATTGGATGCTAGATCAGGACCGTACGGCGGATGACCCATCAATTAGATGTTTTGACCGGTCAAATATTGAATTATTCGGTCTGATGTGAGAGAGCTCACGTTGTCATGTTGAAAAATAAGCCTGCGTCGCTGGCTGTTTTTGCTTATTTCTTCAAAGATTTCTGGCAAATAAATGGTTGTGTACCATTCAGAATTGACCGTTCTACGATTCTCTAGTGGCACTGTAGCTACTTGCCCATTTATCCTAAAAAACAGTCGACCATTTGCTTCGAAGTGCTTCTTGCGCCAACAACTTTTGTTGGGTTTGGCTTATTTTGAAAGACCCAAACAGTCGATTGCTGTTTACTTTCCGGCTCATACGCGTTGATCTAAGATTCGGTCACCTGTGTAAATGTTATTCACGGCTCTTGATGCACCACGATTTTATTTTTTTGAGCATTTATTTACAACAATAAACATGAACCTGTTTTTGATCGAATTTAAATTATGCGGAATCCAACGCGCACAAATCTTTTTCACGGCTAAATGTTCATGTAGAATATTGTGTATGTTTGTCACACTAATGCCCAGGGATGCCTCAATTTCACGGTATGTCACATGACGATCTCGCTTTATCAGTTCGTGCAGATTATCGATGTTTTCCGGCACAACACCCGATTTTGGACGACCTTCTTTAAATTCGTCCGTGAGCGAACGACGGTTACGATTGAATTCACTAAACCATTGATATATCGTGGTTTTAGATGGTGCTTCATCGTCAAAAGTCGAAGTGAGTTGATCAATGCACTTTCGTTGAGATAATCCACGTCTAAAGTCGTAGTAAATCATCGCACGAAAAAATTCCCACGAGTTAATTCCATTTTTTGACTGAGATTAAATTTGCAAGCCACTGAACAACACAAATAGCGTCCGTATGACAAAACGTTCTGAGTACTTATACAGTCAACAAGATCAAACTTTAAGATGTATATGTCAGATGGCGCCTAGCAAAACCAAGCAAAATTCCGTATATATTAATAGCAACCCCCGTAATATTTTCTTTCAATACTTACATTTAGTGTATTCAAGAAAAAATCAATGGTGATTAGTACTGCTACCGATGGATTCCACTGCAACTATAACAAATATTAGAAATCAACCAATATTCTTAAGTGTTATCGTTAACCATGGTAAGGTTCATTCAAAAAGAACAGATTTTCAGAAGTTTTGTCATGAAACAAAACACATTTCGATTTGGATGAAGATGTTACCTTGTTCTTTATTTTATTCTATTTTATTCTAGGTAATTCTTTATTTTATTCGATTATTTGGTAAGTTTTGAGTGTTTTCTTTTAATGAAGCAAACATGATAATCTTTAAAATACTTCAATTCTCATAATATTGCATGCTGTTGGATTATTTATGCAGTGCAATTCGAATTAGGCTGCAATTTTTTTTAAACAGATTGTTTTGGAAGTGGGTAATCGTTTTAACTTAACTTTAGAAGAATTAATAATGACAAATAATCTAAGACTTACCGCGTGAACTATGAGTCCGAAAACGATGTAAATTACGTCAACGATTGTGAAAAAGGTCATGTTGATGATCCAGGGAATCAGCAAATATTTGATATCCTAAATTATGTTTACATTAGGCATTAGAAATTCGTAATTCTAATATTGATACCTTATAAATACCGTAGAATAAAAGAAGCGTCGTGACGATACCGCAGGAGGAAAATGCAAAAATTAACGCTGAAAATACTGCAGATGCTGGAAAAGAAAATTTATTATCAGTTTACAAATACAGTGGGAGTTAATCGAAAAGATACTCTAATAATCGACATGTTTAACAACGATTGGTGCATTATTTATTAACACCATAGACTCTTATTCTTTCTGTGGTACTATAGGTTCACCAATAAGCCTTGACGTCCTTCAACCTTCGTTTACATCCGGATCGACTTCCAGTAATCTCTTGCCAGTTTTTAATTTGCAGTTCTTTTTCATCTCTTCTCTGGCCTATCTTTCTTTCTGTTATCCACTCCCCTCGGTGATTCTCCATATGCAGATGATCTGCAATATCTTCCCATATTGCTATATATATATATATATATATATATATATATATATATATATATATATATATATATATATATATATATATATATATATATAAATTTGGTGTCACGTTGTTTGTCCGCGATGAACTTCTAAACTACTGAACCGATTTTAATGAAATTTTGCACACTACGCTACACACTTGGTCCAACTTGAGATGTATGATACTTTTTATTTCAATTTATTTTCGCAATATTTTTTATTGCAGTTTATTTGGTTATTATATGACAAAGGGTTTTAATTATCTGTTAGTTCTATAGGTTTCTAACAGAGGGCGGTGTAAGTTAGTTTATTTTTTAAGTATCCAATAGATGACGCTGTGTTAAGAGTCCAAACGTTTTATTTATTTATGCTACAATTCATTTCACGTCACACGTGTATTCAAAATTTACTTACATGACCTTGCTTTTTTAATTTTGGGTGCATTATTTTTTCATTTAATTTCAATTGTTCACTGTTCTTATGGCGAAGTATCGAAACACTTCGATTGACCATAAACATTGCATACGATTGCAAAATGATCCATCTGCAGAAATATTTTCCGAACAATTGCTAGATATTGGAAACGGTTGAATAGAACTGCAACCAAATACGCAATGCATTAAATTGTTGTTGTTAACTGTTGTCGAGACAAAAAATGAATTAATTGAGAGTATATTCTTGGACATACAAAATAATCACTTGGATCATAACTGGCTCAGTAATCGGGCTATTTTGGCAGCCAAAAATGTTGATGTTGACGAAATTAACTTTACTAGATACAACAGTTGTTGCCAGGTAATCTGATGTCTTTTAAATCAATTGACGTTGTTGATTAAAACGAAAGTGTAAATTTTCCAGTTGAATTTTTAAATTCTCTAGATATGCCCGGAATACCATCACATAATCTTCGGTTGGTTCAAGATTGGTTTACCTATTATTCTTCTGCGTAATTTGAACCCACCTCGATTATGCAACGGTACACGTTTGGTCATCAAAAAGATCACCGAACATATTTTTGAAGCAACCATTGTGACTTTCCAGTCACAGTCCAGTTTAAAGGAGAAGTGGCCCTGTTGCCACCTATTCCAACGATACCATCAGAATCTGCAATACCATTCAAAAGGCTTCAATTTCCAATTTGTTTAGCTTTCGTCATGACCATAAATAAGTCTCAAGGACAAACAATGTCCATTTGTGGCTTAGTCTTGGAAAATACATGTTTTTCCCATAGGCAACTACATGTTGCATGGTCACGTATGGGAAAACTATCGAATCTATTTGTGTTAGCAAGAGACAGGTTAACCAAGAATATTGTGCACGATTAGCGCTGAATTAAATTAAAACTGACAATTTTTATAATTCAAAATGTTAAATATAATTATTAAAAATAATGAATAATCTACGCTACCTACCTCATTTATAAAATTAATTGTTATATGTTATCAACTAAAGCTTTGTAAATTACTCATTTATTACACAATATACTTGAATATGAGATGAATAAAATATAAAATTTAAAATGTTATGTTGATTTGTGCTTAATATCAGCTCTACGAAAATTTTTATCAATCGCTTCCAAATTATGACTTAAGGTTCAAATCTCAATCCCGTGGGTTTTTACATCGGCTAAAACGTTTTCGCCTTTATTCGCAAATAATGATTTTGCTGTATTGAATAGTTTACTACAATATAATTCAACGTATAACTTAACCACAGCAACGCGTGGCTGGATCTGGTAGTATATATATATATATATATATATATATATATATATATATATATATATATATATATATATATATATATATATATATATATATATTATTCACGTATGGGCCCTGGTGGACCACGCGAAGTACAATTAGAGGCGTTTGTTGTTGTTAGCCTTCCTTTGAGCCCATACTAATTTCATTCTTTCGCTATGAGCTTTTTTCCTTTCGTCAGACCAAGTTGTTCCAGTCTTCCTACATTTTTCTCTCTGGCCAACCTTCCAAACGTTAACCTTGTGTCTGAAACAACCTCTATCCTGAACTTCACTTTGTGTAATATTTGCTGATCTTAGGTCCTCTTTAATTGCCGCAATCCATTTAATTATTTCTACTTTAGCTCTACTCCTATTTTCATAAAATTCGACTATTTGTCTAGTCAGCCTACTCGGATTCATGCGTTTGATGTGTCCGTAAAACTTAAGTCTTCTTTTTCTCATATCGCCATGCATATCTGTGTATTGTTTGATTTCTTGGTTTTCTCGAAGTCGGTATGTTGTGCTATTTATTTGTTTGGGGCCTAGGATTTTTCTTATGATTTTTCTTTCCTTCTTTTCAATGTCCTCGATGTCCCTCTTTCTATTCAAAATGAGCGTTTCTGCAGCATATAGACATTCTGGCTTAATAACCGTGTTGTAATGTCTCAGTTTTGTGTTTTTAGATAGGCATTTTTTGTTGTAAATATTTTGTGTAAGTCTCTTGCTGGTAAGTCTCTTGAGACTTACACTCAATGCCGTTTCCATTTTTTGACATCTACCCTTATTGGCCGCTTTTTCCAACCCATTTTCCATGATTATTTCACCCAAATATTTGAATTGAGAGACTCGTCTGATGTTACCATATTTTGTTTTTAGAAATGGTGTTCTTAGTCTGTTGCAGGTCATGTATTGTGCCTTTTCAAAGGATATTTGGAGCCCTACCTTTTCTGCTGTTTCTTTTAGGATTTCAATCTGTTTTTGAGCCGTTAATACATCTTGAGCTAAAATTGCTAGATCATCAGCAAATGCCAAACAATCAATTTTGATGTTGGTTCTCCCCAGTTTAATGGGCTGGTCAATATTCAGTGCCGACTTTTTTTCACGCCACTCCTGTATTACTTTTTCTAGAACACAGTTAAATAAGAGTGGCGAGAGTCCATGCCCTTGTCTCACACCAGTTTTAATTTCGAAGGGTTCTGAGATGTCACCCATGAATTTAACTTTTGACCTCGTGTTAGTTAACGTTGCTTTAATAATTGCCAGCGTTTTCAGATCTAGTCCTTGTTCTTTCAAGATTCGAAATAAAGATTCGCGGTCAATAGAATCATATGCTTATATATATATGCTTATATATATATATATATATATATATATATATATATATATATACATACATATATATATATATATATATATATATATATATATATATATATATATATATATATATATATATATATATGATATTTAAAATTTAAGGTAGCTTAAGACTTTAGGTAGGAAATAAATGAAAGACATATTTTTTAAAGACTTTTATTAAAAAAAATACTTTAATAAGATTTCTAGCATTGTTTATTTTTAACACGTTTCTCAATAAACTTGAAGAGATTTACCACTAAATACCAAAACGCTTTTTTGAACTGCTCGACGCACGTTTCGCTAACCATGTTAGCATCATCAGGAGATGATTTAATCTCCTCCAGATTAAATCAATTATTTAAGTAATTTTCAAAATATGTTGTCTTCCTCCTATTCCAAAAGAGTTTTATCGTGTTTTTCATTTATTAGACCTCGTACATTTTTGTCGATCTTCCTAGAGGTCGAGGTACATTCCCAATTATATTCCCGAATATGTTTGAGTCTTACACTATTAAGGATTCATTAATGCCAAATACGAAACTGGGTTATGTCTAGCAACGTTTCGTGAATCCGGCGGTGGTTGTTTCACTTTTTGTAGATATTCATCAATTAGTTTTCTGATTTGTCTTGAAATTTGTTGTATTTCAAATTGTTTTAATTGATAACGACTTTACCATCTCCTTGTTCTGTTGTTTGAAAAACTTTCCTCATACCATTTATCTATACAAATTGTTGTGAGATATATTCATTTAGAGTGCAAGCCTTCCTCTTCCTTTTGATATGTTGTAAAGGTCAGGATTTCGGGTTTCTTCTAGTCACCAGTCAGTTTCTTCAGTCATTTATTTATTTATTTATTTATCTATTTATTTATTTATTTATTTATTTATTTATTTATTTATTTATTTATTTATTTATTTATTTATTTATTTATTTATTTATTTATTTATTTATTTATTTATTTATTTATTTATTTATTTATTTATTTATTTATTTATTTATTTATTTATTTATTTATTTATTTATTTATTTATTATTTAGCTGAAACGATTTCATGAGGTCCGACGTTGCAGCGATGGAGGAATGCATTGGAAACTTAAATATTAATGTTTAGTTCGTCTGTGTGTTTTGTGTGGACTGTTTGTTTTCGTTTTTTTCTTTTTTACTGTTTTTTTTTGTATACATTTATTATACTACATGATACCAGACGAATAAATAAATCCTTAATTAAAAAAATGTTTTAACAATATTCATTAGGTTATCTAGTTATGTAGTTTATCTAGCTTAGTTATATAGCTTATCTAGCTATGTAGTTTTTTCGTTAAATAATATCCAATTAATATTTGCCAAATGTGCTTTTTCACATATTTGCTTTAAAATCTTAATCCTTATCATAGTTTTTTGGTTGGTGATTTAATAACTTTATATTTTCTTCTCGGTAATTCTTAGGTTTTTGACCTTTGTTGTAAGGAATTGATAACATTTTATTTCTAGCTGTTATAAAGTACTTTGTCAAAAAAATCCAGAGATTAAGTGATCGTCGACTGAAGGTACGTAAGTATGATGACGTTGTAAAACATCTCGATAGACTGTGTTCACTACCAGGTATGTCAATATGAAACCGATTTTTTTTTTATAGAAAATACACGTTTATTGCATGAAAATCATAAAACATATTTTATTCGAAGTATTGCCCATCGCTAGCTATACATTTTTTCCACCTGTCTGACAATTTGTGGATGCCATGTCAAAAAAAATGTTGCTCTTCAGAGGAAAACCAGCAAACAAGCCATTTTTGTACATCTTCGTAAGAAATGAAGCGCTGCTCAGCAGGTGCGGATCCCATCGATGCAAATAAGTAGTAATCGGATGGAGCCAAGTCTGGTGTGTAAACCACATGTGAAAGTATTTCCCAACTAAACGTCTCAATCGTTTCTTTTGACCAGTTTTGCTGTGTGATGGCGCATAATCTTGAAATTAAATCCTATTGTGTTGATATTCAGGTCATTTTTCACGCACAGTTTGATTCAAATCGCTCATTTGTTGTCGGTAGCGTTTAGTATTAACTGCTTTCGCCTGGTTTTAACAGCTCATAATAGAGCATTGTTTCCTTTCATAGCAATTTGGCCCTGCAGTCAATGTCGATGGTTCACCTGGAGTTACCCATGATCTTTTACGCTTAAGATTCTCAAAATATATCTACTTTTCATCACCAGTCACAATTCAATGGATTTCTTTTGCACATGATGTGTTTTCCTGATGTCTTTCATTCAGTTCATGTGGAACTAATTTTCCCATCTTCTGGATCTTCCACATTTCTTTCAGACGTATAGAGACGGCTTCTGGTGTCACATTTAATTGATCCGCGAGTTGTTGCGTTTGAGCGTCATCCTCATCCAACAATGCTTGTAATTCGTTGTCTTCAAACTTTTTCGGTGGTCTTCCACGTTCTTCGTTTCTCACGTCAAAATCGCCACTTTTGATTTTTTTTAAACCTCTCAAAGCACTATGATTTACCAAGAGCATGTTCACCGTAAGCTTCAACAAGTATTCGATGCGATTCTGCAGCTGTTTTCTTCAAATGGTGACAGAAAATGAATGCTATCCGCAAATCATTGTTTCCAGACACAAAATTCGACAGGTTCAACGTTTGTCAGATTGTTTGATAAAGCCGTCATTTTGACGGCAACTACATTGACAGCTAGGGCCATTTATGAGCAAATTTCGGTTTCATATTTACAGACCTGGTCAGATCCTAAAACTGGAAAAGGGTCAGTCTTAGATTAAAAACTCTCAAATGATTTTGTACATTTAATGAACACTAGCACAATCTCAAAAAAATACATAGGACATAAAAGGTTAAAGGTAAAATAGTAAAAAAAACCTAAGGTGTTTTAGTGGTATGATCCACCTTACTATTATCGACATCAAAAAAGAAAAAAAAAACAAAATTATAATAAATTTTCTTAACTTAAACGAGCTCGTGCCTAGTTCGCAATGATTTTAAAAGTAGGCTACACTAAATCTACTGAAACTCTTTTAATTAAATGAACTTAGATCAAAGGTAATCAACTGGATTCTATTTAGATATACTAAACTAAACTAAATTAAATCCAATCGAACTGTTTACTGTCTATTTCCTGATGGTAGTCAGAGAAGTAGGCAGTCGATGTAAAATAATCGTGTAATTTTAACTCAATAAAAAAAAATATAATAAAAGTTATTATCTGGCCTTTCTTTCCTTTGCCACACTGCTTGTTTATCCAGTCACTGGGCTACCCACGTACCAGTAAGTTCGCCTACTGGTAATTCTGTGTCCCTATGCGCGGGTCCCCAAAAGGTCCGGAATCTGTATTGACCGGGGACTGCACAAAGTGGTCCCAAAAAATCTGGTTTTGGCCTGGTTCTATCTATAACGGCCTGGTTCCTAATTGATCGGGTTCTATAATTACCGGGTCATAAAACCCTCTCTGACGGAAGAGTAAGATGTGGAGACGCCTGTTCAGCCCGACATTTGAAGTTAGACTGTCTCGGCCGGTCCTGAATGATACAGGTGCGCTTCCAAATACGACTCGCGCAAAATGATCTTACCTGTAGCGGTCGATAATCAGAAAACGCTACAAGAAGTTCAAACAATTGGTAAGAGCATTTGGAAGTACGACAAAAAATTGAAAACCATCCTGCAGGAAAAGTCATGGCTACGGGTTTCTGGAATTCTCATGGTGTGGTGCTTTTATACTATCCTGCAAAAGGCAGGATTGTCATCAGGGTATTTTAATCTTCACTACTGAACCAATTGAAGGGTGCTATTCAGACTCAATCTCCATATCTGGCTAAAACGAGTGCTCTTTCAAGACGATAATGCGCCTGAATATACGTCTCTGGTTATTGATGAAGAACTCCATGATCAATGCTTCTACGTGCTTCCACCTACACTGTATTTATAAAATTTGACTTCCAGCTATTACTTCCTTTACCCAAACTCGAATATACATACTGTCAAAAAAGTACCGGGAATTGATCAGTAAAACAAAAAATGGTTATTATGTATCCAAATTTATTGAATCGCCTTCAAAGTAGGCCTCTTTCGAAATAATACACTTATGCCAACAAATAATCCAATTATCAAAACAATTTTCAAACGCATTTTTAGGAATCGACTTCAGTTCTCGCCGCGAATTCCCTTTTATGTCTACTATCGACTGAAAACGGGTGCCTCGAAGTGGTACTTTGAGTTTTGGATACAGAAAGAAGTCCGTGGGAGCCATATCAGGTGAATACGGTGAATGTTCGATGGTGTTTGTTGAGCTGTTGATCAGAAATTCGTTAACAATGTTAGCCGTGTGAGATGACGCGTTGTCGTGGTGTAAAATCCAAGAGTTTTCTTTCCACAAATCTGGCCTTTTTCGACAAATTTGCTCTCTCAAACAACGCATAACGCTCAGATAATATTCTTTGTTTACCGTCTGACCTTGTGGCAAGAATTCCCCGTGCACAACACTACGGTAATCAAAGAAAACAGTCAACATCACCTTTTGATCGACTTTGACGTGGTTTTTTCGGTTTTGACTCAGTTGGAAGGCGCCACTCCGAAACTTCTTGACTGGTTTGCATGTGAAACTCGTATACCCATGTCTCATCACCAGCTACAATGAGTTTTATGAACGAGGAGTCGGATTTGATTCGTTCTAGCATATCTTCAGCGACCTTTAGGTGATTAAGTTTCTGAAGAAAATTCAGGTCTTTCGGCACTAGTCGAGCGGCAACGCGTTTCATACCCAAACAATCGCTTAAAATGGTATGAATTGATTCGTGAGACACAGGAAGATCAGCGGCTATCTCTTTTAATGTTTTTAATTACGATTTTCAGTCACCATTTCCTTCACTTTAGCGATGTTAACTTCAGTTTAAGACGCTGATGGCCGACGAGAGCGAGGCAAATTTTTCACCACATCTCGACCGCTTTTGAATGCACTGTACCACTCATATGCACGTGTTTTTGAGAAAGTCGTAAGCCTTCTGCAACATTTTCATGGACTCGGTACATGAAATTCCATTTGCAATGCAAAATTTAAGACAAATTCTTTGTTGCTTTTGTTTGTGTAAATGTTTTTATTTATTGTAAAAATCGCAAAACACACTTGAGATGAACTGACAAAATTGAGCACTGTAAACACACTAAATGACAGATGACGTTTAAACTCTGCGTGAGGATAGATGCCAGTTGTGCCAACTTAGCGATAAAAAGAATTAAGCGGGCTTTTCAAACGATGAATTCCCGGTATTTTTTTTGACAGAATGTATACCTCGCTGGAAGAGGATTCAAATAAAATGATCAATCACATTGTACTAGGGGTATTAAAAAGTTGGAGTATCGTTGTATCGAACTTAAAATTTATTTCTTAAAAGAATTTCATTAAAAAGTGGTGTGTTAAAAACTTAAAATTACTTAAATCTTAATCATACCTAAATAAATTTATCGACGTCTTTTGAAATCTCCTTGAAAAATCTAAATAGTCCTTTAATTAAAAATCCTTAGATAACATTGCGATCTCATCTCCGTGCCCTTTTAAAAGTTGTGTTGAAAATTTACCGAAACTTCTCGGTTATTTTGAAATGAACGCAATACAAAAGTTAATCCCTTCGGCTATTATTAAAAGGACTTTGAATAGAAATTGGAAAACACCAGCTGATTCTCGAATAAATAATTTTCTATATCACAGAAAATAAATGGGGTCTTTCAATAAGAAGTTTATTAATAGGTAATCTAGTTACAGATTCGGGACTTATAACTCGTAAATTTAATCGACAATTCTTTACATTAGTTTCAACGATGGAATATATATATTTTGAAACACTGTTAGAGGAATCACAAGAGAAGATTATAATGTCCACAACTTATGAATGCAGCCTAGTCATCGGTAGAAGTGCTATCATCGCAAGAGGTGAATGAAACTTTAGGGTAGTTCCAGTGTGAAATTTGTTTTCGATAGATTTTGCCCATTTTTTTGTCACAGATTTAGAATAACCTTTACTAACAAATCCTCAGGTTTAAGATTTTTTGGCCGTTCAGGAAAACCCCTTTAGACGTCTCAAAATGAGTCATTTTTCAAAAGTGTTTTTAAAGGTGATAAAATAATTGTATCATTTTAAAGTTTTAACATTTTATTTGATCTTTGAAGAGTATAAAATTATTATTCTGCTTATCCTTAATGTAGAATCTCAGTTCATGCTGGTCGATATTCCAACGCCAAGATGAAAAAGCAATTCAGTTCCTCTCACCCTAGTATAATATTTTACGAACGATGTCACACGTCTGTAAGAGCATGGCACGTTGTCCCACTCTGGTAATTGATCTCGAGATAACGAGGCTCTCGAGGTTCTTTGAAAATCTCTTACTTATCAGTCCTTCGGCGGATATAACGAAGGGCACTACATCTACCTTACTGAGTTTCCACTGGTTCTTCAAGTCATATGCCAGATTTTCATACTATATGAATCTTTCCATCTCAGTTTTTCTAATGTTGTGAGAGAGCGGCACTGCGATGTCAATTATAAAAGGCCTTCTCTCCTTTCTGTTGATTAGAACAATATCTGGCCTTTTATAATCAACCGTTCGATCAGTAGTGATTGGTCTGTCTCAGTAAAGAATGGTATCGGATGATTCAAGTACAGGAGAAGGCGGGTACTTATAATATGGAGGAGGTGCGCTTTCTAATAGCGAGTATTTTTTTGCAATTTGTTGATGTATAATTTTTGCCAGCTGATTATGCCGTCCTAAATAAGCATTAGGAGCAAGGGCCGGGCAACTGCCAATAAGGTGCTCAATTGCTTCCCCCAAAGTACCGCACTTCCTGCACTTATCGACTACGTCCAAATGCAGTATGTGCTTTTCATAGTTTTTTGTTCTTGTTACCCTATCTTGAATAGATATCGCGAAACCTTGTGTTTCTGGGTACAAGAGTCCATCGGTCGGTCACATCAGAGACAATAGTTCGTCAATGGTGTCATCTTCGAGTGACTTAGGAAACCTTTCGTGCAATGTTTTTCCTTTCCATTCTCGAACGCAATCCGTGAGTGTTGTTTTGCTATCAATACGGTTTTGTTTATTTAGGTTTAGTGGGGTGAAACCCCGATCCTCATTTGCAACCAATTTCATTCAAAACCTACTGTTTGAATCAAGGAAGTGTTTTCTCATCCTATTTTCTTGATTGAGACAGATTTTTTACGTTTACAAGGCCTCTACCCACCAACTTTCTTGGAATGTATTGTCTCTTTGTAGATCAGTTCGGATGCAGGCATCGGAACTTTGTTAATGTTCGGCGTGTCAACCTATCAAGTTCATCAAGGTCAGTTTCTGACCATTTAACAATGCCAAAAGAATATGTCAGAGTTGGTACTGCACAACCGCTGATCGCTCTAATGAGGTTATAAAATATCTAATGATATTAGAAAATATCGGCTCAGTAATTTTTTTTCGGGCGTCTCTGGCGGGAGTTCCAAAAGTGTTGCACTCGTCACTCTTTTTCTATTCATCTGAAACACAAAAAAAAACATTTCTTTCCGTTTCTGATATATGCATCGGATGGATAAACCTATAAAAAAATATTACATTAAAAACTAAGTAAGCTTTAAAACAAAAAATGTTCAAAGTTTGTACTATTTTTTCGACATTTTTATCCTATAAAGTAGTTTATTTACCCGAAATCTTTAAAACTTTAGGTATATCCTTCCGATAATGATATAGAGAAAAACCTCCCAAAATTTCAACCAATTCGATCAATAATTTTTTGAGTTCGATTTTTTCAGTTTCGAGATAATCGCATTTAAAGTTTCAGTACGATAAAATGATTAGTTTTAGTGACTTACCGATAAATCAGCGATCTCAGGTGCATATAATAGACGTTCAGCCTCTTCGAAAAGCTGGTTTCCTTCAACCGGCTGCTGTTTTCGGGCTGAACGAGCTGCTTTTGTCTCGGAAAGATTCCTGTGATTGTTTCGTTACTCGTGCCTCATTGGTGGTTTCGGGAAAACTTTGGCATAGGTGCCAATAATTATACTTGCACTATATACACAAATACACTTGCAATATCACTTGTATTTGGCCCGAAACTTTTTCCGTGTTTATCAGTAAACTGCTTACCTGATAATGCCTTTTTGTAGTATTTTTTTCGAGCGATGTTATATAAGAACATAAAAGAGAGATATTCAATAATATAAAAGGCACTGGAATGTCTACACATCGTATTAAAATAATTATTTTATAGATATAAACAATGTTAAATTATTATATACAGACAACAAAAATAAAAAATTAGACCTATTAGAAATATTGGAAATAATAATATCCTTAAGAAATTGTGATATAATAGCCACAAATGACCAGCTAAATTTCCAAAACACCCCGCTAAGAGATAAGATCATAATGTAATTGAATAGCCCGGTTTTTACCTGTCGATATTTACAGCTCTGCATCCAAGGTTTGGATGCGCTGTAACTTAACGGCCTAACGCCTCAGAACTCATTCCAAGCAGTGCGTTCTTGGTGCTAACATCGGCTAAGTACTGTACATTTGCAGAAGTCTTCGTTCTCTGTCTCTGTTAGACATCAACTCACTTACTTTCGTTTGCGCATCTCAGAGGCCAATATATATATACAGGGTGCGGCAGAAAGACCTCCCCCATTTGGAACTTTAATAAAAACTTAACCAACAAAGATTCAAAACAAACCTATATATTTCTGAAAAGTATGTACAACGCAGTTTTAAATTAACATGTTTTACACAAGACATCACTCAAGTGGCGGCCTCCATTATCGATACATTGATTGAGCCTCTCTCGGTAGCTTTCCATTACACGACGTAGCAGTTCAGGGGGAATCGTCGCAATTTCTTGGGTTATCGCCTCCTTAAGTGCATTCAAAGTTTGTGGACAACGTTGGTATACCTTCGACTTAAGATAGCCCCTCAGAAAGAAGTCGCATGGGGACAAATCTGGAGAACGAGGAGGCCAGCCAATGTCGCCATGCAAGGAGATTACATGTCCAGGAAACAGTTGTCTTAAAATTTCAAGTGAACGACGAGATGTGTGGGCTGTTGCGCCATCTGGCTGGCACCACACATTTTCTTGCCCATGTTGATTATAAAGATCAGCCAATTTGGACCGGAGAAAATTCTCCAGTAATGCGCAATAGCGATCAGAAGTCACCGTTGCAGTGACACCATACCGAAACCTTTGGGCTGTGGAGTGGGAGTTGGTGAAGTTCTCGAGGATTACGAAGGTTTCGAAGCTGTTGGCACAACGTTCTACGGGTTTCCCAATCCGTTTCAGACAATTCCTGTGTAACCGCAATTTTGTAAGGATGCATTTAGAGATCTCGGTGTAGAATTCTGCGAACACTTCGGTCAGATAACTGCAGGGCTGCCGCTAGTTTTCGTGCAGATCGCCGGGCTCTGACAGCGGCCGCATTTTCCGGTCCTGTTACGGTTCGAGGCCTGCCAGGAGGTTTCTTTTTTAATGCCGAACCTGTCTCTCTGAAGTTTGACACCCAAACATCAATGGTTTTCTTGTCAGGAACGGGTCATGTCGCCGAAGCGCGAAAGGCACGCTGGATCAATATCGGCGAACTGCCATTTCTAATGAACTCCTCGACGACGAATGCGCGGTACACTCACAACCAAGCCATGATGCAGACTGGAAACGGCATCTGTGTAGCCTTGCCTTGACACACTCACAACTGCGGCGCCCCCACTCCGATACCAGCTATGTGCAACTAAAATCAGGGAGGTCATTCTGCCGCACCCTGTATGTATATATATATATATATATATATATATATATATATATATATATATATATATATATATATATATATATATATATATATATATATCTATCTGTGTGTGTGTGTGTGTGCTTAGAGAAACGTTGCCAAAAATATGCTGAGCATTTGTTGTGGAAATACCGTCGAGTAAACGCTTTGAAAATGATGGATGAGATTCCATCGAAACGTCAGCACAACCGTCCAATAGTGGACATTCAGCTAACACAGGATACCCGAGAAACTATCATTACATTATATATATATATATATATATATATATATATATATATATATATATATATATATATATATATATATATATATATATATATATATATATATATATATATATATATATATATATATATGCCAATTTAAGTCGATAACTATATTTCGATATATCGGTCTTAAACGCCGATATATCGATATTTCTTCTTAAATAAATCCAAAAAGTCTTTTTAGTTGCATCAAGCGTTTATATATTATGATATTTTTTATCTGTGAAAAATCAATAAATAGAATTATAAAATAAAAAAATGCGTTAAATATTAATATATCTATTTATTAAAAAAAAATAAATTAATAAACCCAGTATTTTGTACCAGCCATCGAACTTAAAAACATCATCATCATCATGATCTATACTCGTTTACCGGCTATTGCCAGTGTCGAGTGAAGGTTTCTTAATCGCCTGTCACTCTCTTCTTCCACTCCCCTCTATCCCTCGCAAGTTTCACGGCCCTTCCCCAGTCCAGTCCCACTTCTCTAAGATACTTGTCAATCTCATCGTTCCTTTTCTTTCCACACTCTCTTGGTCAGTATCGTGCAAGGCATCTGCATACATGTCCAAACCTAAGCAAGGCATCTCCATACATGTCCTCCTAGTTTCCTTGTTTGATACGCGATCCCTCAGAGTTAGTTCTATAATTCTTCTCAATACTCTCATCTCACCGGCCTGTATTCTTCTTCTCGGGTGTTCATTTAGCTTCCACATTTCGGAGCCATGTGTCAAAGTTGGGATGGACTCTTTGTGTATACTAATCTTAGTCTGTGTGTTCATTTCCCTCTTGTTAAATAATTTCTTAATTAGCGAATAATATAATCTGGAGTTGGCTTTTAATTTATATTTAAAATTCTTCTATTTCTATTTCTATCTTTCCATTTTCCGCTGCAGCTATTCCTAAATATTTAAATTGTTTAACTTGCTCTGTATTTTCTAATCTAGTTCCTATGTTCTTAGGTACCACTATTATTTTTGTTTTAATTTGGCTTATAGCCAGTTGACTTTTGCTCAGCTCCTCGTACTATACATTTAAGTTATACTGTAGGTCTTGCTCTCTTTTTGCAATTTTGCAAAAGCCAAATGATTAATTTCTACCCTTTCTATATTGAAATATTCCCATGTTATTTTTTTTATTCTTTTGTTATATTTCTTAATTATAAAAAATAAATAAATACACACTTTATTTAGCATATATAGCTGCTAATAGTAACAAAACAAAATCAATATACAAAAAAAAATAAAAGTAAGAAAAATTCTAAAAAATCTTAACAAAAGAAAATACAATCAAAAGGCAATAACCAACATTGTTCAAATGATAAAACACTCTATCGCTTCAAATAATAATTTAACAGTCTATTAAATACATGCACATTAGGAGCGCTCCCTATGTGGGCGGGCAAAGCATTGAAGAGACAAACACCTTCCCAAAACAATGTCTTCTGGAGAGCAGTTGTTCTCACAATTGGTACATCATAATTGTTCTTAGAACGGACATCGTAAGAATGCATATTTACTCTTTGTACTAAAAAAGTATTCAAATAATGGGGCAACAAATTATTTTTTATTTTATATATCAATCGAATGTTAGCCCCTTCAATGGCTCGCGCAACTGAAAATCAATCCAATGACCGCTATATTACCTCTATCGGTGTATACCTATTAAAGTTCAATAGTACACGCATAGCCTTGTTCTGCTGTATTTGAAGTCTACCAATACTCTCCTTATTACATGATATCAGCACAGACATACAATAGGTAAAATGGGGTACAACTATAGTATTATATATAAGCCTCTTGGACCATGGTGATAAATGTGACGATATACGACTAAAGAACCCTATTTTTTTCCCAATCTTTCTGCATAGATAACTGACATGATTACAAAATGTTAGCTGAGGATCCAACAGTACTCCTAAGTATTTAATTTCATTTACAATTTCAATTTCACAATTATTTATATTTATTTGTAACCCTAACTCATTAAATCTTTTGCAGTTTGCTTTAGACCCTATCACCATGCAGCTTGTTTTCAGTTCGTTTAGTTTAAGTTTATTTTTGCATAGCCATCTAAATAGTATTGCCAGTTCACTATTCAATGTTTCAACCATCTCAGGAGAAATTATACCCAGACACAGATATGAGAGTATCATCTGCAAAAAGACTAATAAAACATTTATCCAATATTGTAGAAATATCGTTGATATATATATCAAAAACAACAACAGGCCCAAAACACTACCCTGAGGAACTCCGCACGCACTTTCCCTCTTTGCCGACACTTTTCCCTCAACCCTCGTCCTATGATGTCTGTCTGTTAAGTAACTCTTGATCTATTTTAAGGCTTTCGATCTTACACCATAACTTAATAATTTTTTACACAGTATATCCCGGTCAATAGTTTCGAATGCTCGCTTTAAATCTATAAATACACTAAACACAGTTTTTCCGACCTTTATATCGCCCCTCCATATTACGCAGACATACTGAATAGCCGTCTCACAAGAATGTTTTGCCCTAAACCCTGATTGAGCAGAAAATAACAATTTGTTGGTTTCAAAATAAGTTTTCAACTCTGTACGTACTATAGTCTCAATGATTTTATCAACAACAGGTAATAAATTAATTGGTCTAAAGTCACTTGGTATACTAGGCTTTGGTATTTTTGCAATTGGTACAATAATGCTGGTTTTTAAGTCCTCAGGAAATGTATTCGTTTCAAAACTTGTATTAATTAAGTACAATAAAGGATAACTGATGACACAATTTTTTTTTCATTAACCTTATCGTAATTTCATTGTCACTCGTACTTCGGCTTTTTAAACTAAACACAACTTTTCTTAATTTGTTTAGAGTAACATGTTTAAACTCAGAAAAATCATGAGTCTTGCATACTTTGACATCACTGCTCCAGTCCTGCTCTTCGATACTCTGTTCTACTTCATTCAAACTATCGAAGTAAAAGTTATTGAAGTTCTTCTCCGTAGGTCCGTAGTGAGCATCAAAGTCGATTCGCGAAAAATCGGCACGCCCCTTACCATTGCCCAGCAAATCCTTTATTGTTCTCCACATCTTCCTCCCGTCTCCCCTACAAGCATCGATATTATTTTTAAGGTACTTTTTTCTCTCAAGTCGCATCATGGACAGTGCAATATTTCTTTTCTGCTTATAAATTCTCCAATCATGTTCATTTTTTGTGAAAGAAAACTTTCTATACGCTCTGTCCCTCTCAACTTGATCATTTCTTAGCTCTTTGCTCATCCAAGGGAACTTTCTAGGTTGTACTAATTTTAAGGGAGCAGCCATATCAATAGCATCATGTAGAGTTTGCATAAAATCAACATATAATTTACTAACGTCAATGGAATTGTAGTCCCAATCATTCCCCATCAACTCAGTAATCAGCCTCGAGACTGCTTGCTCATTCAGATTCCGAGCATACGTATGTTGAGGTGTTTCACATACAATACCCTGAAGTTTAAACTCGGTACCAATAATCTCATGATCGCTTATCATCGGAAAATCTCTAACAAGCTTCACAGCTCCAAGATCATTGGTAATTATGTGATCAATCAGTGTTTGTGAGATACCACTATTGTGGGTTTCCCTAGTAACAATCTGTGTGAAACCTGCTCCACTGATAATGTCTTTCAACCTTCTAGACTCACTGCTGTTCTTCAATAAATCGATATTTATATCACCCAGAAAAAAGGTTTTATTTCTTTGAAATTCATTGTCGCTTCCATTATTATGTTAAACAGAAACTGACTTAATGGTCCTTCCTGTCTCACTCCAGATGCAATTATTTCCTTATTTACATTATATTTATCCAGTATTGTCCAAATCTGCCTTCCATTAACTGAATCGAATGCCTTTGAAATATCCATAAAAAATGCTTATATGGTTTCGTCTGTCTCTATCGTTCTCTCAATTAATTGGTGTAATACAAATATTGCGTTCCGTTCTGTGCCTCATTCAAGTCCTTCTCGATCTTTGCTTTTAACCTTTCCGTTAATAGGCTTTGATATATCTTTTTGGTTGAACCCACTAAGGATATGCCTCTATAGTTTTCACAATCTTTTGTGTCTCCCTTCTTGAATATCGAAAGTATTACGGAAAATTGCCAGTCCGTCAGTTTTATTGCCTCTCAGTATTTTATTCACTAACTGAAGTAAAATTACTTTTCTTGTTTCTCCCATATATTTTATCATTTCATTAGTTACTTCGTCATGCCTGGCGCTTTCCCCATTTTTGTCCTCCCCATTGCTCTCTCCAATTCATCCATCTCTATAGGTTCTGTGGTCATAATTTCACTCTCCTCAAACTCCCCTTCACCTTTTCGTTTTAATCCGAACAATTCCTCTAAGTGCACCTTTTTTTTCCACCTTTGCATTATTTTCTCGTCGTTGATCAGCAGTTCCTTATTTTTATTTCTAATATAGGTAATCTCGTTTGTATTATTCTTTCTATTATTTTTAGTACTCTATAAAATAATTTTTGATTTCCTGCAAAGTTTCTTTACATTTTATATCCAAATATCTCCCACCTTAAAAACAATAACTTTGATAATCTGTTTCCACGTTGCCGGTTTCTACTTTGCGTTAAAGTGGCTCCTGCCTTTGAAAAAAGGCCTTCGGAAGCCACGCTCGTGGCCACAATTATTAAGTGACTCATTGCCACTTTGAACAGATTTAGATATACACCTTGTATCTCTTGCTACATTTCGAGCACGAGTTTACTTTTAAAGTACTTACAGGGGCAGCAATATATGAAATAAGCTCGTCATCGCCGTCAGTTTTTTTTTCGTTTAATTTTTGTGTGAGCAAGAGATTTGTGGTGTGTCCAGAAGTCGAATTTACCTTTATCTTCATCCTCTGAAGATAATGAAATTGGTGCGGTTGCAGATTTATATAATGAAATGAATTTTCTAATTCTTGACACCGCTTTTGCACATGCGTCAGGTTTCTTAAAATGCAGGTTTTTGAAACGAGGGTCTAGCAATGTTAAAACTGCTAACAACATATTATATTCAAGTTGGCCAAAACTATTTTCTATTTCAAGAGTAACGTTCATCTTCAAATCACCGGCAATGCTAGAGGTGGCCCCTATTTTGTTATCTTGGTCAGTCGCACACCTCACCTTAGGCACAACTTTTGAAAAAGTAATGGCTTCGAGTGGTCGCATAACATGAGCCACATCTTTTATGGTGCTGAGCACAAATGCAGACAGCATGGTAGATGCATCAATTTTTGAAAAAATTATATCACTTATATATGGCGCAAGATCAATAAATATCTGAATCATGTAATACAACGAATTCCATCGTGTTTTAACATCAAGCATTACTTTCAAGGGTTTTTGTTTCAGGTATTTTCTGTTTAATCTGGTTTCTTTTTAATTCCAATGTTATATCTTATCTTTTCTTTATATATTTCATAATATTCCTCACATGTTCTATAATATCATTCAGTTTTCCTTATGGACTCTTCGGCAACTTTATTTGTCATATGAGCAAAACATAGGATATGTTTGTTCCAAATGTCTCTCGAATAACTTTGATCATATTTGCGCCAGAATCTGTTACGGAAACTACAACTTATTCATCATCGATATTCCAAGTTATTAATATTTCTGTCAACTGTTGTCCAATATACTCGTCAGTATGACTTTCATCTAATTTGAACACGCCAATCGTAATTGATTGCAATTCACTCTTAATTGATCGTAATTGATTGCAAGTCCCCGATAACCAGTGTTAGTCATTGTTTCTGTCCAAATATCTGTAGTTATTCAAAAATGTCCACTTTTTTCAAGATTTGCGTCGTAATCTTGCTAGAGGTAATAATAGGTGCCACAGCAGACGAATTAGGGGCTTCAGCAGACGTTTTACGGCTCCAGAAGATGTTTCGGAGGTTTTTAGCAATTTCATCAGATGTTTCAAGGCTAAAAATGATTCCAGAACTTTTAGGTGAACTTGCAGATATACCACATTCAATCAGTTTACCAAAAAAAGAATAAATTAATTATATATATATATATATATATATATATATATATATATATATATATATATATATATATATATATATATATATATATATATATATATTACAAACATAACCGAGCAAAATCTCTGTAGAAACGCCAAACAAACAAGAAATTGAATTGATCAAAATCTAATCTAAAATCATTGTAAATATTATACTATTTCCATAAAAATTATTGAGTATTTACTAAAGATATATAAATATGACTTACTGTTGTGATTTATCCACAGATTTATCGTCAACATCACTTTCTTCTGGATGTTTGTATTTAATATGTGATGCTAGATTGTTTGTATTTCCAGATGTCTTTACTCGTTTGTTACAAATAATGCAAACCGCATCATCACTACCTTCTTTTTTGAAATACTACCACAATTTACTTCTTTTCATATTAAAAATGCAATGCAAATATGTATTATTAACGCAACGGTAATTTAGTAATTCACCTCAAACTCACTGCTCGGCCGGCTGGCTCGATCGCACGCACTTTGTAAATTCTGTGATTCACAGAGTTTATTTTAGTTCGATTCGACCTACCAGGGTCAGGCAAAGGCATTATTAGCCATGCAGCCAAACTTTGAATGTCAACTTTTTTTAGTCGATTTTGGTCGGGCTCTTTCTATATTTCGTTTCGATATTTTGAGTTTTTTTCTTTATCGGTTATCCGATATATCGTTGCATCCCTAGTCAAGGCTCACTGACGGGCTGTAGCACCACTGGAAGAAGAGGAAGAAGAAGAGATATTGACTAATAGATTAAATTATTTTTTTGGCTGAGATAAACGCATTTTTTAAGCAAATAAACTAAAAATAAGATAAATATTTTTATTTTATTACTTATATCTCAAGCTGATGCATTATAAAGTTTGAAATACAGAAATCAAAAGGTAAAATTACAAACATTTTTGTTGATTGCGTTGGAATACAATACAGGAGCAAAACCCTTCTGATTGATATTGAAAAATACCATCTGGCTTCCTCATGAATAAATTTTTTTATCGGCAAGCGTCGAATATGTTCCTACACTCCTGTACCGGATTGATGTCGGTTCTTTTTTATTTCGTACCCATCTGCTGGAAAATCGACCTGCGATAAAACACTAGTTCTCATCCAAAATTCCCCGATGCGAAAATGGCGAATTTTAATTGAATTTGTCAGGTTGAATTTGTCGGACTTGGTGCGTTCGCTCGGGCTTCGACGTTCTCGTTTCGGCGGGGCTTCTGAGCCCTTCGAGGTTAATACTTGCTTCATTTGACGATGACGTCAAATGGGAAGGGTTCTATTTCAGGCCATGAATTATGAAACCGCTTGTGGCGTAGACAACGCTTTATCGTTAATCCGTTTAATTTCTTAATATTCATAAATTGATGTTTGTTGAAAAGATACATTCTGTCCGCTTTTATATTCGATTACAATTTTAGTTTCGCACGTACTGCCGCCGTTTAAGTATGGTATAGTCCGTTTCAAGATATTTCGCTGCCCTTCGGCAAAATGTTAATTAGTTTTAGTTTCTTAAAAGGCGCCAGAGCCGGAGTGCTTTAACTGAAAATTTTGGGAAAAATAAAATATTGTTAAATTATGACTAAATTATTATTATTATTGTTAGGTATGACTAAAACATAGTTTTTTGGTTTGTGTATTTTGAATTTATTAGTACAATAAAAATTATAACTTAAATTTAATTATACATTTAATTCGATTTCGCTCTCACTGTCACTTTGATCTAAATTAATAATAAGTGGTTCTATATTATTAATAAATGATAGAAGAATCTTTTATTTTAATAACATGGTTAATCGAATTTATCCAACTTTCTTTGGGAATACTATCTACAACCTTCCTAACTAATGTTGCAGCACTTGCACTTAGAGTCGGAGAAATATTTTCTGCTCTAATATTGGATTTTACCTGATGCCACATATGCTCAATTGGATAAAAAATACATCAATACGCGGAAAAGCGTAAAACCGTATGGCTCATATACGCAGCGATGGTATCACATACATATTCCGCTTTAATATTAAATGTCTTTAATATTTCTAGAAGATCACATTTTTTGCATGTATTTTCGAAGTGTATATCGTTTTTTAACATATGCTTCTGAATTTTGAATTTAGTGATATTTGCATTAGGAACTTTATTTTTTTGGCGGGGGGCCCGCCAAAACTAGGGGCCCCATCCATCCCTCCCATTGGAGGGCACATGTTTCGTCTCTTGATGTTCAGACTCTTCAGGGCACCGACATGTGCTCTCTCGTCAAGAATAGGAAGAACCGATCCACAGTCAACAACCCATGCTTTTCGCCGACTCCCCGTCGGATGGCGCATATATGTAGTGTTAAAATTTTTTGGACTGCGTCCAGTGAGACAACGGTGCTGGGGGTCATTAGACACCCAACTGTTGGATTCCACAATCTCATGTGGAACACACTATTGAATACACGATTGGGTTGGGTGTCTGATGACACCCAGCACTGTTGTCTCATTGGACGCAGTTCAAAGAATTCCAGCACTGCATATATATATATATATATATATATATATATATATATATATATATATATATATATATATATATATATATATATATATATATATTTGTTTGATTTCATTATGATATTTTCTTATTGTGTTAATTTTTTATTTTTCTTATACACCGTGACAATACTATATATTAATAAAAAAATTATCAAGAAATTCCATTAATATTTGATAGAAAAAAATAATAATGACATAATAATAGTAATTGTGCAAGGCATGGACCCAATTAAATATATGATTTCTTGTTGTAAGTCTCCTTAATAAGATATATTTGAAGTTCGTTTAAAGTTGCTTGTGACCTGACCAATCGCTCAAGAGTTCGACTAATAGTATTTCATACTCGATAAATCTGGAGCTGGCTAGTCGAGTGTCGTGATCACAAACTGCTCTACAAATTGCACTATTTGGAGAGCTGCATGTAGTCCAAATAACGCCCTGTTTTGTTGAAAGATGAGATTTGGACGTATTTTCAGATAGCTGCAATATTTCGGAACACAGGAATGGCCGCATGTATGCTGCCACACATTACATCATTAAAGCAAATCGAGTTTTATTCCAAGTTCCATTTAATTTTATCTTAGCATTATTCTAAGTGATGCATTTTGTGACTCCCTATCAGAAGAAGCATTCAATAAGAACGATAATTACGCATCCTCATCGACACAAATACTTCAAGTAGACGTACTTGTAGCTGCAATAGCATCACTCACATGTCGATTTCGCCTAGCAAAAACTGTAAAATGCCGCTTGGATGGATATTTTTAGAGCAATCAGAACCTCATACTAAACAACCCTAATAATAGTAAGTCCCCATAATAGTAGAAGTAATAGTCTTGCTATTTTATTCTCAAGATTTTCTGGAGACAGCCTTGATGAAATCTCTTGAGTTTTATTTCCTTCCGATACAGGACCCAGGATTCAGTCTCAACAGTGAGAATTATGATGGCAATGAATATGAATGACAAGTTTTATCTTTGTTTGCTTTACTCTACTTTATTTCCAATCACACACAGAAATATATAGGTAAACAAGCAAAAATTATATCAGCCTGATATGATATGGTTTATATTATTATTCTTACTATTATGTTCTGTACTCTGTAGACTGTACTTAAAAAAATAAAATCACATTAAAAATTTTACCTAGCTTTAAAAGCTAAGCTTTCTGAAATTAAAGCAGAGGGGCCGGATCAGGGTCGTCAGGGTTTTCATGGTTTTCGGGGCCCTTTCTTCTCTCTGCCGGTATAGTTTTGAAATAACTTCTGAAGTAAAGTTGCTGATTTTCTCTTTAATTTCTTTTGCAGTGGCGCACTTTCCTTGTAGTACTTCTCAGCCCTCTCTTTCATAGCCTTCGCCCTTGCTAACATTCCTTGAGCAATCTTCGCTGCTGTTATATCCTTCTTCTTCAATGCATTTTCAAGCTTCTTAGTTGCGTCTTTTAATAGTTGGTCGGAGGCTTTCCTCTGTTCTCTCTCTCTGCCTCCTGCTTCTCTTTGAGTTTCTTTTCAAAATTTGCGATTCTTTCTCTGTCTGTTCGTTGTCCCTGCTCATTCGCGTCCCTTTGACGGCGTTCTTCTTCATCCTCGACCTGCTTTCTGGCTTGTGCCGCCTCTTCATCGCGCTGCTTTTCCATGTATTCTTCATACTTCCGATATGTGCTGCGACCAGCTGATAGGAGCTTCCTTATCATGCGGACGAAATCTGCTTAAGCCCATCTCGAACCCAGAGTTTCGCATTCAAGAGACGCTCCTTCATGCGGTCTTGATTCGGATACAGTTGCTGGTTTGACTCCGAGATGGGTCCAATCATGGAAAATATTTGCCACCAGTAATGATCTTTCCTCATGTTGAGGTCAGAAGCTGGGACTTCAAGTCGGAGGAATTTTTCATTTTTCAAGTTCGTCATTTTAGTGAAACCATATGAAAGAAAATTTATTGTACACATTTACCATAGATTTATGACCATATATTGAAAGTGATTCCGCGCCGAACAAATTTGTCTCCTATTCTAATTACTTCTGAGCTCTGAAATAGTGACAATAGTGACAACATTTTGAAAACAGTGAGAAAAGTGACACGATTTTAAAACAGTGGCCAATAGTGACTCACTGGCTTCATTGATATCAGGTTTTGTGAGGATATTTTCAGTGTGATTCAAATATTTATATTGGATGTTGCACTTTGTTCCACTTTATATATTTCACTTTTTTTTTCTTTCAGATCATTTGGGATTACCCACTGAAGTGATGTGGATATAGCAGTGTATTAGTCCAGGTAAGTACAAAAGCTATTATTACTAGGAATGTTATTATTACAAGGAATTTTTTTAATTTCTATGGACATATACATATCCAATAATGTCGTTCGCAACCTAATTATCTGGTCTGTTAAACAGACGTGTGGCGATGTCGACTGAATGTTAGTTATATTCAGTCGATTATAAACAGAACTAAATATATTAATACTTTAATTATAAATTTATTAACCGACAGCCCGATACCACGTAAAATTTTTTTTTTCTCTTAATGAACATATTGCTAACATTACAACACGAGATATTTTTCCGGTTATAATTTTGTAGATTAATTCTCAGATGTGAAACTCTAAACCTGAAGAAGTTTACCATTAAACACCAAATAACTTTTCGAAACATCTGGACGCGCAATTTCGTTAACCATATTGTTATCATCTCCTGATGATGCTAAAATGGTTAGCGAAACGCACATCGGGAAGTTTAGAACCTTTATTAGCTGTTTAGATGTAAATAACTTTGAGCATACATTTGGTAGTTAAAATATTAAATTAACAATATAACAATTATACATTTTTTAAAAATATTCATTAGTATAAATCTCACAACGCAATCAATTTTTAGGTATATCCATGTAGAAATTTGATACAATTGAATTGAATTGTTTTTAACGCTACTCTTTTCTTTAACCTAATAGAATTTGATGCCTTTTGAGTTGTTCTTAGCTTCTTATTTTATTATAGCTTTTTTATTTTCAGCTTTCTTATTTCTCAAATCTGGTAGAATCTAATATCTATCATCGCGATATCAGTTCAGACTGCCATTGTCTTAATAAAAATAAAAATTAAATGAATAAACGAAAATAGCGAAATAGCCTTTGTTGGTGATGCGCCTTTATCCCTCGCACATTATACTTCTTCTTCCATTGTCTTAAAGGAGAATATTCTTCATGATCTCGGCTAGAATATTTTTCATGATCTCGGCTAGATGCCAATTGTCGAGCATCAATAATCTGGCACTCGTTTTGATTTATGATATACGATTATCGAGATACGATTGTTTGAAAGTTGAAAATTTTGTAAAAATTGCATCTTCGATGAGTTTTCTGTGAATAACTCGAAAACCGTACGATATATCGAACTGCGCTTGTCGTCGTTCGATTCCACATCATTTCCTTCATCTGGTACAATACTTTCATAGAAAAATTGGGTTCATAGTTTATGTTTTCGAAAATTTTTCTATGATCGAAAATTTTTGATAAAAATTTTTCGACCAAATTGCAAAACTTCGAAAAATAGAATCGCTTCATTTTCGGATATTTGACGCTCCAAACTACGCGCATCAATAATCTGGCACCTGTTTTGATTTATCTTTTTTACTTTTTGACATATGATTTTTTAAAAATCGAAGAAAATCGAACATTTTGCAAAAATTGCATTCCCCGATCAGTTTTTTGCGAATATCTAGAAAACCGTTCGAGATATCAAACTGCGCTTTTCGCCATTCGATTCCACATAATTTTCTCCATTTTGTGGCTTACTTTCATAGAAATTGGGTGGCTTTCACTTTTCCGATATTTTCCTATGGTACCCCCCTTACGAAATTTTTCGAACAAATTTCAAAACTTTAAAAAATAGAATCGCTTCATTTTCGGATATTTGACGCTCCAAACCACGCGCATCAATAATCTGGCACCCGTTTTGATTTATCTCTTTTAGTTTTCGAGATATGAGTTTTTAAAAATGGAAGAAAATCGAACATTTTGCAAAAATCGCATTCCCCGACCAGTTTTCTGCGAATATCTAGAAAACCGTTCGAGATATCAAACTGCGCTTTGCGCCATTCGATTCCCCGTAATTTTCTCCATCTTGTGGCTTACTTTCATAGAAATTGAGTGGCTTTCACTTTTCCGATATTTTCCTATGGTACCCCCTTACGAAATTTTTCGAACAAATTTCAAAACTTTAAAAAATAGAATCGCTTCATTTTCGGATATTTGACGCTCCAAACCACGAGCATCAATAATCTGGCACCCGTTTTGATTTATCTCTTTTAGTTTTCGAGATATGATTTTTTGAAAATCCAAGAAAATCGAACATTTTGCAAAAATCGTATTCCCCAACCAGTTTTCTGCGAATATCTAGAAAACCGTTCGAGATATCAAACTGCGCTTTGCGCCATTCGATTCCCCGTAATTTTCTCCATCTTGTGGCTTACTTTCATAGAAATTGAGTGGCTTTCACTTTTCCGATATTTTCCTATGGTACCCCCTTACGAAATTTTTCGGACAAATTTCAAAACTTTAAAAAATAGAATCGCTTCATTTTCGGATATTTGACGCTCCAAACCACGCGCATCAATAATCTGGCACCCGTTTTGATTTATCTCTTTTAGTTTTCGAGATATGATTTTTTGAAAATCCAAGAAAATCGAACATTTTGCAAAAATCGCATTCCCCGACCAGTTTTCTGCGAATATCTAGAAAACAGTTCGAGATATCAAACTGCGCTTTGCGCCATTCGATTCCCCGTAATTTTCTACATCTTGTGGCTTACTTTCATAGAAATTGAGTGACTTTCACTTTTCCGATATTTTCCTATGGTACCCCCTCACGAAATTTTTCGAACAAATTTCAAAACTTTAAAAAATAGAATCGCTTCATTTTCGGATTTTTGACGCTCCAAACCACGCGCATCAATAATCTGGCACCCGTTTTGATTTATCTCTTTTAGTTTTCGAGATATGAGTTTTTGAAAATGGAAGAAAATCGAACATTTTGCAAAAATCGCATTCCCCGACCAGTTTTCTGCGAATATCTAGAAAACCGTTCGAGATATCAAACTGCGCTTTGCGCCATTCGATTCCCCGTAATTTTCTCCATCTTGTGGCTTATTTTCATAGAAATTGAGTGGCTTTCACTTTTCCGATATTTTCCTATGGTACCCCCTTACGAAATTTTTCGAACAAATTGCAAAACTTTAAAAAATAGAATCGCTTCATTTTCGGATATTTGACGCTCCAAACCACGCGCATCAATAATCTGGCACCCGTTTTGCTTTATCTCTTTTAGTTTTCGAGATATGAGTTTTTGAAAATGGAAGAAAATCGAACATTTTGCAAAAATCGCATTCCCCGACCAGTTTTCTGCGAATATCTAGAAAACCGTTCGAGATATCAAACTGCGCTTTGCGCCATTCGATTCCCCGTAATTTTCTCCATCTTGTGGCTTACTTTCATAGAAATTGGGTGGCTTTCACTTTTCCGATATTTTCCTATGGTACCCCCTTACGAAATTTTTCGAACAAATTTCAAAACTTTAAAAAATAGAATCGCTTCATTTTCGGATATTTGACGCTCCAAACCACGCGCATCAATAATCTGGCACCCGTTTTGATTTATCTCTTTTAGTTTTCGAGATATGAGTTTTTGAAAATGGAAGAAAATCGAACATTTTGCAAAAATCGCATTCCCCGACCAGTTTTCTGCGAATATCTAGAAAACCGTTCGAGATATCAAACTGCGCTTTGCGCCATTCGATTCCCCGTAATTTTCTCCATCTTGTGGCTTATTTTCATAGAAATTGAGTGGCTTTCACTTTTCCGATATTTTCCTATGGTACCCCCTTACGAAATTTTTCGAACAAATTGCAAAACTTTAAAAAATAGAATCGCTTCATTTTCGGATATTTGACGCTCCAAACCACGCGCATCAATAATCTGGCACCCGTTTTGCTTTATCTCTTTTAGTTTTCGAGATATGAGTTTTTGAAAATGGAAGAAAATCGAACATTTTGCAAAAATCGCATTCCCCGACCAGTTTTCTGCGAATATCTAGAAAACCGTTCGAGATATCAAACTGCGCTTTGCGCCATTCGATTCCCCGTAATTTTCTCCATCTTGTGGCTTACTTTCATAGAAATTGGGTGGCTTTCACTTTTCCGATATTTTCCTATGGTACCCCCTTACGAAATTTTTCGAACAAATTTCAAAACTTTAAAAAATAGAATCGCTTCATTTTCGGATATTTGACGCTCCAAACCACGCGCATCAATAATCTGGCACCCGTTTTGATTTATCTCTTTTAGTTTTCGAGATATGAGTTTTTGAGAATGGAAGAAAATCGAACATTTTGCAATAATCGCATTCCCCGACCAGTTTTCTGCGAATATCTAGAAAGCCGTTCGAGATATCTAACTGCGCTTTGCGCCATTCGATTCCCCATAATTTTCTCCATCTTGTGGCTTACTTTCCTAGAAATTGAGTGGCTTTCACTTTTCCGATATTTTCCTATGGTTCCCCCTTACGAAATTTGTCGAACAAATTTCAAAACTTTAAAAAATAGAATCGCTTCATTTTCGGATATTTGACGCTCCAAACCACGCGCATCAATAATCTGGCACCCGTTTTGATTTATCTCTTTTAGTTTTCTAGATATGATTTTTTGAAAATCGAAGAAAATCGAACATTTTGCAAAAATCGCATTCCCCGACCAGGTTTCTGCGAATATCTAGAAAACCGTTCGAGATATCAAACTGCGCTTTGCGCCATTCGATTCCCCGTAAGTTTCTCCATCTTGTGGCTTACTTTCATAGAAATTGAGTAACTTTCACTTTTCCGATATTTTCCTATGGTACCCCCTTACGAAATTTTTCGAACAAATTGCAAAACTTTAAAAAATAGAATCGCTTCATTTTCGGATATTTGACGCTCCAAACCACGCGCATCAATAATCTGGCACCCGTTTTGATTTATCTCTTTTAGTTTTCTAGATATGATTTTTTGAAAATCGAAGAAAATCGAACATTTTGCAAAAATCGCATTCCCCGACCAGTTTTCTGCGAATATCTAGAAAACCGTTCGAGATATCAAACTGCGCTTTGCGTCATACGATTCCCCGTAATTTTCTCCATCTTGTGGCTTACTTTCATAGAAATTGAGTGGCTTTCACTTTTCCGATATTTTCCTATGGTACCCCCCTTACGAAATTTTTCGAACAAATTGCAAAACTTTAAAAAATAGAATCGCTTCATTTTTCGGATATTTGACGCTCCAAACCACGCGCATCAATAATCTGGCACCCGTTTTGATTTATCTCTTTTAGTTTTCGAGATATGAGTTTTTGAAAATGGAAGAAAATCGAACATTTTGCAAAAATCGCATTCCCCGACCAGTTTTCTGCGAATATCTAGAAAACCGTTCGAGATATCAAACTGGGCTTTGCGCCATTCGATTCCCCGTAATTTTCTCCATCTTGTGGCTTACTTTCATAGAAAATGGGTGGCTTTCACTTTTCCGATATTTTCCTATGGTACCCCCTTACGAAATTTTTCGAACAAATTTCAAAACTTTAAAAAATAGAATCGCTTCATTTTCGGATATTTGACGCTCCAAACCACGCGCATCAATAATCTGGCACCCGTTTTGATTTATCCCTTTTAGTTTTCGAGATATGAGTTTTTGAGAATGGAAGAAAATCGAACATTTTGCAATAATCGCATTCCCCGACCAGTTTTCTGCGAATATCTAGAAAGCCGTTCGAGATATCTAACTGCGCTTTG
Source organism: Cosmopolites sordidus (assembly GCA_031761425.1). NCBI lineage: Eukaryota > Metazoa > Arthropoda > Insecta > Coleoptera > Curculionidae > Cosmopolites > Cosmopolites sordidus. The sequence goes on along the minus strand of JARFXV010000220.1, from coordinate 25,423 downwards.
CGCCATTCGATTCCCCATAATTTTCTCCATCTTGTGGCTTACTTTCCTAGAAATTGAGTGGCTTTCACTTTTCCGATATTTTCCTATGGTTCCCCCTTACGAAATTTTTCGAACAAATTTCAAAACTTTAAAAAATAGAATCGCTTCATTTTCGGATATTTGACGCTCCAAACCACGCGCATCAATAATCTGGCACCCGTTTTGATTTATCTCTTTTAGTTTTCTAGATATGATTTTTTGAAAATCGAAGAAAATCGAACATTTTGCAAAAATCGCATTCCCCGACCAGTTTTCTGCGAATATCTAGAAAACCGTTCGAGATATCAAACTGCGCTTTGCGCCATTCGATTCCCCGTAATTTTCTCCATCTTGTGGCTTACTTTCATAGAAATTGGGTGGCTTTCACTTTTCCGATATTTTCCTATGGTACCCCCTTACGAAATTTTTCGAACAAATTTCAAAACTTTAAAAAATAGAATCGCTTCATTTTCGGATATTTGACGCTCCAAACCACGCGCATCAATAATCTGGCACCCGTTTTGATTTATCTCTTTTAGTTTTCTAGATATGATTTTTTGAAAATCGAAGAAAATCGAACATTTTGCAAAAATCGCATTCCCCGACCAGTTTTCTGCGAATATCTAGAAAACAGTTCGAGATATCAAACTGCGCTTTGCGCCATTCGATTCCCCGTAATTTTCTCCATCTTGTGGCTTACTTTCATAGAAATTGAGTGACTTTCACTTTTCCGATATTTTCCTATGGTACCCCCTTACGAAATTTTTCGAACAAATTTCTAAACTTTAAAAAATAGAATCGCTTCATTTTCGGATATTTGACGCTCCAAACCACGCGCATCAATAATCTGGCACCCGTTTTGATTTATCTCTTTTAGTTTTCGAGATATGAGTTTTTGAAAATGGAAGAAAATCGAACATTTTGCAAAAATCGCATTCCCCGACCAGTTTTCTGCGAATATCTAGAAAACCGTTCGAGATATCAAACTGCGCTTTGCGCCATTCGATTCCCCGTAAGTTTCTCCATCTTGTGGCTTACTTTCATAGAAATTGAGTAACTTTCACTTTTCCGATATTTTCCTATGGTACCCCCTTACGAAATTTTTCGAACAAATTGCAAAACTTTAAAAAATAGAATCGCTTCATTTTCGGATATTTGACGCTCCAAACCACGCGCATCAATAATCTGGCACCCGTTTTGATTTATCTCTTTTAGTTTTCTAGATATGATTTTTTGAAAATCGAAGAAAATCGAACATTTTGCAAAAATCGCATTCCCCGACCAGTTTTCTGCGAATATCTAGAAAACCGTTCGAGATATCAAACTGCGCTTTGCGTCATACGATTCCCCGTAATTTTCTCCATCTTGTGGCTTACTTTCATAGAAATTGAGTGGCTTTCACTTTTCCGATATTTTCCTATGGTACCCCCTTACGAAATTTTTCGAACAAATTTCAAAACTTTAAAAAATAGAATCGCTTCATTTTCGGATATTTGACGCTCCAAACCACGCGCATCAATAATCTGGCACCCGTTTTGATTTATCTCTTTTAGTTTTCGAGATATGATTTTTTGAAAATCCAAGAAAATCGAACAATTTGCAAAAATCGCATTCCCCGACCAGTTTTCTGCGAATATCTAGAAAACAGTTCGAGATATCAAACTGCGCTTTGCGCCATTCGATTCCCCATAATTTTCTCCATCTTGTGGCTTACTTTCATAGAAATTGAGTGGCTTTCACTTTTCCGATATTTTCCTATGGTACCCCCTTACGAAATTTTTGGAACAAATTTCAAAACTTTAAAAAATAGAATCGCTTCATTTTCGGATATTTGACGCTCCAAACCACGCGCATCAATAATCTGGCACCCGTTTTGATTTATCTCTTTTAGTTTTCGAGATATGAGTTTTTGAAAATGGAAGAAAATCGAACATTTTGCAAAAATCGCATTCCCCGACCAGTTTTCTGCGAATATCTAGAAAGCCGTTCGAGATATCAAACTGCGCTTTGCGCCATTCGATTCCCCATAATTTTCTCCATCTTGTGGCTTACTTTCATAGAAATTGAGTGGCTTTCACTTTTCCGATATTTTCCTATGATACCCCCTTACGAAATTTTTCGAACAAATTTCAAAACTTTAAAAAATAGAATCGCTTCATTTTCGGATATTTGACGCTCCAAACCACGCGCATCAATAATCTGGCACCCGTTTTGATTTATCTCTTTTAGTTTTCTAGATATGATTTTTTGAAAATCGAAGAAAATCGAACATTTTGCAAAAATCGCATTCCCCGACCAGTTTTCTGCGAATATCTAGAAAACCGTTCGAGATATCAAACTGCGCTTTGCGCCATTCGATTCCCGGTAATTTTCTCCATCTTGTGGCTTACTTTCATAGAAATTGAGTGGCTTTCACTTTTCCAATATTTTCCTATGGTACCCCCTTACGAAATTTTTCGAACAAATTTCAAAACTTTAAAAAATAGAATCGCTTCATTTTCGGATATTTGACGCTCCAAACCACGCGCATCAATAATCTGGCACCCGTTTTGATTTATCTCTTTTAGTTTTCGAGATATGATTTTTTGAAAATCCAAGAAAATCGAACATTTTGCAAAAGTCGCATTCCCCGACCAGTTTTCTGCGAATATCTAGAAAACAGTTCGAGATATCAAACTGCGCTTTGCGCCATTCGATTCCCCGTAATTTTCTCCATCTTGTGGCTTACTTTCATAGAAATTGAGTGGCTTTCACTTTTCCGATATTTTCCTATGGTACCCCCTTACGAAATTTTTCGAACAAATTGCAAAACTTTAAAAAATAGAATCGCTTCATTTTCGGATATTTGACGCTCCAAACCACGCGCATCAATAATCTGGCACCCGTTTTGATTTATCTCTTTTAGTTTTCGAGATATGAGTTTTTGAAAATGGAAGAAAATCGAACATTTTGCAAAAATCGCATTCCCCGACCAGTTTTCTGCGAATATCTAGAAAACCGTTCGAGATATCAAACTGCGCTTTGCGCCATTCGATTCCCCGTAATTTTCTCCATCTTGTGGCTTACTTTCATAGAAATTGAGTAACTTTCACTTTTCCGATATTTTCCTATGGTACCCCCTTACGAAATTTTTCGAACAAATTGCAAAACTTTAAAAAATAGAATCGCTTCATTTTCGGATATTTGACGCTCCAAACCACGCGCATCAATAATCTGGCACCCGTTTTGATTTACCTCTTTTAGTTTTCGAGATATGAGTTTTTGAAAATGGAAAAAAATCGAACATTTTGCAAAAATCGCATTCCCCGACCAGTTTTCTGCGAATATCTAGAAAGCCGTTCGAGATATCAAACTGCGCTTTGCGCCAATCGATTCCCCATAATTTTCTCCATCTTGTGGCTTACTTTCATAGAAATTGAGTGGCTTTCACTTTTCCGATATTTTCCTATGGTACCCCCTTACGAAATTTTTCGAACAAATTGCAAAACTTTAAAAAATAGAATCGCTTCATTTTCGGATATTTGACGCTCCAAACCACGCGCATCAATAATCTGGCACCCGTTTTGATTTATCTCTTTTAGTTTTCGAGATATGAGTTTTTGAAAATGGAAGAAAATCGAACATTTTGCAAAAATCGCATTCCCCGACCAGTTTTCTGCGAATATCTAGAAAACCGTTCGAGATATCAAACTGCGCTTTGCGCCATTCGATTCCCCGTAATTTTCTCCATCTTGTGGCTTACTTTCGTAGAAATTGGGTGGCTTTCACTTTTCCGATATTTTCCTATGGTACCCCCTTACGAAATTTTTCGAACAAATTTCAAAACTTTAAAAAATAGAATCGCTTCATTTTCGGATATTTGACGCTCCAAACCACGCGCATCAATAATCTGGCACCCGTTTTGCTTTATCTCTTTTAGTTTTCGAGATATGAGTTTTTGAAAATGGAAGAAAATCGAACATTTTGCAAAAATCGCATTCCCCGACCAGTTTTCTGCGAATATCTAGAAAACCGTTCGAGATATCAAACTGCGCTTTGCGCCATTCGATTCCCCGTAATTTTCTCCATCTTGTGGCTTACTTTCGTAGAAATTGGGTGGCTTTCACTTTTCCGATATTTTCCTATGGTACCCCCTTACGAAATTTTTCGAACAAATTTCAAAACTTTAAAAAATAGAATCGCTTCATTTTCGGATATTTGACGCTCCAAACCACGCGCATCAATAATCTGGCACCCGTTTTGATTTATCTCTTTTAGTTTTCGAGATATGAGTTTTTGAGAATGGAAGAAAATCGAACATTTTGCAATAATCGCATTCCCCGACCAGTTTTCTGCGAATATCTAGAAAGCCGTTCGAGATATCTAACTGCGCTTTGCGCCATTCGATTCCCCATAATTTTCTCCATCTTGTGGCTTACTTTCCTAGAAATTGAGTGGCTTTCACTTTTCCAATATTTTCCTATGGTACCCCCTTACGAAATTTTTCGAACAAATTTCAAAACTTTAAAATATAGAATCGCTTCATTTTCGGATATTTGACGCTCCAAACCACGCGCATCAATAATCTGGCACCCGTTTTGATTTATCTCTTTTAGATTTCGAGATATGATTTTTTGAAAATCCAAGAAAATCGAACATTTTGCAAAAATCGCATTCCCCGACCAGTTTTCTGCGAATATCTAGAAAACTGTTCGAGATATCAAACTGCGCTTTGCGCCATTCGATTCCCCGTAATTTTCTCCATCTTGTGGCTTACTTTCATAGAAATTGGGTGGCTTTCACTTTTCCGATATTTTCCTATGGTACCCCCTTACGAAATTTTTCGAACAAATTTCAAAACTTTAAAAAATAGAATCGCTTCATTTTCGGATATTTGACGCTCCAAACCACGCGCATCAATAATCTGGCACCCGTTTTGATTCATCTCTTTTAGTTTTCTAGATATGATTTTTTGAAAATCGAAGAAAATCGAACATTTTGCAAAAATCGCATTCCCCGACCAGTTTTCTGCGAATATCTAGAAAACCGTTCGAGATATCAAACTGCGCTTTGCGCCATTCGACTCCCCGTAATTTTCTCCATCTTGTGGCTTACTTTCATAGAAATTGGGTGGCTTTCACTTTTCCGATATTTTCCTATGGTACCCCCTTACGAAATTTTTCGAACAAATTGCAAAACTTTAAAAAATAGAATCGCTTCATATTCGGATATTTGACGCTCCAAACCACGCGCATCAATAATCTGGCACCCGTTTTGATTTATCTCTTTTAGTTTTCTAGATATGATTTTTTGAAAATGGAAGAAAATCGAACATTTTGCAAAAATCGCATTCCCCGACCAGTTTTCTGCGAATATCTAGAAAACCGTTCGAGATATCAAACTGCGCTTTGCGTCATACGATTCCCCGTAATTTTCTCGATCTTGTGGCTTACTTTCATAGAAATTGAGTGGCTTTCACTTTTCCGATATTTTCCTATGGTACCCCCTTACGAAATTTTTCGAACAAATTTCAAAACTTTAAAAAATAGAATCGCTTCATTTTCGGATATTTGACGCTCCAAACCACGCGCATCAATAATCTGGCACCCGTTTTGATTTATCTCTTTTAGTTTTCGAGATATGATTTTTTGAAAATCCAAGAAAATCGAACATTTTGCAAAAATCGCATTCCCCGACCAGTTTTCTGCGAATATCTAGAAAACAGTTCGAGATATCAAACTGCGCTTTGCGCCATTCGATTCCCCATAATTTTCTCCATCTTGTGGCTTACTTTCATAGAAATTGAGTGGCTTTCACTTTTCCGATATTTTCCTATGGTACCCCCTTACGAAATTTTTGGAACAAATTTCAAAACTTTAAAAAATAGAATCGCTTCATTTTCGGATATTTGACGCTCCAAACCACGCGCATCAATAATCTGGCACCCGTTTTGATTTATCTCTTTTAGTTTTCGAGATATGAGTTTTTGAAAATGGAAGAAAATCGAACATTTTGCAAAAATCGCATTCCCCGACCAGTTTTCTGCGAATATCTAGAAAACCGTTCGAGATATCAAACTGCGCTTTGCGCCATTCGATTCCCCGTAATTTTCTCCATCTTGTGGCTTACTTTCATAGAAATTGAGTAACTTTCACTTTTCCGATATTTTCCTATGGTACCCCCCTTACGAAATTTTTCGAACAAATTGCAAAACTTTAAAAAATAGAATCGCTTCATTTTTCGGATATTTGACGCTCCAAACCAAGCGCATCAATAATCTGGCACCCGTTTTGATTTATCTATTTTAGTTTTCGAGATATGAGTTTTTGAAAATGGAAGAAAATCGAACATTTTGCAAAAATCGCATTCCCCGACCAGTTTTCTGCGAATATCTAGAAAGCCGTTCGAGATATCAAACTGCGCTTTGCGCCATTCGATTCCCCATAATTTTCTCCATCTTGTGGCTTACTTTCATAGAAATTGAGTGGCTTTCACTTTTCCGATATTTTCCTATGGTACCCCCTTACGAAATTTTTTGAACAAATTGCAAAACTTTAAAAAATAGAATCGCTTCATTTTCGGATATTTGACGCTCCAAACCACGCGCATCAATAATCTGGCACCCGTTTTGATTTATCTCTTTTAGTTTTCGAGATATGAGTTTTTGAAAATGGAAGAAAATCGAACATTTTGCAAAAATCGCATTCCCCGACCAGTTTTCTGCGAATATCTAGAAAGCCGTTCGAGATATCAAACTGCGCTTTGCGCCATTCGATTCCCCGTAATTTCCTCCATCTTGTGGCTTACTTTCATAGAAATTTGGAGGCTTTCACTTTTCCGATATTTTCCTATGGTACCCCCTTACGAAATTTTTCGAACAAATTTCAAAACTTTAAAAAATAGAATCGCTTCATTTTCGGATATTTGACGCTCCAAACCACGCGCATCAATAATCTGGCACCCGTTTTGATTTATCTCTTTTAGTTTTCGAGATATGAGTTTTTGAAAATGGAAGAAAATCGAACATTTTGCAAAAATCGCATTCCCCGACCAGTTTTCTGCGAATATCTAGAAAACCGTTCGAGATATCAAACTGCGCTTTGCGCCATTCGATTCTCCGTAATTTTCTCCATCTTGTGGCTTACTTTCATAGAAATTGAGTGGCTTTCACTTTTCCGATATTTTCCTATGGTACCCCCTTACGAAATTTTTCGAACAAATTTCAAAACTTTAAAAAATAGAATCGCTTCATTTTCGGATATTTGACGCTCCAAACCACGCGCATCAATAATCTGGCACCCGTTTTGATTTATCTCTTTTAGTTTTCGAGATATGAGTTTTTGAAAATGGAAGAAAATCGAACATTTTGCAAAAATCGCATTCCCCGACCAGTTTTCTGCGAATATCTAGAAAACCGTTCGAGATATCAAACTGCGCTTTGCGCCATTCGATTCCCCGTAATTTTCTCCATCTTGTGGCTTACTTTCATAGAAATTGAGTAACTTTCACTTTTCCGATATTTTCCTATGGTACCCCCTTACGAAATTTTTCGAACAAATTGCAAAACTTTAAAAAATAGAATCGCTTCATTTTCGGATATTTGACGCTCCAAACCACGCGCATCAATAATCTGGCACCCGTTTTGATTTATCTCTTTTAGTTTTCGAGATATGAGTTTTTGAAAATGGAAGAAAATCGAACATTTTGCAAAAATCGCATTCCCCGACCAGTCTTCTGCGAATATCTAGAAAACCGTTCGAGATATCAAACTGCGCTTTGCGCCATTCGATTCCCCGTAATTTTCTCCATCTTGTGGCTTACTTTCATAGAAATTGGGTGGCTTTCACTTTTCCGATATTTTCCTATGGTACCCCCTTACGAAATATTTCGAACAAATTTCAAAACTTTAAAAAATAGAATCGCTTCATTTTCGGATATTTGACGCTCCAAACCACGCGCATCAATAATCTGGCACCCGTTTTGATTTATCTCTTTTAGTTTTCGAGATATGAGTTTTTGAAAATGGAAGAAAATCGAACATTTTGCAAAAATCGCATTCCCGACCAGTTTTCTGCGAATATCTAGAAAACCGTTCGAGATATCAAACTGCGCTTTGCGCCATTCGATTCCCCGTAATTTTCTCCATCTTGTGGCTTACTTTCATAGAAATTGAGTGGCTTTCACTTTTCCGATATTTTCCTATGGTACCCCCTTACGAAATTTTTCGAACAAATTGCAAAGCTTTAAAAAATAGAATCGCTTCATTTTCGGATATTTGACGCTCCAAACCACGCGCATCAATAATCTGGTACCCGTTTTGATTTATCTCTTTTAGTTTTCGAGATATGATTTTTTGAAAATCGAAGAAAATCGAACATTTTGCAATAATCGCATTCCCCGACCAGTTTTCTGCGAATATCTAGAAAACCGTTCGAGATATCAAACTGCGCTTTGCGCCATTCGATTCCCCGTAATTTTCTCCATCTTGTGGCTTACTTTCATAGAAATTGAGTGGCTTTCACTTTTCCGATATTTTCCTATGGTACCCCCTTACGAAATTTTTCGAACAAATTGCAAAACTTTAAAAAATAGAATCGCTTCATTTTCGGATATTTGACGCTCCAAACCACGCGCATCAATAATCTGGCACCCGTTTTGATTTATCTCTTTTAGTTTTCGAGATATGAGTTTTTGAAAATGGAAGAAAATCGAACATTTTGCAAAAATCGCATTCCCCGACCAGTTTTCTGCGAATATCTAGAAAACCGTTCGAGATATCAAACTGCGCTTTGCGCCATTCGATTCCCCGTAATTTCCTCCATCTTGTGGCTTACTTTCATAGAAATTTGGAGGCTTTCACTTTTCCGATATTTTCCTATGGTACCCCCTTACGAAATTTTTCGAACAAATTTCAAAACTTTAAAAAATAGAATCGCTTCATTTTCGGATATTTGACGCTCCAAACCACGCGCATCAATAATCTGGCACCCGTTTTGATTTATCTCTTTTAGTTTTCGAGATATGAGTTTTTGAAAATGGAAGAAAATCGAACATTTTGCAAAAATCGCATTCCCCGACCAGTTTTCTGCGAATATCTAGAAAACCGTTCGAGATATCAAACTGCGCTTTGCGCCATTCGATTCTCCGTAATTTTCTCCATCTTGTGGCTTACTTTCATAGAAATTGAGTGGCTTTCACTTTTCCGATATTTTCCTATGGTACCCCCTTACGAAATTTTTCGGACAAATTTCAAAACTTTAAAAAATAGAATCGCTTCATTTTCGGATATTTGACGCTCCAAACCACGCGCATCAATAATCTGGCACCCGTTTTGATTTATCTCTTTTAGTTTTCGAGATATGAGTTTTTGAAAATGGAAGAAAATCGAACATTTTGCAAAAATCGCATTCCCCGACCAGTCTTCTGCGAATATCTAGAAAACCGTTCGAGATATCAAACTGCGCTTTGCGCCATTCGATTCCCCGTAATTTTCTCCATCTTGTGGCTTACTTTCATAGAAATTGAGTGGCTTTCACTTTTCCGATATTTTCCTATGGTACCCCCTTACGAAATTTTTCGAACAAATTGCAAAACTTTAAAAAATAGAATCGCTTCATTTTCGGATATTTGACGCTCCAAACCACGCGCATCAATAATCTGGCACCCGTTTTGATTTATCTCTTTTAGTTTTTGAGATATGAGTTTTTGAAAATGGAAGAAAATCGAACATTTTTCAAAAATCGCATTCCCCGACCAGTTTTCTGCGAATATCTAGAACACCGTTCGAGATATCAAACTGCGCTTTGCGCCATTCGATTCCCCGTAATTTTCTCCATCTTGTGGCTTACTTTCATAGAAATTGAGTGCCTTTCACTTTTCCGATATTTTCCTATGGTACCCCCTTACGAAATTTTTCGAACAAATTGCAAAACTTTAAAAAATAGAATCGCTTCATTTTCGGATATTTGACGCTCCAAACCACGCGCATCAATAATCTGGCACCCGTTTTGATTTATCTCTTTTAGTTTTCGAGATATGAGTTTTTGAAAATGGAAGAAAATCGAACATTTTGCAAAAATCGCATTCCCCGACCAGTTTTCTGCGAATATCTAGAAAACCGTTCGAGATATCAAACTGCGCTTTGCGCCATTCGATTCCCCGTAATTTCCTCCATCTTTTGGCTTACTTTCATAGAAATTGAGTGGCTTTCACTTTTCCGATATTTTCTATGGTACCCCCTTACGAAATTTTTCGAACAAATTGCAAAACTTTAAAAAATAGAATCGCTTCATTTTCGGATATTTGACGCTCCAAACCACGCGCATCAATAATCTGGCACCCGTTTTGATTTATCTCTTTTAGTTTTCGAGATATGAGTTTTTGAAAATGGAAGAAAATCGAACATTTTGCAAAAATCGCATTCCCCGACCAGTTTTCTGCGAATATCTAGAAAACCGTTCGAGATATCAAACTGCGCTTTGCGCCATTCGATTCCCCGTAATTTTCTCCATCTTGTGGCTTACTTTCATAGAAATTGAGTGGCTTTCACTTTTCCGATATTTTCCTATGGTACCCCCTTACGAAATTTTTCGGACAAATTTCAAAACTTTAAAAAATAGAATCGCTTCATTTTCGGATATTTGACGCTCCAAACCACGCGCATCAATAATCTGGCACCCGTTTTGATTTATCTCTTTTAGTTTTCGAGATATGAGTTTTTGAAAATGGAAGAAAATCGAACATTTTGCAAAAATCGCATTCCCCGACCAGTCTTCTGCGAATATCTAGAAAACCGTTCGAGATATCAAACTGCGCTTTGCGCCATTCGATTCCCCGTAATTTTCTCCATCTTGTGGCTTACTTTCATAAAAATTGAGTGGCTTTCACTTTTCCGATATTTTCCTATGGTACCCCCCTTACGAAATTTTTCGAGCAAATTGCAAAACTTTAAAAAATAGAATCGCTTCATTTTCGGATATTTGACGCTCCAAACCACGCGCATCAATAATCTGGCACCCGTTTTGATTTATCTCTTTTAGTTTTCGAGATATGAGTTTTTGAAAATGGAAGAAAATCGAACATTTTGCAAAAATCGCATTCCCCGACCAGTCTTCTGCGAATATCTAGAAAACCGTTCGAGATATCAAACTGCGCTTTGCGCCATTCGATTCCCCGTAATTTTCTCCATCTTGTGGCTTACTTTCATAGAAATTGAGTGGCTTTCACTTTTCCGATATTTTCCTATGGTACCCCCTTACGAAATTTTTCGAACAAATTGCAAAACTTTAAAAAATAGAATCGCTTCATTTTCGGATATTTGACGCTCCAAACCACGCGCATCAATAATCTGGCACCCGTTTTGATTTATCTCTTTTAGTTTTTGAGATATGAGTTTTTGAAAATGGAAGAAAATCGAACATTTTGCAAAAATCGCATTCCCCGACCAGTTTTCTGCGAATATCTTGAAAACCGTTCGAGATATCAAACTGCGCTTTGCGCCATTCGATTCCCCGTAATTTTCTCCATCTTGTGGCTTACTTTCATAGAAATTGAGTGGCTTTCACTTTTCCGATATTTTCCTATGGTACCCCCTTACGAAATTTTTCGAACAAATTGCAAAACTTTAAAAAATAGAATCGCTTCATTTTCGGATATTTGACGCTCCAAACCACGCGCATCAATAATCTGGCACCCGTTTTGATTTATCTCTTTTAGTTTTCGAGATATGAGTTTTTGAAAATGGAAGAAAATCGAACATTTTGCAAAAATCGCATTCCCCGACCAGTTTTCTGCGAATATCTAGAAAACCGTTCGAGATATCAAACTCCGCTTTACGCCATTCGATTCCCCGTAATTTTCTCCATCTTGTGGCTTACTTTCATAGAAATTGAGTGGCTTTCACTTTTCCGATATTTTCCTATGGTACCCCCTTACGAAATTTTTCGAACAAATTGCAAAACTTTAAAAAATAGAATCGCTTCATTTTCGGATATTTGACGCTCCAAACCACGCGCATCAATAATCTGGCACCCGTTTTGATTTATCTCTTTTAGTTTTCGAGATATGAGTTTTTGAAAATGGAAGAAAATCGAACATTTTGCAAAAATCGCATTCCCCGACCAGTTTTCTGCGAATATCTAGAAAACCGTTCGAGATATCAAACTGCGCTTTGCGCCATTCGATTCCCCGTAATTTCCTCCATCTTGTGGCTTACTTTCATAGAAATTTGGAGGCTTTCACTTTTCCGATATTTTCCTATGGTACCCCCTTACGAAATTTTTCGAACAAATTTCAAAACTTTAAAAAATAGAATTGCTTCATTTTCGGATATTTGACGCTCCAAACCACGCGCATCAATAATCTGGCACCCGTTTTGATTTATCTCTTTTAGTTTTCGAGATATGAGTTTTTGAAAATGGAAGAAAATCGAACATTTTGCAAAAATCGCATTCCCCGACCAGTTTTCTGCGAATATCTAGAAAACCGTTCGAGATATCAAACTGCGCTTTGCGCCATTCGATTCCCCGTAATTTTCTCCATCTTGTGGCTTACTTTCATAGAAATTGAGTGGCTTTCACTTTTCCGATATTTTCCTATGGTACCCCCTTACGAAATTTTTCGAACAAATTGCAAAACTTTAAAAAATAGAATCGCTTCATTTTCGGATATTTGACGCTCCAAACCACGCGCATCAATAATCTGGCACCCGTTTTGATTTATCTCTTTTAGTTTTCGAGATATGATTTTTTGAATATCGAAGAAAATCGAACATTTTGCAAAAATCGCATTCCCCGACCAGTTTTCTGCGAATATCTAGAAAACCGTTCGAGATATCAAACTGCGCTTTGCGCCATTCGATTCCCCGTAATTTCCTCCATCTTGTGGCTTACTTTCATAGAAATTTGGAGGCTTTCACTTTTCCGATATTTTCCTATGGTACCCCCTTACGAAATTTTTCGGACAAATTTCAAAACTTTAAAAAATAGAATCGCTTCATTTTCGGATATTTGACGCTCCAAACCACGCGCATCAATAATCTGGCACCCGTTTTGATTTATCTCTTTTAGTTTTCGAGATATGAGTTTTTGAAAATGGAAGAAAATCGAACATTTTGCAAAAATCGCATTCCCCGACCAGTCTTCTGCGAATATCTAGAAAACCGTTCGAGATATCAAACTGCGCTTTGCGCCATTCGATTCCCCGTAATTTTCTCCATCTTGTGGCTTACTTTCATAGAAATTGTGTGGCTTTCACTTTTCCGATATTTTCCTATGGTACCCCCTTACGAAATTTTTCGAACAAATTGCAAAACTTTAAAAAATAGAATCGCTTCATTTTCGGATATTTGACGCTCCAAACCACGCGCATCAATAATCTGGCACCCGTTTTGATTTATCTCTTTTAGTTTTTGAGATATGAGTTTTTGAAAATGGAAGAAAATCGAACATTTTTCAAAAATCGCATTCCCCGACCAGTTTTCTGCGAATATCTAGAAAACCGTTCGAGATATCAAACTGCGCTTTGCGCCATTCGATTCCCCGTAATTTTCTCCATCTTGTGGCTTACTTTCATAGAAATTGAGTGGCTTTCACTTTTCCGATATTTTCCTATGGTACCCCCTTACGAAATTTTTCGAACAAATTGCAAAACTTTAAAAAATAGAATCGCTTCATTTTCGGATATTTGACGCTCCAAACCACGCGCATCAATAATCTGGCACCCGTTTTGATTTATCTCTTTTAGTTTTCGAGATATGAGTTTTTGAAAATGGAAGAAAATCGAACATTTTGCAAAAATCGCATTCCCCGACCAGTTTTCTGCGAATATCTAGAAAACCGTTCGAGATATCAAACTGCGCTTTGCGCCATTCGATTCCCCGTAATTTTCTCCATCCTGTGGCTTACTTTCATAGAAATTGAGTGGCTTTCACTTTTCCGATATTTTCCTATGGTACCCCCTTACGAAATTTTTCGAACAAATTGCAAAACTTTAAAAAATAGAATCGCTTCATTTTCGGATATTTGACGCTCCAAACCACGCGCATCAATAATCTGGCACCCGTTTTGATTTATCTCTTTTAGTTTTCGAGATATGAGTTTTTGAAAATGGAAGAAAATCGAACATTTTGCAAAAATCGCATTCCCCGACCAGTCTTCTGCGAATATCTAGAAAACCGTTCGAGATATCAAACTGCGCTTTGCGCCATTCGATTCCCCGTAATTTTCTCCATCTTGTGGCTTACTTTCATAGAAATTGAGTGGCTTTCACTTTTCCGATATTTTCCTATGGTACCCCCTTACGAAATTTTTCGAACAAATTGCAAAACTTTAAAAAATAGAATCGCTTCATTTTCGGATATTTGACGCTCCAAACCACGCGCATCAATAATCTGGCACCCGTTTTGATTTATCTCTTTTAGTTTTTGAGATATGAGTTTTTGAAAATGGAAGAAAATCGAACATTTTTCAAAAATCGCATTCCCCGACCAGTTTTCTGCGAATATCTAGAACACCGTTCGAGATATCAAACTGCGCTTTGCGCCATTCGATTCCCCGTAATTTTCTCCATCTTGTGGCTTACTTTCATAGAAATTGAGTGCCTTTCACTTTTCCGATATTTTCCTATGGTACCCCCTTACGAAATTTTTCGAACAAATTGCAAAACTTTAAAAAATAGAATCGCTTCATTTTCGGATATTTGACGCTCCAAACCACGCGCATCAATAATCTGGCACCCGTTTTGATTTATCTCTTTTAGTTTTCGAGATATGAGTTTTTGAAAATGGAAGAAAATCGAACATTTTGCAAAAATCGCATTCCCCGACCAGTTTTCTGCGAATATCTAGAAAACCGTTCGAGATATCAAACTGCGCTTTGCGCCATTCGATTCCCCGTAATTTTCTCCATCTTGTGGCTTACTTTCATAGAAATTGAGTGGCTTTCACTTTTCCGATATTTTCCTATGGTACCCCCTTACGAAATTTTTCGGACAAATTTCAAAACTTTAAAAAATAGAATCGCTTCATTTTCGGATATTTGACGCTCCAAACCACGCGCATCAATAATCTGGCACCCGTTTTGATTTATCTCTTTTAGTTTTCGAGATATGAGTTTTTGAAAATGGAAGAAAATCGAACATTTTGCAAAAATCGCATTCCCCGACCAGTCTTCTGCGAATATCTAGAAAACCGTTCGAGATATCAAACTGCGCTTTGCGCCATTCGATTCCCCGTAATTTTCTCCATCTTGTGGCTTACTTTCATAGAAATTGAGTGGCTTTCACTTTTCCGATATTTTCCTATGGTACCCCCTTACGAAATTTTTCGAACAAATTGCAAAACTTTAAAAAATAGAATCGCTTCATTTTCGGATATTTGACGCTCCAAACCACGCGCATCAATAATCTGGCACCCGTTTTGATTTATCTCTTTTAGTTTTTGAGATATGAGTTTTTGAAAATGGAAGAAAATCGAACATTTTTCAAAAATCGCATTCCCCGACCAGTTTTCTGCGAATATCTAGAACACCGTTCGAGATATCAAACTGCGCTTTGCGCCATTCGATTCCCCGTAATTTTCTCCATCTTGTGGCTTACTTTCATAGAAATTGAGTGGCTTTCACTTTTCCGATATTTTCCTATGGTACCCCCTTACGAAATTTTTCGAACAAATTGCAAAACTTTAAAAAATAGAATCGCTTCATTTTCGGATATTTGACGCTCCAAACCACGCGCATCAATAATCTGGCACCCGTTTTGATTTATCTCTTTTAGTTTTTGAGATATGAGTTTTTGAAAATGGAAGAAAATCGAACATTTTGCAAAAATCGCATTCCCCGACCAGTTTTCTGCGAATATCTAGAAAACCGTTCGAGATATCAAACTGCGCTTTGCGCCATTCGATTCCCCGTAATTTTCTCCATCTTGTGGCTTACTTTCATAGAAATTGAGTGCCTTTCACTTTTCCGATATTTTCCTATGGTACCCCCTTACGAAATTTTTCGAACAAATTGCAAAACTTTAAAAAATAGAATCGCTTCATTTTCGGATATTTGACGCTCCAAACCACGCGCATCAATAATCTGGCACCCGTTTTGATTTATCTCTTTTAGTTTTCGAGATATGAGTTTTTGAAAATGGAAGAAAATCGAACATTTTGCAAAAATCGCATTCCCCGACCAGTTTTCTGCGAATATCTAGAAAACCGTTCGAGATATCAAACTGCGCTTTGCGCCATTCGATTCCCCGTAATTTTCTCCATCTTGTGGCTTACTTTCATAAAAATTGAGTGGCTTTCACTTTTCCGATATTTTCCTATGGTACCCCCTTACGAAATTTTTCGAACAAATTGCAAAACTTTAAAAAATAGAATCGCTTCATTTTCGGATATTTGACGCTCCAAACCACGCGCATCAATAATCTGGCACCCGTTTTGATTTATCTCTTTTAGTTTTCGAGATATGAGTTTTTGAAAATGGAAGAAAATCGAACATTTTGCAAAAATCGCATTCCCCGACCAGTCTTCTGCGAATATCTAGAAAACCGTTCGAGATATCAAACTGCGCTTTGCGCCATTCGATTCCCCGTAATTTTCTCCATCTTGTGGCTTACTTTCATAGAAATTGAGTGGCTTTCACTTTTCCGATATTTTCCTATGGTACCCCCTTACGAAATTTTTCGAACAAATTGCAAAACTTTAAAAAATAGAATCGCTTCATTTTCGGATATTTGACGCTCCAAACCACGCGCATCAATAATCTGGCACCCGTTTTGATTTATCTCTTTTAGTTTTTGAGATATGAGTTTTTGAAAATGGAAGAAAATCGAACATTTTGCAAAAATCGCATTCCCCGACCAGTTTTCTGCGAATATCTTGAAAACCGTTCGAGATATCAAACTGCGCTTTGCGCCATTCGATTCCCCGTAATTTTCTCCATCTTGTGGCTTACTTTCATAGAAATTGAGTGGCTTTCACTTTTCCGATATTTTCCTATGGTACCCCCTTACGAAATTTTTCGAACAAATTGCAAAACTTTAAAAAATAGAATCGCTTCATTTTCGGATATTTGACGCTCCAAACCACGCGCATCAATAATCTGGCACCCGTTTTGATTTATCTCTTTTAGTTTTCGAGATATGAGTTTTTGAAAATGGAAGAAAATCGAACATTTTGCAAAAATCGCATTCCCCGACCAGTTTTCTGCGAATATCTAGAAAACCGTTCGAGATATCAAACTGCGCTTTCCGCCATTCGATTCCCCGTAATTTTCTCCATCTTGTGGCTTACTTTCATAGAAATTGAGTGGCTTTCACTTTTCCGATATTTTCCTATGGTACCCCCTTACGAAATTTTTCGAACAAATTGCAAAACTTTAAAAAATAGAATCGCTTCATTTTCGGATATTTGACGCTCCAAACCACGCGCATCAATAATCTGGCACCCGTTTTGATTTATCTCTTTTAGTTTTCGAGATATGAGTTTTTGAAAATGGAAGAAAATGGAACATTTTGCAAAAATCGCATTCCCCGACCAGTTTTCTGCGAATATCTAGAAAACCGTTCGAGATATCAAACTGCGCTTTGCGCCATTCGATTCCCCGTAATTTTCTCCATCTTGTGGCTTACTTTCATAGAAATTGGGTGGCTTTCACTTTTCCGATATTTTCCTATGGTACCCCCTTACGAAATTTTTCGAACAAATTTCAAAACTTTAAAAAATAGAATCGCTTCATTTTCGGATATTTGACGCTCCAAACCACGCGCATCAATAATCTGGCACCCGTTTTGATTTATCTCTTTTAGTTTTCGAGATATGAGTTTTTGAAAATGGAAGAAAATCGAACATTTTGCAAAAATCGCATTCCCCGACCAGTCTTCTGCGAATATCTAGAAAACCGTTCGAGATATCAAACTGCGCTTTGCGCCATTCGATTCCCCGTAATTTTCTCCATCTTGTGGCTTACTTTCATAGAAATTGAGTGGCTTTCACTTTTCCGATATTTTCCTATGGTACCCCCTTACGAAATTTTTCGGACAAATTTCAAAACTTTAAAAAATAGAATCGCTTCATTTTCGGATATTTGACGCTCCAAACCACGCGCATCAATAATCTGGCACCCGTTTTGATTTATCTCTTTTAGTTTTCGAGATATGAGTTTTTGAAAATGGAAGAAAATCGAACATTTTGCAAAAATCGCATTCCCCGACCAGTCTTCTGCGAATATCTAGAAAACCGTTCGAGATATCAAACTGCGCTTTGCGCCATTCGATTCCCCGTAATTTTCTCCATCTTGTGGCTTACTTTCATAGAAATTGAGTGGCTTTCACTTTTCCGATATTTTCCTATGGTACCCCCTTACGAAATTTTTCGAACAAATTGCAAAACTTTAAAAAATAGAATCGCTTCATTTTCGGATATTTGACGCTCCAAACCACGCGCATCAATATTCTGGCACCCGTTTTGATTTATCTCTTTTAGTTTTTGAGATATGAGTTTTTGAAAATGGAAGAAAATCGAACATTTTGCAAAAATCGCATTCCCCGACCAGTTTTCTGCGAATATCTAGAAAACCGTTCGAGATATCAAACTGCGCTTTGCGCCATTCGATTCCCCGTAATTTTCTCCATCTTGTGGCTTACTTTCATAGAAATTGAGTGGCTTTCACTTTTCCGATATTTTCCTATGGTACCCCCTTACGAAATTTTTCGAACAAATTGCAAAACTTTAAAAAATAGAATCGCTTCATTTTCGGATATTTGACGCTCCAAACCACGCGCATCAATAATCTGGCACCCGTTTTGATTTATCTCTTTTAGTTTTCGAGATATGAGTTTTTGAAAATGGAAGAAAATCGAACATTTTGCAAAAATCGCATTCCCCGACCAGTTTTCTGCGAATATCTAGAAAACCGTTCGAGATATCAAACTGCGCTTTACGCCATTCGATTCCCCGTAATTTTCTCCATCTTGTGGCTTACTTTCATAGAAATTGAGTGGCTTTCACTTTTCCGATATTTTCCTATGGTACCCCCTTACGAAATTTTTCGAACAAATTGCAAAACTTTAAAAAATAGAATCGCTTCATTTTCGGATATTTGACGCTCCAAACCACGCGCATCAATAATCTGGCACCCGTTTTGATTTATCTCTTTTAGTTTTCGAGATATGAGTTTTTGAAAATGGAAGAAAATCGAACATTTTGCAAAAATCGCATTCCCCGACCAGTGTTCTGCGAATATCTAGAAAACCGTTCGAGATATCAAACTGCGCTTTGCGCCATTCGATTCCCCGTAATTTCCTCCATCTTGTGGCTTACTTTCATAGAAATTTGGAGGCTTTCACTTTTCCGATATTTTCCTATGGTACCCCCTTACGAAATTTTTCGAACAAATTTCAAAACTTTAAAAAATAGAATTGCTTCATTTTCGGATATTTGACGCTCCAAACCACGCGCATCAATAATCTGGCACCCGTTTTGATTTATCTCTTTTAGTTTTCGAGATATGAGTTTTTGAAAATGGAAGAAAATCGAACATTTTGCAAAAATCGCATTCCCCGACCAGTTTTCTGCGAATATCTAGAAAACCGTTCGAGATATCAAACTGCGCTTTGCGCCATTCGATTCCCCGTAATTTTCTCCATCTTGTGGCTTACTTTCATAGAAATTGAGTGGCTTTCACTTTTCCGATATTTTCCTATGGTACCCCCTTACGAAATTTTTCGAACAAATTGCAAAACTTTAAAAAATAGAATCGCTTCATTTTCGGATATTTGACGCTCCAAACCACGCGCATCAATAATCTGGCACCCGTTTTGATTTATCTCTTTTAGTTTTCGAGATATGATTTTTTGAATATCGAAGAAAATCGAACATTTTGCAAAAATCGCATTCCCCGACCAGTTTTCTGCGAATATCTAGAAAACCGTTCGAGATATCAAACTGCGCTTTGCGCCATTCGATTCCCCGTAATTTCCTCCATCTTGTGGCTTACTTTCATAGAAATTTGGAGGCTTTCACTTTTCCGATATTTTCCTATGGTACCCCCTTACGAAATTTTTCGGACAAATTTCAAAACTTTAAAAAATAGAATCGCTTCATTTTCGGATATTTGACGCTCCAAACCACGCGCATCAATAATCTGGCACCCGTTTTGATTTATCTCTTTTAGTTTTCGAGATATGAGTTTTTGAAAATGGAAGAAAATCGAACATTTTGCAAAAATCGCATTCCCCGACCAGTCTTCTGCGAATATCTAGAAAACCGTTCGAGATATCAAACTGCGCTTTGCGCCATTCGATTCCCCGTAATTTTCTCCATCTTGTGGCTTACTTTCATAGAAATTGAGTGGCTTTCACTTTTCCGATATTTTCCTATGGTACCCCCTTACGAAATTTTTCGAACAAATTGCAAAACTTTAAAAAATAGAATCGCTTCATTTTCGGATATTTGACGCTCCAAACCACGCGCATCAATAATCTGGCACCCGTTTTGATTTATCTCTTTTAGTTTTTGAGATATGAGTTTTTGAAAATGGAAGAAAATCGAACATTTTTCAAAAATCGCATTCCCCGACCAGTTTTCTGCGAATATCTAGAACACCGTTCGAGATATCAAACTGCGCTTTGCGCCATTCGATTCCCCGTAATTTTCTCCATCTTGTGGCTTACTTTCATAGAAATTGAGTGCCTTTCACTTTTCCGATATTTTCCTATGGTACCCCCTTACGAAATTTTTCGAACAAATTGCAAAACTTTAAAAAATAGAATCGCTTCATTTTCGGATATTTGACGCTCCAAACCACGCGCATCAATAATCTGGCACCCGTTTTGATTTATCTCTTTTAGTTTTCGAGATATGAGTTTTTGAAAATGGAAGAAAATCGAACATTTTGCAAAAATCGCATTCCCCGACCAGTTTTCTGCGAATATCTAGAAAACCGTTCGAGATATCAAACTGCGCTTTGCGCCATTCGATTCCCCGTAATTTCCTCCATCTTGTGGCTTACTTTCATAGAAATTTGGAGGCTTTCACTTTTCCGATATTTTCCTATGGTACCCCCTTACGAAATTTTTCGAACAAATTGCAAAACTTTAAAAAATAGAATCGCTTCATTTTCGGATATTTGACGCTCCAAACCACGCGCATCAATAATCTGGCACCCGTTTTGATTTATCTCTTTTAGTTTTTGAGATATGAGTTTTTGAAAATGGAAGAAAATCGAACATTTTGCAAAAATCGCATTCCCCGACCAGTTTTCTGCGAATATCTAGAAAACCGTTCGAGATATCAAACTGCGCTTTGCGCCATTCGATTCCCCGTAATTTTCTCCATCTTGTGGCTTACTTTCATAGAAATTGAGTGGCTTTCACTTTTCCGATATTTTCCTATGGTACCCCCTTACGAAATTTTTCGAACAAATTGCAAAACTTTAAAAAATAGAATCGCTTCATTTTCGGATATTTGACGCTCCAAACCACGCGCATCAATAATCTGGCACCCGTTTTGATTTATCTCTTTTAGTTTTCGAGATTATGAGTTTTTGAAAATGGAAGAAAAATCGAACATTTTGCAAAAATCGCATTCCCCCGACCAGTTTTCGAATATCTAGAAAACCGTTCGAGATATCAAACTGCGCTTTGCGCCATTCGATTCCCCGTAATTTCCTCCATCTTGTGGCTTACTTTCATAGAAATTTGGAGGCTTTCACTTTTCCGATATTTTCCTATGGTACCCCCTTACGAAATTTTTCGAACAAATTTCAAAACTTTAAAAAATAGAATCGCTTCATTTTTCGGATATTTGACGCTCCAAACCACGCGCATCAATAATCTGGCACCCGTTTTGATTTATCTCTTTTAGTTTTCGAGATATGAGTTTTTGAAAATGGAAGAAAATCGAACATTTTGCAAAAATCGCATTCCCCCGACCAGTTTTTCTGCGAATATCTAGAAAACCGTTCGAGATATCAAACTGCGCTTTGCGCCATTCGATTCTCCGTAATTTTCTCCATCTTGTGGCTTACTTTCATAGAAATTGAGTGGCTTTCACTTTTCCGATATTTTCCTATGGTACCCCCTTACGAAATTTTTCGGACAAATTTCAAAACTTTAAAAAATAGAATCGCTTCATTTTCGGATATTTGACGCTCCAAACCACGCGCATCAATAATCTGGCACCCGTTTTGATTTATCTCTTTTAGTTTTCGAGATATGAGTTTTTGAAAATGGAAGAAAATCGAACATTTTGCAAAAATCGCATTCCCCGACCAGTCTTTCTGCGAATATCTAGAAAACCGTTCGAGATATCAAACTGCGCTTTGCGCCATTCGATTCCCCGTAATTTTCTCCATCTTGTGGCTTACTTTCATAGAAATTGAGTGGCTTTCACTTTTCCGATATTTTCCTATGGTACCCCCTTACGAAATTTTTCGAACAAATTGCAAAACTTTAAAAAATAGAATCGCTTCATTTTCGGATATTTGACGCTCCAAACCACGCGCATCAATAATCTGGCACCCGTTTTGATTTATCTCTTTTAGTTTTTGAGATATGAGTTTTTGAAAATGGAAGAAAATCGAACATTTTTCAAAAATCGCATTCCCCGACCAGTTTTCTGCGAATATCTAGAACACCGTTCGAGATATCAAACTGCGCTTTGCGCCATTCGATTCCCCGTAATTTTCTCCATCTTGTGGCTTACTTTCATAGAAATTGAGTGCCTTTCACTTTTCCGATATTTTCCTATGGTACCCCCTTACGAAATTTTTCGAACAAATTGCAAAACTTTAAAAAATAGAATCGCTTCATTTTCGGATATTTGACGCTCCAAACCACGCGCATCAATAATCTGGCACCCGTTTTGATTTATCTCTTTTAGTTTTCGAGATATGAGTTTTTGAAAATGGAAGAAAATCGAACATTTTGCAAAAATCGCATTCCCCGACCAGTTTTCTGCGAATATCTAGAAAACCGTTCGAGATATCAAACTGCGCTTTGCGCCATTCGATTCCCCGTAATTTCCTCCATCTTGTGGCTTACTTTCATAGAAATTTGGAGGCTTTCACTTTTCCGATATTTTCCTATGGTACCCCCTTACGAAATTTTTCGAACAAATTGCAAAACTTTAAAAAATAGAATCGCTTCATTTTCGGATATTTGACGCTCCAAACCACGCGCATCAATAATCTGGCACCCGTTTTGATTTATCTCTTTTAGTTTTCGAGATATGAGTTTTTGAAAATGGAAGAAAATCGAACATTTTGCAAAAATCGCATTCCCCGACCAGTCTTCTGCGAATATCTAGAAAACCGTTCGAGATATCAAACTGCGCTTTGCGCCATTCGATTCCCCGTAATTTTCTCCATCTTGTGGCTTACTTTCATAGAAATTGAGTGGCTTTCACTTTTCCGATATTTTCCTATGGTACCCCCTTACGAAATTTTTCGGACAAATTTCAAAACTTTAAAAAATAGAATCGCTTCATTTTCGGATATTTGACGCTCCAAACCACGCGCATCAATAATCTGGCACCCGTTTTGATTTATCTCTTTTAGTTTTCGAGATATGAGTTTTTGAAAATGGAAGAAAATCGAACATTTTGCAAAAATCGCATTCCCCCGACCAGTCTTCTGCGAATATCTAGAAAACCGTTCGAGATATCAAACTGCGCTTTGCGCCATTCGATTCCCCGTAATTTTCTCCATCTTGTGGCTTACTTTCATAGAAATTGAGTGGCTTTCACTTTTCCGATATTTTCCTATGGTAACCCCCTTACGAAATTTTTCGAACAAATTGCAAAACTTTAAAAAATAGAATCGCTTCATTTTCGGATATTTGACGCTCCAAACCACGCGCATCAATATTCTGGCACCCGTTTTGATTTATCTCTTTTAGTTTTTGAGATATGAGTTTTTGAAAATGGAAGAAAATCGAACATTTTGCAAAAATCGCATTCCCCGACCAGTTTTCTGCGAATATCTAGAAAACCGTTCGAGATATCAAACTGCGCTTTGCGCCATTCGATTCCCCGTAATTTTCTCCATCTTGTGGCTTACTTTCATAGAAATTGAGTGGCTTTCACTTTTCCGATATTTTCCTATGGTACCCCCCTTACGAAATTTTTCGAACAAATTGCAAAACTTTAAAAAATAGAATCGCTTCATTTTCGGATATTTGACGCTCCAAACCACGCGCATCAATAATCTGGCACCCGTTTTGATTTATCTCTTTTAGTTTTCGAGATATGAGTTTTTGAAAATGGAAGAAAATCGAACATTTTGCAAAAATCGCATTCCCCGACCAGTTTTCTGCGAATATCTAGAAAACCGTTCGAGATATCAAACTGCGCTTTACGCCATTCGATTCCCCGTAATTTTCTCCATCTTGTGGCTTACTTTCATAGAAATTGAGTGGCTTTCACTTTTCCGATATTTTCCTATGGTACCCCCTTACGAAATTTTTCGAACAAATTGCAAAACTTTAAAAAATAGAATCGCTTCATTTTCGGATATTTGACGCTCCAAACCACGCGCATCAATAATCTGGCACCCGTTTTGATTTATCTCTTTTAGTTTTCGAGATATGAGTTTTTGAAAATGGAAGAAAATCGAACATTTTGCAAAAATCGCATTCCCCCGACCAGTGTTCTGCGAATATTTAGAAAACCGTTCGAGATATCAAACTGCGCTTTGCGCCATTCGATTCCCCGTAATTTCCTCCATCTTGTGGCTTACTTTCATAGAAATTTGGAGGCTTTCACTTTTCCGATATTTTCCTATGGTACCCCCTTACGAAATTTTTCGAACAAATTTCAAAACTTTAAAAAATAGAATTGCTTCATTTTCGGATATTTGACGCTCCAAACCACGCGCATCAATAATCTGGCACCCGTTTTGATTTATCTCTTTTAGTTTTCGAGATATGAGTTTTTGAAAATGGAAGAAAATCGAACATTTTGCAAAAATCGCATTCCCCGACCAGTTTTCTGCGAATATCTAGAAAACCGTTCGAGATATCAAACTGCGCTTTGCGCCATTCGATTCCCCGTAATTTTCTCCATCTTGTGGCTTACTTTCATAGAAATTGAGTGGCTTTCACTTTTCCGATATTTTCCTATGGTACCCCCTTACGAAATTTTTCGAACAAATTGCAAAACTTTAAAAAATAGAATCGCTTCATTTTCGGATATTTGACGCTCCAAACCACGCGCATCAATAATCTGGCACCCGTTTTGATTTATCTCTTTTAGTTTTCGAGATATGATTTTTTGAATATCGAAGAAAATCAAACATTTTGCAAAAATCGCATTCCCCGACCAGTTTTCTGCGAATATCTAGAAAACCGTTCGAGATATCAAACTGCGCTTTGCGCCATTCGATTCCCCGTAATTTCCTCCATCTTGTGGCTTACTTTCATAGAAATTTGGAGGCTT